>LNAC01000012.1:1604525-1704920 GCA_002007465.1 Ailurus styani | reverse complement strand
GGGGAATGGGGGGGAGGGGCAGTGTCTCCTTCCTGTCTACTCTCCTTTCTGTGGAGGTCACCCGGCAGCCACTCTTCACTCCGGCCCTGCAGGTGCCCCTGGGTTCCCAGCCTGCAGTCTCGGGCGTACCAGCAGCAGCCCCCACCGCCTCCGCAGCGAGCAGGGCTCCAGCTTCCTGGGACCCTCCCACAGCTTTCTAGGTCCGTCTCCTTTCTGTTTCTTCAGTCCTGACGATGGGGGAGTCACGTGTGAGTCCATGGACTCAGTTAGTACCATTTTTTTTTTACAATCTTCTTTTTCTAACTGCATTGTTTCTGTTTTGCCTTTTTAGCCCTCCAGTATCTGTCTAACCTATTTCTTATATTAAATTCTCTCTTTTAAAATAACTGTTGTGTTTCTGATTTCCTGACTGGATCCCAACTGATCCTGACTTGGTACCAGGAGTGGGCCCCAGTGGTCTGGGGGTGATGGGCTTGCCTCTTTGGCCCTGAATGCAGAGCTGAGCCACCTGCCAGCACAAAGTAGAATGTGAGTAACCTGAGTCATGTGGTGGCATCAGGATTTGTCACCCCATCCCTTGAGATGGATGGTGACGTAGTGCCTTCCGAAGAAAGTAACTTGAGGCCACTGCAATGTATTCTTAGGACCCCGCTCCAATATCTATCACATAGGAGATGATCAATAAGTATTCATGGATCAAATGATCTGGGAAGTCATTTTCCATCAATTAATTTAAAATTTTAGTTCCAGGGCATTTCAAGCATGCAGAAAATACCCAGGTAGCTGCCAACCAAATTTAACAGATTTTGACATTTGGCCATATTTATTTCAGATTGCACTCTCTTCTCTCTTTCATTTTTTCAAGAACCATTAAACATAAATGAAACTTGTCCATTTCATCTGTGTTCAAAATTATAAGCACAAGCTATATTTGATGTTTTTATAATATCTTTAGAAGATTTTATTTATTTGGGAGAGAGAGAGAGTACAAGTGGAGAATTGGGGCAGAGGGAGAGGAAGAAGCAGATTTCCCGCTGAGCAAGGAGCCCAACACGGAGCCCCATCCCAGGACCCTGAGATCATGACCTAAGCTGAAGGCAGACACTTAACCAACTGAGCCACCCAGGCGCCCCTCATAATATCTTTAATGACTGTAGGATCTGCCTTACTGTCAATCCTGATAGAGGTAATTTGTGTTTGGTTTTGTTTTTTACCTCCTGATCAACCTAGCAAGAGATTTAGCAATTTTATTGCTCCTTTTAAAATCTTCTTTGGTTTCATTTATTTTCTGTATTCTTTTTCCATTTTCTAGGTCATTGATTTTTGTTTTTCCATTTATTTATTTTGGTTTACTTCTATTTATTTCCTTCTACTTATTTTGGTTTACTTGCTCTTTTTATAGCCTAAGATAGATATTTCAATCATTGATTTTAGTCTCCTGATGTGAGATTTAAAACCTTATATTTCTACCTAAGCACTGCTTTAACTGCATGCCACAAATTTCTTGTTTTCATTATCATTCAGTTCAAAACAGTTTCTAATTCTCCTTGTGTTTTCTTCTTTGACCCGTGGGTTACTAAAGAAATGTGTTGTTTAATATCCAAATATTTAGAAATTTTCCAGATATTTTTGTTACCGATTTTTAATGTCGTTGTTTAATTTCAATCCTTTTAATTTTATTCTAACTTTCTTTTTAATGTCTTGGTAAATGTTCCATGAGGATTGGAATGGAGTGAAAATCTTTTAGATGTTGAGAATGGGACTCTTTAGATGTCAGGTCAAGTTGGTTAATGGTGTTATTTCATCTTATTACCATTTTCTGTTTGTGTTGTATCTTTTACTAAGAGAGGAGTATTAAAATAATCAGCTATAGTAATAGATTTATTTGTCTGTTTCTCCTTTTAGGTCTCTCAGTTTTTACTTTATGTATTTTTTAAGCTCTCTTATCAGGTACATATACATTAGGGTTGTTATGTCTTCTTGATTAATTGGTTGGCCCTCTTATCGTTATGAATTATCTCTTTATCCCGGGCAATATTCCTTATTCTGAAGTCACTCCTTTTTTTTTATGATTATGTTTTTTTATTCTTTTACTACTAACTAATTTATGTCTTTCAAAGTGGATTTCCCAAGAATAGGGTAAAGTTGACTCTGCTTTTTATTCAGCTTGGCAGTCTCTGCTTTTCAATTAGAATGTTTACCATATTTACATTTAATGTAATTATCCATATGGCTGGATGTAAGCCTACTGTTTTCATATTTTGTTTCTTCTATTTGTCCTCAGTTTTCTTTTTCCCTTCTTTCTTACCTTTATTTACAGCTCTCTTCTTTTGTATGTGTAGATCCAATTTTCCATTTTGTGTTGTTTTTCATAAGCCCAAAGAGCTTCCTTAAAATTTCTAGTAGTTTATGTCTATTGGTGACAAATTTTTTCAGCTTCTGTTTGAAATTTTTTTAAAGATTTTATTTACTTATTTGACACAGAGAGAGAGAGCACACAAGCAGGGGGAGCGGCAAGCAGATGGAGAAGCAGGCTCCCCGAGGAGCAGGGAGCCTGATGTGGTCTTTGATCCCAGGACCCTGGGATCATGACCTGAACTGAAGGCAGATGCTTATCTGAGACTGATAAGTCTCAGACTCTGACAGACTGAACCACCCAGATGCCCCTGTTTCAAATTAAGTTGTACTTTGATTTTTGAAGGACATTTTCTTTCAGCACTTTAAAGTTGTCATTCTAGCTGGTTTCCACTGTTTCAGATGAGAAGTCAGTGGTAATTTTTGTGTATTAATTTCTCTGAACATGTGTCTTTTTCTCTGACTGCTCTTAAGATTTTGTTTTGTTTGTTTTAAACATTTTTGGTTATAGTATTCCTTTTTACAGTATTCTTTATTTATCCTGCTTACGGTTTGTTTACCTTCTTGGATCTGTGGGATTTTAGTTTTCATCAAATTTGGACCAATTTGGCTGTCATTCTTTTTAAAAAGTTTTCTTCTGTTTTGTGGTACTCCAGTTACATGTGCGAGACCATTCGATATCGCCCAACCCACTGATGGCCTTTCCATTTCCCTTTCAGCCTTTTTTTCCAGACTCAGTTTGGCAAGATTCTACTGGTTTATTTAAGTTCACAGATGTTTTCTTTTGCAAGATCTAATATGATGTAGCTCCCATCCCATGAATTAGGTATTATAGTATGAACTNTAAGTTCACAGATGTTTTCTTTTGCAAGATCTAATATGATGTAGCTCCCATCCCATGAATTACTTCCTTCNGAATTAGGTATTATAGTATGAACTAGGTATTATAGTTTTCATCTCCAGAAGTTCCATTTTGGCTCACTTTTATATCTTCCATTTTCTCTTCATTATGGTTATGTTTAAAAAAAAAAGTCACGGAGCAAACTTATAATTAAATGTTTGTGTCTACTGATTCTATGATCTTTGTTGTTTCTGGTTCTGTTTCTGTTAACTGACTTGTCTCCTGCTTAAGGGTCACATTTTCCTGTTTCTAAGCATGTATGGTAATGTTTTGATTTTATTCTAGCATTACTTTATTAGTTTTCTATTGCTGTTTGGCCACTGACCACAAACTTACACAGCTTAAAATAGCACCTGTTTTTATCTCACAGCTCCATAGGTTATAAGTCTGCTGTGCTCCATTGAGTTCTTTGCCTACGGTCTCAGAAGGCCAAAATCAAGGTATTGGCTGGGCTGGCCTCTTACCTGGAAGTTCATGGGAAGAATCTGATTCCAAGCTTGTTCAGATTGTTGGTAGAATCCACTTCCTTGTGGCTGTAGGTTCGAGGTCCTCATTTTCTTTATTCTTTCTTTCTTTTTTTTTTTTAAGATTTTATTTATTTATTTGACACACACAGAGAGAGAGAGAGAGCAAGAGAGGGAATACAAGCAGAAGGAGTGGGAGAGGGAGAAGCAGGCCTCCCGCCAAGCAGGGAGCCCAATGTGGGGCTCGATCCCAGAACCCCGGGATCATGACCTGAGCCGAAGGCAGACGCTCAATGACTGAGCCACCTAGGCACCCCAGGTCCTCATTTTCTTCCTGGCTGGCATCCAGGGTCTGCTCCTAGAGGACACCTACAGCTCCTTTTCGTGTGGTCCTCTCCACCTTCAAAGCAGCAGTGGCGTGTTAGGTCCTTCTTGTGCTTTGGGTCTCTCAGACTTCTTCTTTTGCTTCCAGCTGGAGAAAGTCCTCGACTTTTAAGAGCGCATGTGATTAGATTAAGTCAAACTGGATTATCTCACCTGGATAATGTAACAATCATATCACATTCCCTCGTAGCCATAGGTTCTGGGGACTAGGGAATATGGAATCTTGGGGTGCCATTCCTAGAAATTCTGTCTACCACAATATGAATGTTATGATGTTAAGAGTCAAGATTTTGATGTCTTCTTTGAAAGACTATTGAGATTTGTTCTGGCAGATTTTAAATTTACTTGCAAATCAGTTTGATTTTCAAGGGGCTCTTTATAACCTTTGCTACTAATTTAGCCCTGTTCCTGAGGTATAGCGTTTCTGGGGTCTGCTCAGTAACCAAGGTGTCTAATGAGATCTCACCACTCTCACCAGTGGGAACCTCAACACGTACAAGCCCTGTGTGAAATCTGGAGGTGGTTCAGCCGTCTTGCCCCTGCAGATTCCTTTCCCAAGTCATTGGCTTCTCACCCTCTTCATGTCCACAGGGTATTCAGTTAGACTCAAGGGAAACCCATGAAGATCTCTAGAGCTCTTTTTCTGTATAGCTCCTTCCCTGCAGTACTCTACCCCACAAATTTCAGACCTTTGGCCACTCCCATCCAGTGGTGCACCAAAGGTGGGTTGGGGGAGCAATCCAACCTAGGTGCTGGAAATGGGAAGGAATGCTGTCTGAACAGAATTTTAAAACAATTATAGAAATGATTAAAAGTCTGTCCTTTAATTATCACCATGTCTCTGCAATTCTGATTAATCAATGATAAAATACTCCTGGGGTAGGGGTGGGGGGTGGGAGGTAGGACTTTTGTTCGCTTATGTTCTAAACAACTGTTGAGGTTCCTTTTGAGTTTTAAAGATACTTATGTAAACTTTACTTTGCACATCGTTATTTCTTCACTCTAGTGAACAGATACATGTGTTCATTCTGAGAGTATGCTTAGCTTAGAACAGTTCAGAATCATTTGAACTGGCTTCAACTACAGTTTGTGTTTCCATCATCTTGTGGTACAAGAAACTCCCATGTTTAAAAATGGATTTGGTGTAAGCAATGATAACACATAGCTGTAAAGATAAAGAAACAATTTGAGTTATTAAAATCTGTCATTTTATGTGGCCACTTAAGCATTGAAATTTGTGTATAGAATGTGGAGTAGTGTAACACTGGGAAATGTGAGGCATCATATTTATGTTTAAGCATAAATTTTAATTTATACCTGAACTATTTTACTAAATTTGAATATTTCGTAAAGTGATATTTATTCTTTTTTGCATTGTTTACAGTTTGTTATAAAACCAGAGAATAAGGGGTGCCTGCGTGGCCCAGTGGGTTAAAGCCTCTGCCTTCAGCTCGGGTCATGATCTCAGGGTCCTGGGATCGAGCCCCCACATCGGGCTCTCTGCTCAGCGGGGAGCCTGCTTCTCTCTCTGTCTCTGCCTGCCTCTCTGCCTACTTGTGATCTCTCTCTCTCTCTCTCTCTGTCTCTGTCAAATAAATAAATAAAATCTTTTTAAAAAAACAATAAATCAAGAAAATAATGATTATTACATGATTATTGCTGGAAGTAATTTTGTTATATAGAGGAAAGAGTGTCAAAAATAATATGCTTCTCGTCCCATCTCAGCTAGACCACCATCCCCTGCTTGACTTTCCTTCCCTTCCCTGCACGTCAGTCTAGATAGTACCTCTAGACAGAAAGCCAAGGTCGTCATGGCGTGTTCCTTGTTTTTCTTCTCAGAGATCATAGGTCTTGCTGTCTGTTCCGTCTCTGAAAGCCATTTTTTAAAAGACTTCATTTATATGCGAGAGAGTGCACAAGTTGGGGAGAGGGGCACAGGGAGAAGCGGTCTCCCCACTGAGAAGTGAGCTGGATGTGAGACTCAATCCCAGGACCCTGAGATCATGACCTGAGCTGAAGGCAAATGCTTAACCAACTGAGCAACCAGGCACCCCTGCCATTTAAAAAAATTTTTTTTCATCATTTATGGTGGCAGGGCTAGTGGTACCCTCCAAGTTAGACTTAATTATTTGGTTATATTCCTATTCCCTGGATTAGCCTATCAGCTCCATAAGTGTAGGAGCCAAATGGTATTAGAGTTCTCCAGAAAAACAGAAACAACAGGGCATATACATGTAGGGGGAGAGAGATTCATTTTATTATTTTTTTAAAGATTTTATTTATTTGTTTGACATAGAGAGAGAGATCACAAGTAGGCAGAGAGGCAGGCAGAGAGAGGGGAGGAAGCAGGCTCCCTGCCGAGCAGAGAGCCCGATGCGGGACTCGATCCCAGGACCCCGAGATCATGACCTGAGCCGAAGGCAGAGGCTTTAACCCACTGAGCCACCCAGGTGCCCGAGAGATTCATTTTAAAGAACTGGCTCCCACAACTGTGGGGTGGGCAAGTCCAAAGTCCACATGGCAGGCGGCAGGTTGGAGACTCAGCCAAGGTTTCCATGTTGCAGTCTAGAAGCACAACTGCTTCTTCAGAAAACTTCACTCTTTACCCTTAAGTAAGGCCTTTAACTGATTGGATGTGGTCCATCCACATTAGAGAGGGCCATCTGCCTTACTCAGTGTCTCCTGATTTAAAGATTAATCATATCTACAAATTTTCTTCTCAGCAACGTCTAGACTGGTGTTTGACCAAACAACTGAGCATCACAGCCAAGTGGATACATAAAATTAACCAGCACACAAGTGTTACTTATTTTTTCACCCTCGGGACGCAGGGTGGTGCATAGGAATTAAGAACTAACAAATAGGAGGCTGGGGTTTGGGGATAAGGAAATAATATTGGGAATGAGGCTGGAAATAGAGGTCGTAGTAGCTTTGAGAGACTTATGTGAGGGAGTTAACTATATCATGTGGGTAGAGTGGGAATCTTTCACAGCTTTTCTGAGGGACATACATGATGTTGTCTGTCTTGACAGCAGTGTGGAGAGCGAGGCAGAGTGTGCAGAGCTGTTATGGTAGCTAGGGGAGAATGGCAAGGACCCAAATAATGCAGTGTCCTGGGGATGGAAAGATCACCACAGAGGTAGTGGGACCAGTGGGAACAAGCAGAGAGTCGTTGGAGAGAGTGTAAAAAGAAAAGAAGGAGGCATGTAAATAATATTTTGTTGGAAAATTCCGCATTTACATTTCCTTTAGTTTCTTTGTTTCCTTGGTGCTAGGACTTCCCAAATGCTTTGGAGAAAACTTTAGAAAGATGTTAATAAAACCCTAAAAAACAAACCAATGTGAAATTTATTCCAACACCTGACATTTATACCTATAGTCCCTTACTTTAAACTGTTAAGGTTTCTCTGTGACCTATTCTAGTCTTTAGCTACATGTAATCATACGATTTTGTATAGTTATAATAATACTGTGTATATCATCTCATGTTCTCCTCTGAGGAAGTTTATATCCACATGACCTTCACATATATTATGTTTAACAACAGAAAAGCTTCATGGTAGATCGATGAGCCATGATTTACTGAGGAATATTCCTTTTGGTAGACCTACGGATTTCCCGCTGGGTTTTTGCCATTGTAAAAGATGATGGTAGGGTGCCTGGGCGGCTCAGTGGGTTAAAGCCTCTGCCTTCGGCTCAGGTCATGATCTCAGGGTCCTGGGATCGAGGCCTGCATCGGGCTCCCTGCTCAGCGGGGAGCCTGCTTCCCCCTCTCTCTCTGCCTGCCTCTCTGCCTCCTTGTGATCTCTCTCCCTCTGTGAAATAAATAAATAAAATCTTTAAAAAAAAAAGATGATGGTATAAATGGTTTTCTACCTATCTTTAACATCTTTATTGCAATATAATTGACATGAAATAAACCTACACTATTTAAAGTGTGCAGTTTAGTAATTTTTGGCCCCTACACACTAATGAAATATCACCACAGTCAAGATAATGAAGATGTCCGTCACCATCAAGTTTCCTTGTATCCCTTTGCAATTATTCCTGTCTTCCTGCCCCTTCCCACCTCCCTGCTCCCCCTTCACACACAACCACCAAATTGCTTTCTGTCAATGCAAATTAGTTCCCATTTTCTAGAATATTATATAAATGGAGCCCTACAATATGTACTCTACTTCCGTCTAGCTTCTTGACCGAGCATAATTATTTGAGATTTATCCATGTTATAGTGTGTATCAGTGGTTCATTCCCTTTTAGTTACTGAGTAGTATTCCACTGTGTCAGTATACCACAGGTTATTTATCCATAAATAATGGACATTTGGATCGCTTTGGTTTTTGAGCGTTGCAAACAAAGTTGCTATGAACATTCAGGTAGAAGTCTTCAGGTAGGAGCTTTTTTTCCCCCTTGGGTAAGTCCCTAGGAGTAGAATGGCTGGATTATGTGATAGGTANGAGCGTTGCAAACAAAGTTGCTATGAACATTCAGGTAGAAGTCTTCAGGTAGGAGCTTTTTTCCCCCTTGGGTAAGTCCCTAGGAGTAGAATGGCTGGATTATGTGATAGGTATATACTGAACTTTTAAAATCAAAGTAGAGTTAACATACAGTATTATATTAGTTTTGGGTGTACAACTTAATGATTCAACAATTCTGTACATTCCTCAGTACAATAAGTATTGTCACCATCTGTCTGTCACCAAGTAACATTGTTATTCTCATTGAATAGTAGTTTTCATCTCCAAGACTTATTTATTTTGGAACTGGATGTTTGTACCTTTTAATACCCATGTTCTCTGTATTTAAGAATCTGTTTGTTTGTCACTTTTTTCTTGTTTTGTTTGTTAAATTTCACATATGAGTGAAATCATATGGTATTTGTCTTTCTCTGATTGACTTTTTCACTTAGTATTATCCTCTCTAGCTCCATCTGTCTTGTCACAAATGGCAAGATCTCATTCTTTTTATGCCTAAGTAATATACCTGTGTGTGTTTGTGTGCGTCTGTGTGTGTGTACACATACACACCACATCTTCTTTATCCTTTCATCTATCAGTGGACCCTTGGGCTGCTTCCATATCTTGGCTATTGTAAATAATGCTGCAGTAAACATAGGGGTGCATATGTCTTATCAAATTAATGTTTTCATTTTTCTTTGGGTAAATATCTAGTAGTAGAATCACTGGATCATATGGTAATTCTATTATTAGTGTTTTGAGGAAACTCCACACTCTTTTCCATAGTGGTTGCACCAATTTTCATTCCCACCAACAGTACATGAGGGTTTTTTCTCCCCTCCACATCTTCATGAACACTTGTTATTTCTTGTGTTTTTGATTTTAGCTACTCTGACATGTGTGAAGTGATAACTCATGTGATTTTGATTTGCATTTTTCTGATTAGTGATGTTGAGCATCTTTTCACATATCTGTTGGCCATCTGTATGTCTTTGTTGGAAATATGTCTATTCAGGTCCTCTGCCCATTTTTTACTTGTATTATTTGGTTTTTGTTGTTGAGTTATATAAGTTCGTCATATATTTTGGTGTAGTCCCACTAGTTTATGTTCGGTTTTGTTTTGAGAAGACATATCTAGAAAAATGTTTCTATAGCTGATGTCAAAGAAATTACTGCCTGTTTTCATCTAGGAGTTTTATGGTTTCAGGTCTCACATTTAGGTCTTTAATCTATTTGTATGTTGAATTTTTTAAGCAACTGCCAAACTTTTCCAAAGTGTTTGCATTTCCTCTAGCAGTGAATGAGACTTCCACGTGCTCTACATCTTCATCCGCAATTGATCTTTGTAAATTTAGCTATTTTTGTAGGTTTGCAGTGTTTATCTCATTGTGGTTTCCAGTCATATTTCCCTAATGACTAATGATTTTGAAAATCTCTTCATGTGCTTATTTTCCATCCATATATCTTCTTTAGTGAAATGTCTTTTCAAGTCTTTTGCCCATTTATTATTGTGTTGTTTGCTTTCTCATTACTGCATTTTGCGAATTCTTTATATATTACTTTATCAGGTACATGCTTTGCAAAGATTTTCTTCTAGTGTGGTGGCTTGTCTTTTCACTCTCTTAACTATCTTTTGAAGAGCAGAAGTTTTTAAAGTGTGTTTTCTTTGGGAACATTTTCAGAAATAGGATTAAAGGGTCAAAGAATCTCATCTTTTGTGTGTGCATGGTTCTGGTTACCTCTTGTTGGACTGCCTTTGGAGTTTGAAACACTGTACTTGGGCCGTTAGTAATATGTTCTCTGGGGGCTTGCCAACTCTGGATTTTATCACTTGTCTTTGTGTTTGCTATTTTGGTGAGTGTAAAGTGTTACATTACGGTTTTATTTCATTCCACTCGTGTGGCAAGTTGAACAGTTAGTTACTTAAATTTAGTATATTTAAATTTTTCATTCTTTTGGCCATTTATCTTTGGGGATTTTGACTCATTCTTACAGATTTGTAAGATCTTTTTATATAATTTAGGTGTCAAAATTTATATACAATATTTATTACAAAATATTTTCATATCAATATTTACCTTTTATCTTAGTTGTACCCTCCACCTCCCCCACCACTTATTTGTAATTTCTCTTGTTTTTTAAGTAGTAAATCTAAGTAGCCACTTGGGATAAATATATTATTCTGTTTTTTTCTAAATTTAGGAAAATATGTGTTAAGTTTTTCTTCACTATAATTTTATTGTGGTTTTATAATTTTATTTGGTGTAAAGTAAGGATCTAGATTTCTTTTTTTTTTAAGATTTTATTTATTTATTTGATAGAGAGAGAGCACAAGCAGGTAGAGCAGCAGGCAGAGGGAGAGGAAGAAGCAGGCTCCCCACGGAGCAGGGAGCCCAATGTGTGGCTCGATCCTAGGACCCTGGGATCATGACCTGAGCTGAAGGTAGCTGCTTAACCAATTGAGCCACCCAGGCGCCCCTAAGTTTCTATTTCTTAATATTATTAAAGAATAATCTGAGTAGCTCTCCTTCCTATTATGCTTAGATTGTCCTATATTAAATTCTCACATAACTTATGTCCTATTTTGCAATTCTGCACTTGGTTCCCTGGATTTCTGAAGTTAGCAATGTACTTTTAATGTGGGTTGCTTTATGACATAATTTGGTATTTCCTAAGGTAAGCCCCCTCCTTATTGTCAAAATTAATCTCTGATATGATTTTCAGAGTTTTGTATGTAACAAATTATCCTCTTGTTATTGGAAAAATGTATTAAATATATAAATTAACTTGAAGTATTACCATTTTTACAACATTTTTTACTTATTTTTTCTTCTATAAGATATTTGTAGTTTTATTTATATTGGACTGATATATCCCACCTTAGATTAGTTACCAAGTAAGTACTCAGTAAATGTGTTAAGTACAGATCTATTTTGTCCTTGTTATAAGGGAAATCAATTTTTTTTGAAGATTTAATTATTTATTTGAGAGAGAGAGTGATTGCACGCTCACATGAGCAGGGAAAGTGGCAGAGGGAGAAGAGAGAGAAAAAGAACCCTCAGGTAGACTCCCCACTGAACTTGAGCCCCAACAGAGGGGCTCAGTCCCACAACCCTGAGGTCATGACTTGAGCTGAAATCAAGAGCCAGTGGCTTAACCAAGTGCCTCAGGTGCCCCAGGAAATAGATTTTTGAAACAAAAATTTAAGAGTTGTTATTGCTAAAAAGGAGTGCTACTATTATTTTAGAATAGGTTTTACATGATAAATATTCTTGAATTATTTTGTTTCTAAAATTCTTAGTAGATTTCCTCCAGTTTCCTGAGTTTATATAATCATGACTTCAGCAGTTAGTGATGTTCCTTTCTTTTTTCATTTTTTTTGGGGGGGAGGGGAGGTGTAGAGAGGAGAGAGAGAGAATCCCTAGCAGGCTTTAGGCCCAATGCAGAGACTGATGCAGGGCTTGACACGGGGCCTGATCCCAAGACCCCAAGATCATGACCTGAGCTGAAATCAAGTCAGACACTTAGGTGACTGAGCCACCCAGGTACCCCAGTGATGTTCCTTTCTTACCAATTTTTCTTACTTGTTTTTCCTGCCTTTATCAATATGACAAGACCCTCTAATAGTTTATTAAATAACCTGTCTGAGAAAGAGTATCTTTGTTTTGACTTTGCTTTTAGGAAACATGCCACTAATATCTGTTTCTCCATTAAGAACAATAATTTTTTTTTATTTTAAAGTCTTTGTTTTGCTTAGTTTTCAGTAATTAAAAATCAAGAATGTATATTATACTTTGTAAAATCCCCCATTTAAGTCTTCTGATATACAATTGACCCCATAACAACATGGGGGTTAGGGGCACTGACTCCCTTGCAGCTGAAAATCTGGGTATAACTTTTGACTCCCTAAAATTTAACCACAATAGCATACTGCTGACCAAAGAAGCCTTATCCCTAACATAAACAGTCAATTAACACATAATTTGTATATGTATTATATACTGTATCCTTACAATTAAGTAAGCTAGAGAAAAGAAAATGTCCTTAGGAAAATCGGAAGGAAGAGAAAATACATTTACAGTACTGTATCTCTATTTATTAAAGAAAATCTGTGTCCAGTCAGGCCAGGCTGGGCCAGGGGCAGCAACAGCAGCGGGCCTGGTCTGGGGGGATGGTAATGTTCTGCAGCCTGGTGACCTTGACTCGGCAGAGGCAACAGTACAGCTGCCTCATCTGCTTGGAGGTATGCCACCGGCTCGTGGCCATCAGCAGCTGTGTGCACATTAGTGTCCGGCCTCTGGGCAGAGGGGCCCCCCACAGGGAGGGGTCTGTGCCTCCCCAGAGGGGACCAAGGCCTGCAGCCACCCAAATGCACCTGGGAAGGCCAGCACACAGAGGACTCCAGAGGTGGAAACTCCTGGGGCTTCCTGCACCGCACTCTGCCCACTCTGGGACCTTTCCTCTGGTTCAGCCTGGCCTCCTGCCTACCAGTCCTGGGTGCTGGATCCAACCACTCTGTGGGCACATGGGGCAACCTGCAACCCTGCTTGGTCTTGGGGCCCCCAGTGGGCTGCTGATGGCCTCTGTGGGTCTCCCCAGATACTCAAGAGGGCAACAAGGGAGAACTCTATACCAGTCACCTTCGATTAGGTTCCTCGGAGACGGGGGTGGGCAATCATAAATATATGCCTTGTACCTTTTGCTGTCAACCTAAAAAAAAAAAAACTGCACATAAACAGATCCTCATAAGTTCAAACCCATGTTGTTTCAAGGGTCAACTATAATTATGAATGCCAGCAAGGTATGTGAGGGGTGAATTAACTATATTATAAAAAGAAAACACATTTCTTTTTTGGTTCACAAATTTTTCATCATTTGCTCTGAATTTTCCAAAATTTTCTTTTCACAGAGACTTGAGCCCTCATTTATCTTGTTGCTAAGGCTTCTATAGACTTCATGTCCTCCCCTTGTCTCAGCAGCATCTCCAGTCTGCTCATTCGACTTTCCTCTTGATTCTCATTGATTTTTATTTTTTCAGTTAGGTGCTCTATCAAATCAGTCAAAACTCTAATCTTCAGAATGTTACAGGGGTACTCACTCTCCTCTAATGGTTTATTTCCTCACCATTGCTCAAAACTCAAGTTTACAGCTATCCATATAGTATTAATTAAAAAGGATTTCGTAATGAGATTCCTCTAATTTTGATTCCAGTGCTTCTACTAAACTCAAGTTTTGCTAAGGGCTCTTTTCTTAAGCACAGCCCAGCATCTGTGGGAGAAAAACCTAATTAAGAACTTTAATGGAAAATTTTCAAATGTACACTTACTGCCTAATTTTTAAGCACTAATATTTTGAAGCATTTCTCTGTTCTCTTTTCCCACCCCCAAATTATCGGAATGATCTCTGGGCTATTATTCTGCAAAAATCTGGGGAGGAGATCTGGCTGGGGGGTCATGATTAGGGCATTTCAGGGCCACAGCTGACATACCCCAAAATTCTGTGTGACTGTGAAAAGCACAGCCTGGACTGATGGCATAGCACAGTGATCCTGATCCCAGAGTTCATCCCATATCCCCACGGAAACCTCGAACGGGTTGGAAAGGATCAGTGCTGTGCTCTTGTTCCTAGTGCTACATGTAGCTTTGGGCTGGTGGTATTCTGCAACTTGGCTTTTCTTTCCATGTAAAATAGGACCTATGTGGGTTCTCGACAAAGGTCCTCATGGTACCGGAAAGCCCAGAACTATTATTAGCTGGGTGTAGAACCCTGTTGTCCATCAAGAGACCGACCTGGTTTTCCATTCTGGCTTGGGGACCAGCTGGATATGTAACTTCAGGAAAGTTGCTGTATGCTTCTGAGCCTTAGTTTTCTCGTCTGTAAAATGAAAAAAGTAGGTTGGGTGATTTCTAAAGTCCATTCAAGGGGGAAAAAAATGATTACATGCTGTTGCTCAGGGCAGAGGGTGAGAATTTGTAAG
The DNA here is from genome assembly GCA_002007465.1 of Ailurus styani. NCBI lineage: Eukaryota > Metazoa > Chordata > Mammalia > Carnivora > Ailuridae > Ailurus > Ailurus styani. Next base: position 1,690,382 of record LNAC01000012.1, on the reverse strand, counting down.
CATGGTGGGCAAGTGAGAGTGGGCTTTTTCCCGGTGTTCCAGAGTAGGTGAGACCCAAGGGTGGCAGCCCCAAAGCCCTCAAGACAGCTTACTTCAGGGGGGCGGTGGGCGAACTTAAGTTCCCACCTCCGGGTGTCTGTGCAGGCCCGCCCTCCAAAGGTTTGTCACACCAGGCCCGAAGCCGAGTTGTTTTATCCCTGCGGTTTGATTCCAACTAAGAAAAGGGTTTTGTTTTGTTTTCTCTTCCCCCTGGGAGCTGTGTTCAGTAAAACTTCCATACGGGGAGATATTTATTATGAAAGAGTGTCAAGTGAGCCGAATAGCCAGACCATGCAGTCACGGAAGGAAGCCAGCCGCCGAGGAATGTGCGTAGACGGCGGCTCCCCGGCCCGGTCCCCACTGCACAGGCGAGCGCGCGCGCTCCTTTCCCGGCGCTGCCCCGGGCACCCCTCCTCTCATTCCTTTCTCCTAAACTCATCTTCTGCAAGCCCTCGAAGTGCTGGATGGCTTTCCTTTGTTGGCCATCGCTCTCGGGATGATGTTACCAAACATGAATTTTCCCTTAGCTATTGATTGCATGCAACGGGAAGCCGGCAGAATAGACGAGAGGCCTGGCACGTGGGCTGCGGGCTCAGGTGGTTTGTTCTGCGCACGCGCGTGTGCACGGGTGTGCAGGCCCGGGCATTGCGGGGGGCTGCGGTTAGGAAAGTAACACTTGCAGCTCGTAGACTATTTGGGAACTAGAGGAAGTTGAGAAGAAGGAAATAAAAACCAACCTCGTTCCTACCAAACCGAAGATAATCATTGTTCATATTCTAGTATTTATTCTTTCCTGTTGCTCTCCGGGGTTTTGTTGCTCCAATGGGAGTTGTTTTGTTTTTGTTTTTGTTTCCATCTTTGCTTTTCGATCATTTTGCTATTTTCACTTTTCAAAGACCTCTACATTGACCCTATTTGTCTGCACTTTTGTGATTTCCTTAGGAGAGGTTCCTGGGTGTGGGGAATACCATATTAAGGAGTATGAGCTCATTTTGTCATTTTTACAACTCTTGATTCTTCTTACCGCATTGCCTAATGAATGAATGACAGTCCCTCCAGCAGCATATGCCCCGCTCACCATGTGCTCGGCAATGACCAAATATTATTTACTTTTCACATCTTTGCTGGTCTAACAGGTGACAATATTATCTCATTTTTTGCTTTTTGTGTTTTTTTTCACTGATTGTTTGTAATATTGAACATTTTCACATGTTTATCCATTCTTTCTCTTCCTTCTTTTGTGAATTATCTATTCATGTCATTTGCCCATTGTTTCTTCTTTAGTGAGAGCATTTACCTGTCGCCATTTTCATTACAACTGTTTTTCCAGTTTCCTTTTATTTTTATGATTTTTTTAGAGAGCAGAAATTTTAAGTTTTCATATATTTAAATCTATGATCTTTTCCTTCACAATTTCTTCCATTTACTTTTATACTAAGAAAGTTTCCCTCATCTTGAGACCAGGTTAATATTCACTTCCATTTTCATGGTTGGTTTGAATCTGTGGTTTGAGTTTTCAGGCTATCTGCCACTTTCGTGTATTTAAAATTCACGTTAGTATATGTCATGGAGTGATGCTTGAAACATTTTTGTTTCCAAATAGCTGGTTTTTCCATTATCATTTATTAAATAGTCCCTATTTGTATACGGTGCCCTCATTATCATATCCTGTCCTGAGTTTTTTTTCAACACATACACAGACCTCTTCAGGCTGTGAACTGTTCTATTCCCTGGTCTCCTTACACAAAAGACACACCTTTTATCCCCCCAATTCGTATAATATGTTCTCAGACTTAGTATTTCTCATTTTCAGGTTGTTCTCAGCTCTTCCTGCCTGTTTATTTTCCAGATGAATGGTAGAATCATTTCTGTGGAGTTCCAAAAACCTCCCTTTGGGGTTTTGATGAAAATTGCATTCAACCTATAAATTAATTGGGAAGAATTTGGCATCATTACAACATTTAGTCTTTCCAACCAGGAATACACATATGGCATGCCCCTCCACATTTTCAAATATCCTTTTGTATGTCTCAGTGGAATTTTGTATTTTTCTTTATACAAATTCAACACATTTCTTATAAGGTATTTCCAGCTTATTTTCTATTTCGGGTACTTTTTAAAAAGTGGAATCTTTTCCCCCTTCAGTTTAGATCCACTCTTTTTAATATCACTTTTCCCCAGTGATTGCCAAGTACTGACAGGAATCTTAAGTGAAGAGCATATTTGTTTCTTTACAAGTTTATAAACTCCGAGATTTAGAACTGGAACCGACCTTAAATATATTTTCTTTTCAAAAATGATAAAAGTGAGGTCATGAACAGTATATTACTTTATTTAAAGATCATACAGCTTGTTAGGTGCATGGCTAAACAGGCAAATACTTCCAAACGTTCATATTCTTCGTGTCAAGGACATGTAAAGCTTAAATATCCAAAACCTAACTCATCGCCTTCCACCTTTGTGCTAATTTCCCGTGACCCCTGTCACTGTGTACTGCTGACTTAGTGACTTAACCCACATGTATTTCCTTTTAGTCCTGGAGGTCGGAAATCCAAAGTTGGCCGACGATCGATGCCATCGATGGCAACCTGGGCAAAGATCACGGTGTCAGCAGGGCTGCCTTACTTCTGGAGGCTTGAGGGGCAAATCATTTCCTTACTGTTCCAGAGCTTCAGGAGGCTGCCAGCATGGCTCATGGCACCTTCCTCCATTTTCATAGCCAGTAGCTTAACATCTTTCAAGCTCTCTCTGACTCTTACTGAGTCTTGTACTTCCCTCCTTCCACTTTTAAGGACCCTTGAGATTACATAAGGCCCACCTGGATAATCTGGAATGATCTGCCCATTTTAAGGTCAGGAATCTTACTCCATCAGCAGCCCTACTCTTCCTTTCTCATGTGACATTATCACATGTTCTGGGGATTAGGATTTGGAGATCTTTTGGTGGGGGTGGGGCATTATTCTGCCTACTACAGCAAGGATGAACTTTCGAAATTTCTGTCTAAGCACATTAGCCCTCTCCTTGAAACACATCAGGGCCTCTCACACTCCTTGGATTATGACCAAAACCCTTACTTGGCTTTCCAGCTCTAGAATAGTCTTACCCCACTCACCCTCCAGCTTCATTGGGCTCCATGCTCATCCTCACTCTGTGCTTTGGCCACGGTGGCTCTTTCCATTCCTTGAACACACCTTGCTCTCTCTTGCCATAAGGCCCTCGCACATACTGTTCCCTCTGCCTGGAAAACCTTTCTGCACCTCCCAACTACCTCTCATTCCTCAGATCCCAGCCCATTCTGTATCCTCAGGGTCGATGGGTGGACCTTCCCACTCAATCCTCTGTCCCACCATCTCGTAACACCTTCTCTCTTTCCTTCAGAGTACTTAGCACACTGGTGATTTTACTTTACTCAGAATTACTTCATTCTCTCTGGCTGGACTAAAAGGAACTCTGTTTCTTCCCTACATCTTTAGAACCTGAAGCAACTGGTCCACAGTGGGCTCTTAGTGTGTGCCCCATGAATGACTAAATGAACTCAGGAACATATTTCAAAGAAAAAGCATTTTTATTGAGTGTGTTCATGGACACATTTATAAAAGCAAAAGGGTTTTTGAAAATTCAACAAGTAAATCATTATAAATCCATTTGATAAAATCATATATAGCCATTAAAAATGAAAAAGACTATAGCAATGGGGGGAAATGTTTATATTATGTTTAAAATAGCAGGATACAAAATGCTGTTATGCTAGTCAGAAGGAAAAGTGCCAAAACGATAATAGCAATCGGTTCAAGATCGTGGAATGGTGAATGATACTTTTCCCCCGTCTCCAAACTCTCTCTTTTCACATGTTCATATATTCAGCACACATTTCCTGCAGCCAATGTGTGCCAGGGACTGTGTCAGGTATAAGAACAACACAGTGAACAAGATGTATTGGTCTCTGCCCACTGCAAGGTTATAGCCAAGGAGGAGGAAAACTCATAGTAATCATGACACAGATGATCCAGTATTGACAGGCTATTGCTGTATTCGGGAAAACTTTGCCATAGCGTGCAATACAGGCTAAAGAAAATATCTTTTGGCTCAGGTCCATTATTATTATGGCATTAAAATTTTTAATTAGTGGGGGGGATTATAGGAGAAATATACCCATTTTCTTTAGTCTTTAGGCTTTGAAGGAGATTTCCTAAATTGTCTCTCCCATCCTTAATCACCGCTTTTTATACATTCCAGAAGGAAAACATCTGGAATCAGGGTGAACTTCTGGTTGCCTTAGTTGAACTACATTAAAAAGAAGTGTGCAGGTGGTCATCAGGATGCCATCGATGCCTGCCCAATTCAAACTCATTCCCAAGCTTTTGGTGCGTCCTCAGCACCCACATCTAGAAAACTGACAAGGCAGAGTTTTGCCACCATAAATTCTCTTGGTTTCATCTTCTCACACTTATGCGCACAGTGTCTGTGCCTCTGTGCTTGAGCATGATGTAAATACTTAATTTGTTTAATAAATATCCTGAAATAGCCTCTTTGAGTTGTTACTAGAAGGGCACGAACCTTTTAACTCACTTAGTCAGCGCAGGTCAACACTTAATGTCTTTAATGATGATCAGGATCTTTTTTAGTGACTGAAAATCTCCGCAATCAATGATGTGGTCCTGCCTGGAGGCAGGAGAGACTAGATAATGGGCAGAAAATGTCACGCTGGATGGGGCTAGTAATTTGAATCCCTGAAATCGGTATTAGTGTGGCCATTTATGGGAGAGGCCAGTTTCTTCCCAAGCCCAGGAAGAGCCCCACCAGCACCCCAGCGCCCCTAAGTGATTTACACATTGCTGAAACCCTTCAAGATGAGCCAGTTCCTCTTTTCAGTCCAAAACATCTGAAGGCTCTTCTCCCCCACCCACCCACCCATCAGGGCCAATGCTGTGCCAGCTTACGGCACAGTGGTCACCCACCTGAAAAGTAATTCTCAGTGCTGGGCGGGAGCGGAGAGGATTGGGGCCAGGGGTTATCATGTGACTTGTGAGACCTCGGTAAGGAGGGCACATTCCCTTTTCTTTCCCCGTCCCCATACCGACCGTGAGAATTTTATTTTCACTTCAGGGATAGGAAACCAGTCCTGTTTTCTAGCTGTTATATGAAGAAGCACTTCCAGGTTTCAGTCCTAAAATATCCCCTCTGAACTTGCACTTGGAGTCCCTTGGTCCTAGCATAGGATTTGATTAATTTAGCCATGTTCACATTCTCTGCATTTCATAATTTTCTAAACACTTGTCATATGCCCTGCAAACCTTCTTTATCTCTTTCCGTTGAAATTCTCATATTAAAAGCCCTCATGGTCATTCCATTTGGTGTGACTTTGTGATTATAAGTGGACTTTATTAATAGAGAGCTTCTGATAATATGAGGGAATTGTTTCATTATGAAACGTTATTCATTTTTTATGTTGTTTATTATTGTCCACAGACCCAGAGGTTTCAAACGGTGGGAACACGTTGTAAGCGAAAGCATAAGTAATTTATTGTAATTATTCTGAACTAAGGCCAGATTTCCTCCTGGCTCAGTGATGCACATCAATTGGAAATGGGCTGAGATATAAAATCTTATTTTCTTAAATGGATTATTTAAAACGAAAGTGTAAGCAATTAAAAATATTAATTTGTATAAATTCCTGCATCCTCCTTTAATGAAAAAACAAAACCTGACTTGATCAAATTTTAAAATAACGTTTCTATAACTAAGCTCTATAGAGCAAGTCCCTTGGATTTCTGGTGAGGCTCCACTAACACAGTATGATTTGGCCATGTCACAGTCCCCAGGGTGACTGTCAGGTCCTGTGCTCTCCTTTGAAATGTGAGTGCTTTTAATTAGATGGAGCAATGGCTAGTTTTTGTTTCTCTATTTTTATATTATTATCATTCCATTGCCAGGACTCCCAGTCTCATCTAATTATAAGGGAGGCTGGAAAATGTGGTTTAGCTATGTTTTCGGGAAGAGAAGGAAATAAGTTTTGTGGAACATATAACAAGCTCTGCTTCGGAATCAAACTTCACCCCATGTCAGAATGGATAACCCATTATCCCAGCTCCTTTTCCTTCCAAACTGTTCCATATCCACTGATTTGAAATGCCCCTGTTGACCTTTGGTGAATTCCTATGTACGTGTTCTGGACGTTGTTCTCACTCATTGATTGCCGGGTCTTAATCACACTGTTTTACTTACCGAAGCTCTATATTCGGTTTTGCTACCATGTGTATTTTCTAAAAAATATTCTGAATCTTCTGGCACATTTACTTTTCTAGATAAACTTGAGCTTCACATTTCCTAAGAAAGGAAAAGAATAAGCAAACAAAAAACTCTCCAGTCTCCGTATCATGTATTATTAAATATATGTTCTACTTGAAAACATGATACTATTAGAGAAGATAAGCATTATTTGACAATCGGTATCTTCTGACTCCGAGGAAGTATGCTTTTAAAAAGCAAGCTTTCTATCACACGGTGGCTAACAATGTTATTAGCAGGGATTTATAAACGGCTTGAATGTTTATGGTTCATATTTCAACTTCAGGTCTGTTTGTTACATTAGCAAAATGAAGCTCATTAAGCCTTTTCTTTTGGACCATCTCTCCAAGCCTCTGAGTCCACTAATACTCAGCTTTCTTGTCTGGGAGTATGTAATCTTTCCCACATTATACTTGAAAGTTCAGCTCATTCCTAAACCTCCAGTCAAGGATATGAACTTGTTGCTTTCAGAGAGGCCACATCTGTGCACTGAGCCATTACGCCATCTGTTAAAGTGGTCAGAGTTCATTTTATTGCCTCCTTTGTGGAAGGACTTGTACTGTAAAAGCGTGTATTATTGAAAACATAATTTTCCTCATCATTATGCTTTCTTTCTAGCTGGATCATAACCTGCGAGAAATCTATTGAGCAGAGAGTGAAAAGCTCTTCAGAATAGCTGTTCTTAAGAGATTAAATGATTGCCATCTCTGTCCCATTTCTTTTATCTCATAATCAAGTTCAAGATGATACTAGATATCTCAGCTGAAGTGATTATATATTTGAAATAGAAATGGCTTTATCTCCATTCATATTTTACACTGTTGAAGGCAGGATCATTTCCCCCCCATTTACATTTATATATGTATGGTTCTTTACAACTGTCTGCAGGGTTAAAGATTCAAAGTACTTTTTGAAGGCAAAAATAGCTAACAGGAATTCGGTTGTATTTTTAAATGTTCTGTGCACAAAGACACTAAGTTGTATATTAAGATCCAGCTTAGATTCATCAAAATTTAGAGCCATATCAAATCTTGGCAAGTCATAGCCCAACCATTCTTGACAAGTGAAGAGTTTGGGCTTCAGAGCGGCTAAGACACTTGCCCAAGGCCACACAGCCTTGCTGAGATGAAAGCTCTCTCCTGGGCTGTTTCTGCTGGACCCCGCTGACTCCCCCCTGCCATATTCAGAGCAAACCTGTTACACAGATCTGCTGTGGGGAAAGAATGGAAGGTCTAGTGACCCAAAGGCATAGGAACCAGACTTTTTTTGTAATTGGTTCAAAGATGTTCACTTTGGCTTTTGTTCTTTATCCTTAAAGCTGCCTGATCTGTGGTGTTTTCTTACATCACAATTTCTCTTCCAGAGATTCCAACTGAGAAAAAAGATCATGTCACTATTTATTAGCAGCTCTGCTAAAACACTTGCTAGAGAAGGAATATGACACTATTTGCCGGAAGTGAGACATCGGGCTGTATGTTGATTGCATTTACCCACATGCCCACAAGTAGTCAATAATCAAGCATACTGAAATTACATTCTTTCCTCCTTTTAAAATATTTCTAGCTTCAAATAAGACTCCTCATTTTTAAAACCTAGTAAATAGGAAAAAGTGAGTCATTATTTATAGTTAATCACTTTTGCCAGCTGTGACTGCATTTCACATCCATTTTTCTGTTTTGTCTTGGACTGGAGAATCTATCCTGCGCTCTGTAAGGAAAAAACCATATTGGTTCCATCAATAGTCTCTTTCAGCACATAATCACAGTTAAGTCACCGCAAAGAGATTTTTGTTGGATGCAGCAAGAAAAGTGACTTCTTTAGAATCCAGAACTGTGGAGAATAATCCCAAATCTTGAGATCGCACCTAACAAGAAAATCTGAATTATTTTAGGGTTCATTTCAAAATGGAATAATCATTTCACAAATATTGTATTTATGAGTGTCTATTCTATGTCTACCAAGTTCCAGATACTGCAAGGTTGAGAACAGATTTCAGATGGGATCCCTGGTATGTCAGGATGCTTTAATTTGATAGTATCATTTCAGACCACCTTGAATAATCCAGGGACTTAATTGGGTCAGGTGACTAAGAACTTTGCCCTCAGGCATGCTTCAGGCCTGGTTTGATTAGGTTCGAGCTCACTCTGTCGTTCTTCTGACTCTTTCTGTCAGTGTGGATAGCCCCATTCTCAAGCTGATAATTGACATTTACGAGCGTGTACAGAAAATTTTTGGATCCATGCACCATTGGCTCACAGAACTGTGGGGATCGCATCCTTGTGGTAGAAAAAGGACTATTATAATGCCAAGCCTCACCTCTGCATCCCCGCCCTCCAAGGAAAGGGCCTCTCTTTAACTCACAAACAGAATTCCTAGGCTTCATTATGGTCGAACCAACTCTTTACCAGGCAGCAGTGGCCAAGGGAGAAACGTCATGTACCGATTGGCCAGTCGATCCTTGAACTCAATCACTATTGGTGAGGAGGGCAGGATTACAGTGCTTGGTTCAGCCAATTAACTCCCACGCCTGGAGGCTGGGCTGGCAAGCCGTCCACCCAGATCCCACAGCTGCTGAGTAGCACAGAGTATAGCATGGATGCTGGGGGAGGACCCAACAACATCCACTGGGTCTTTCATTTAGAAAGCTGAGCCTGGTGTTGATGAGGCCCAGGTTTTGCCTGGCTTGTGTCATTCTTCATTCCTGACCTGGTCTGGCCAGCCTTTTATCCTTCACAGTTCGTCCAACATGCCCAATTCCACCACCTGCTCATGACCTAGCCCATGGCTGTACCTCTGTATCCACAAGGCCAGAGTCCTCTCTTATACTTAGGAACACATTGTCCTTGTGCGAAAAGAATAATGAATTGCCGACAGACTAAATAGTATTAAATAAGACACGTGTATTAGAGAAGACTGCTCCTGTCATTTTCTGGTGACCCCTGGCAATTCAGTTGTCTGGATCTTCAAACTTCAGAGCTCTTCTGAAAGGCAATATTTTATTTGCTCTAAAAATGCTTCCAGAGGAACACTCTGATCTATTTCAGGTAGTGAGATATCCCTCACCTACATGAGAGTCTGACGTGACATGTTATTGCTGATGGCAATTTTAATGTCCCGGGAGAACTTCATCTCTCAAAATCAACTTTCCGCCATGTCTCAGCCTGGGTTCTTCCTGAAAGCAGGGCTTTGAGTTGGGTTGGTTTGGGAATCGCATGCAGGTTGTTTGTTTGGGAAAGAACCTCCGTGAGCAAGCGCAGAACAGAGACTGAGGGCAAGCCAGCAAGGGTCTGTGAACCAAATCTGTTACTTCTGGAAGCGACTAGAGCTCCATCCCACCAGAACCTCCAGAGGTTATGAATGACTTGAGAGTTGTCTGCCTGCCTGAGGGACAGGAGAGAGCCGACACCCCCCAACGCCTGCTCCCTCCCTGGCCAGGGGTTGGCCATGCAGCGTCAACTCCTTATTTTTTCACACTTCAGACGACATCTGTGCGAGGGCCACACCAGGTGTTCGCGGTCCCAGGAAGACAGGGAGAGATACTTGGTGTGGGGTGTACCGAGGGGTGGTACTCCAGCCGTGACCTGGCTAAAAGAGGGGGGTGAGAACATGAGGTGGGCGCGCGGGGAGTCCGCTGCACAGTGAACAGCCAAAGTCACACAGGAACCTAGAAAAGACCAGAAACCATCTACACATCTCTTTTATCTTTCCTGCGTGCCTGAATGGCTTTTCTTAACACGTGTCTTTAAAAAGGTAAAATTAATAAACACATTACCAACTGGATTGCCATAGAGCCCTGCAGGACTCTCATCAACAAAGAGGCAAGCATGCTGGTGGAAAGAACCAGCGGGCTCCTCAGAAGAGAAGGCTGCTTGCGGGAGAAGCTGTCATCATCACATCTTCAATTGGCGGGTCCTCTCATCCCCAGCAGGGGCTCCTTGCTTGGAGGGTAATTTCTATTCTCACTGTTCAGTCAGGATGACAGCTTTGTCCCTAATGTGATGGCAGTTTTGACTTTAGTTTAAATTATTCCATAAAGAATCAAAGAGAAAGAGATTCTCTCTCTTTTTCCCCCACCCCAAAAATTCCACTAAGAAAACTTTTCTAATTTAAATCTTCGCCTCCACATTAAATTTCTCATTCATGTTGCAGGTGAATCAAATATAGCGTCAACTTCCCAAACCCCGTGTGACTATCACAGTGACTCAAAATAATTGCTGTCTGTCAGTGTATTTGCTGGGAACACAGATATGCCTGTCACCGGCTCTGTTATCACACCAAGAGCTTGCCTCTGGAGTGAGGTCTTCTCTGGGCTCCATTCAGAGGCTGAGTGTCGGCAAGGCAGAGCGCCGGGGCAGTTATCCGCATAACCTGTCCAAGAAACACGTGTGCCTCAGCTGCCCCTGAAATCACCTGCTTAATAAAAAAAGTCCTCAGAGCAGTTATTGTAGTAAGTATAGATGTAGCTGTATCTGGGGACATTAGGGGGCTGTCGTAGCTGGGGAGCAAGGACGGAGGGTGCCATGGACATCGTGCGGATAGAGCCCAGGGATGCTGCAGTGCCCGGGGCAGCCCCCCCATGGTCAAGGATTAGCCAGCTGTGGAGGGTTTCCACATTTTAAAATAAGGCCATCTTTTTAGAAAATTTGGACTGAGAGAAAATATTCCTTCAGTTGAAAACTATCAATAATATTAGAAAATACTCTAAGACAAAATAACCCCAAAGAGAAGTTTCTGCTTACCGTTTCACATTCAAGTTCTGCTCAAATGCATTAGATGTTTATAAGATTGTAATTATAATACATACTAGTTTGTGTTCTTGTTTCCACTTACAAACATCACATTTATATTCTCTATATCATTTTGACAGAGAATATTCCATTGTTTCAATGTAGCGAGAGTAAGTCATTCTCTCTTTGTTTCTTTCCTTCATTTTTAATTTTTAAAAATTAATTTTTTTCCTTTTTTTTTTTTTTCTTTAAAGTATCTTGGGCAAAAGCATGTACTCTGATCCAAAATCTGGCTTGGGAGACCTGGCCATGTGGCTCTCTTGAATTCCTTTACAAAAACTATTTTCCAAGAAATAGCTATTTTCTAAAGATTACGAGAAATAGTTATTATGTAAATATTTTCATACAGGAAACACTACTTGTGAAAAACAGTCACTATTTATATATTTTTAAAATTAGAAAACCCCCTCTGTTTCTCTTCAGAATGTATTAAAGCAACACTCTGGCCTCCCTTAGGAAAAGATTCGAAGTGTGAAACCCCGGCTCCTTCAGGGTGGGGCCCACTTAGCCTCTGGGTCTCAGCCCATCTCATCCGGGCTGTTGGAGTCCACACAGCATCACAAAAAGAAGAGAACAGAAGCTTGCTTAACAAGTCAGGATGTAACAGACAAATGCTAAAGCTCATGCTGATGAAAGTAATTATAACCACTTACAGGGTGAGTCAGAAAATGTTTATATTTTAACAGAAAACTGTCAGAACCTAAGTGGACACAGTCTGATCTTGCCTGAAATTGTCAATGTGTCCCAGTGTCAGCCTGGGTGTTCCTGTATGTCACAGTTCAAACAGTGTTGCCTGGAAGCCCCATTCCACACCCTGCAGGATATTAAAGCACTTCCGAAGCTTTTTTACAATTTCTGGAAGGCCCGTGACTCTGAGTTCACATTTCCCTGCGTAAATTCGGCTGATGGATCATCGAACCATTCCCCACTCTTGCTGCCAGCTTGTGCGCCTGCTCAGGTGGAGCTCATCTCCTAACTCAGTCTTCAGCTTCAAAGTCAACACAGAAGCACCCCCAACACACGCACACACACGCACACACACACACACACACACCCCATCCGCAGTAAAGCGCCTGCCTGTTGCACCCTTTGGTGAAGATACAGGAGGTTATAACCAGTAACACAGACACCTTTGAAGCACACGGTAAACGTAGCAGTTAATTAAAGGACTTCTGATCACCGCACCCCTGCAGACTTTCCCAGGGACCATTTCCCTTCATGGAGGATCCCCGCCTCCTGCTTCTCCGTGACCCCTTCTTCCTCTGCGCTCTCTTATCTGGCTTGTCATCCCCTTGCACCCAAGGGTCCTAAATTGTTCGTGCTGAGTTACACAGAGCAGCTCGGCTCTCCTGAGGCTCTGCTCCACAAATCGGTCCCACATCTTCCTTTTGAATCTCAAAAACAAGCAAACCAGGAAGGCTTCAATTTAACTGGACCTACATTTCTAGAAAGCGGTTAAGGTTGTTAACAGCGTTTCTTTTCCTCTCGTACATCTATGTGAGCTTTGTTAACGCTTTATTTTATTTTATTTAAAGATTTTATTTTATTTATTTCACAGAGGGAGAGAGATCACAAGGAGGCAGAGAGGCAGGCAGAGAGAGGGGGAAGCAGGCTCCCCGCTGAGCAGGGAGCCCGATGCAGGCCTCGATCCCAGGACCCTGAGATCGTGACCTGAGCCGAAAGCAGAGGCTTTAACCCACTGAGCCACCCAGGCGCCCATTTGTTAACGCTTTTTAAAAGCCAGTTCTGGGCGCCTGGGTGGCTCAGTGGGTTAAAGCCTCTGCCTTCCGGTCAGGTCACGATCTCAGGGTCCTGGGATCGAGGCCCGCATCGGGCTCTCTGCTCAGCAGGGAGCCTGCTTCCTCCTCTCTCTCTGCCTACTTGTAATCTCTCTCTGTCATATAAATAAATAAAATCTTTAAAAAAAAAAAAAAGCCAGTTCTGAAATAGATGCTATATACTCGTCTGTGTCTATATCCAGGTGTCTGGCAGAAGAGCTGCTACTTAGCCCAATTGGAGTGCTCTGGCTTCGGCTACAGGGCAGGTTAGACTCAGATGGCTCACGTCTGCCTCAGTTTCCAATTTTCTACTCTGTATTTCTCTCCGTGTCATTCAGTCTGACACTTGAGTGGTTCCTCCCATCCGTGTTCTGCTCTGCGGCCTCACTTGCCGGAGCTCATCTCTCACTTGGTCTCTCTCCTACCTAGTCTGTGTTTACAAAATGCGACTGGGCGCGGAGACCGTAATTGACTATTCCTTATGGGTCCCTGAGTGATGGTTCCTGGGGGCCTTCCTCAGCGCATATTATTTCTCTGGCTGGCTTCCAACTCTGTAAAAGCAGTGATGATATACTCTCTTTCTTTGACCCCCAACCCTTCCTGGGAGGTGGTAGATATTCTGTAATGTTGTCAGCTGTTTCTCCAGATTCGTTGATTCCACAGATTCATGCACTCTGCAAACGGGTCATCTGCAGTGGGCTGAGAGGTGGGGATACAGCCAGAAATAAGAGAAAGCTCTCACCCTCCCCGAATTCATTTCTAGTTGGGGCGAGAGGCGGTGGAATATTTTAGGGCTCACTGCGCATTGGTAGCACCAAAACAGCACACCTCCTTTCAGAACCAGAGCAAGCTCCTGCCGAGGGGGGTGTAGAAAACAGGAAGGAGGAAACTTGGTCGTTAATGACGTTTCTCCATCTCTGCGCACACTACCTCTAGCCGCCAGCCACATCTGCTCTGCCGGCACGCGGCGATTCAAGTGTGGGTGCTGTGAAACCTTCCTTCTTCAGGATAATTCCACCCTCAATGAAAAACAATATATTTCAGCTTTTAAAATTATAGCTCTGAAATGTGAATTTCCTCTTCACCCTCCTTGAGACAACCACACCTGCTCTCTCTCTCGAACACACACACACATAATGAAGAGGAAAAGTCAGAAGATAGGAGGTATTTTACCACGTCTCATTCTAAATATAAACACGATGTTCCTCCATTCATTATGGGAATAAAATGCCACTGCAAACCTTATGAAGAAATGTTTCCATTTTAACGATTCTTGGTTATACCGTGCCCATTTTATGATGGGAAGTTTTGGCAAAGACAGCAAGAAAAATAAGTGAATGCAATTACAATGAAGGTTATTTACTGAGAAAGAGGGATTCCCTTTTCCACAAACATTCAGCATCTCAATAAGTGAACAAACACACTGAGAAAATATTATCGGAAGCAGTTTATTCTAAACATTACTTTTCTAGGTTATCCTCTTAACCCACCGTCTGGGATTTATAGTTCAACCATACCAGTTCAGAGTGGAGAGAAAAAAGGCCACTTATCTAATCCAATTCCTTGGGAAAAATACTTCGGCAATATTAAGAATCTTCAATTATCTAATTTAATAAAAGGGAAGGTTTATATTCCATAGTCAGTAACATGTGATACTGATTATTTCTAATCCCTTAGAAGAGATCCGACATTCTGCTTTTGGTTCTGTATAGCATGAAATCATCATGTATATTTTACCAAAAGAAGTAGCAAGAATAATGGCCTCTGCAGTCTGCAGTCATTTTATACTAACACACTGCAACATGGTTCTGCCCTGGGGCAGAGAAGGAGGGATTTTCTCTACTTCAAAAGAATGAAAAATTATCATCACTATCCAGAACCATTATAGACTTCAGAGACTTTGGCATGAAATATTCAGAAAGTTTATTTTAGAATTCAATATTTTACAAGCCTGCTTTAAAACTATTACAGTGATTAGTGGCTCTGTTACTTGGGCCAGTCTTTGCTTTAAAAAGCCCTGTGTCATGGTTGATACCATTTGTTGTTTCAAGGAAACATAATTTCCATCAACCACAGGAGCTCCACATAAGGAATGTAATGTATTGTTTTAGAAGGCCCCCCAAAGAGGAGTTGTGACCACTACTCATCAGTTACCCTTTCAAACGTACTTCTTAAATAAACGTTACTTTTCCTGGTCATGGTTGAAATGTGTGTCTACTGCTGTGATTTTTGTCCTTCTGACATGTGTTATTTTACCCACGTGGAGAGGGCGCTATTTCTCTGTCCCTGTCAAGGGAGCAATGCTCCTGTCTCTGGTTCTAGGGACACACAGGGCCAACCCAACTGAGGCCACCCACAGCCTCAGCCAAGAGGCTCCCATCTTCACCGCTCTGCATCAGAAAAGCCTATCCGGTGTTTGTGAGGATTTAACACAACTTCTGAGGCCAGTGAAGACTTCTGGAGCTGGAGTTAGCCATGTGAAATTGCAGTACAACCCCTTGGACTATTCTATTTAAGTAGGGAGGCCACCTTGCAGTAGAGTACTTAGAGAGCCTTGGTTTGGGAATGTCATGGTCTTGATTTGCTGCTTACCAAGTCTGCTACTTACCAGCCGTGTGATCTTGTGAAATTGGTGGACCGCTTTCAGCTCAGTGTCTCTGTCTGTAAAGTGGACCCATCCCAGCATCATGACGAGATTCAATGAGACAAGGAATGTCAAGGCAGCCCAGTGCAGGCGTCAGTCATTGTCCCCATCATTGCTATTTGTTCCCCAAACATTTTTCTTATCTCTCGTTGGTTTATTCCACATTTCTGTTGTGTGATACATATATATTTGTTGGTATTTCACAGAAAGAATGTGCAGGATGACTAGAAAAACCATTTTTGCTTTTCTTTAAAAACCTGTGCATTTGAATTCATTCCTTTAAATGCATTGGATATATTATTTTTGTAGGTTTTAATAAGTACCTTTTCCTTTCCTTCCCACCACAGGCATTATCAATGTAAGAAAAAAATAGGCATCAAGTCTGCCTTCAAGTAGATGCCTCTCACTCATAGACATCCAAAGAAATAAAGATTGTGGAGTGCTCTTGATGCATAAGTGGGACAAAAATTACCTGTAAATAACGAAATAACTTTTCTTTCATTTTCCAGGGAAGTAGATCAAGACTCAGATGGTCTTGTCAGCTTTAAAGACTTTGAATATGCCATGAACTATGGACACAATGAAGCCTAACTATTATGAACTGCTTTTGGCAACCTCTGGGGAGACAAATAGATCGTAATGTATATTTAAACGTCAAACTCTTCTCCACTAGTGGTGTAATTATGCTGCATACCTGTGATTAAACTCTCCATCGGGGTTTTCAGACACTGATATTACTTGCATCGCAGAATCCTGAAGGAGGTCATTCCAGGTGGTCTTCCATGGGGCTGGCAGCCCTTAGCCAGGCTCCTGCTGGCTCTGCCACTGGGGCCGGCCCCCACGCCTCCTCTTCACCCTCAACCCACCACACCCACCCACACTGCAGGCTGGGGTGCTCCACTCACCCGTCCTCACCACCCCACCTGCTCGCTCCCTGATTCTCTTTGCTTCCTAATGTCTGGAAAGAAGTCACTTTTTCCTGCCAATGGTACCAGTTTCCTTCTCGCGTTCAACTTTGTTTGAACAAGTAATAGCACCTGTGTGTACTGAGTGCTTAACAATGTTCCATGCAATGAACAAAAAAGCACTGGAGAAACAAGGACTTAAGATTTCTCTCGGATAGGGCACCTGGGTGGCTCAGTGGTTTAAAGCCTCTGCTTTCGGCTCAGGTCATGATCTCAGGGTCCTGGGATCGAGGCCCACATCGGGTTCCCTGCTCAGCGGGGAGCCTGCTTCCTCCTCTCTCTCTCTGCCTGCCTCTCTGCCTACTTGTGATCTGATCTCTCTCTGTGTCAAATAAATAAATAAAATCTTTTTAAAAAAATTATNCCTACTTGTGATCTGATCTCTCTCTGTGTCAAATAAATAAATAAAATCTTTAAAAAAAATTATAAAAAAAAAAAAAGATTTCTCTAGGATAACATACCCAGTGTCAAAATCATCATTGAAAAATGGCCCTAGGGCACTCACTGTACAAAATTTAAAGAAGCAGATTAGGCTAGCACGAGTAAGTCTTCTCCAGCTATACACAGAGGAAGAACAGCATGCAGTAAGGAAGGATACTGGGGGTGAAAGATTTATTTGAGGAGGCCTTTCGAGTGGCTTGGGCCTAGGGTTCGTGCGGCTACCCAGCTGTTCTCTGCTGCACACTCCCGGTTATGGGTGGCCCCGTCTGCACCGAGAGCCTGAGCCGTATGTGTTCATGTTCTCCGTCTTTAGCCTGTCCGCACGTGGGGTCTGGTAATGACTGTACCGGAACAGAAACTGTGACACGGGACCCTCAACACTTATTTAAAATAAATACCGGTATCAGTGCCAATATTTTATCTCCTAAGTGTTCAGGAATCGTAACATTAACATTAGGAAAACATCTAATTCAAATTTTAGAAGTAGTAAGCATTTAAAGATCAAGTAAAAATATGCACTTGTAAAATAGAAACATTAAACAAGCATCTTTCGAACACAAATTATTGGCAGATAAACTTAGAAATAAGATCTTAAACTGTTACAAATCAACGGAGCCTCAGGAGACAAAACAATATAATTTGATGTTCTTCGAATAGAAAAAAAGGCATTAAAGAATGGACTTTAGGGGCTTCTGGGTGGCTCAGTCAGTTGAGGGTCTGCCTTTGGCTCAGGTCATGATCCCAGGGTCCTGGGATCAAGCCCTGCATCCGGCTCCCCTGCTTCTCCTGCCTGCTTCTCCCCCCTGCTTGTGCTCTCGTGCTCGCTCTCTGTCTGTCAAATAAACAAATACAATGTTAAAAAAAAAAAAAAAGAATGGACTTCAGTTAGTAGTACTATCTTTATAATTTTTCTGCAAATCTAAAACTGTTCCAAAATAAAAAGACTGTTTAAAAAAAACCTTATTCAAAGATTAGCAAACTAATCATTATCAAAAATGAAGAAAGCTTTGAAAATCATTGAGAAGTACAAATGAAATATTATTCCAAAAGCAAAGTGGATCCAAGGTATCCTTGAGTATCATGTGTGTTTTAGTACAAATTGTTCCAGCTGATGGAAAGTCCTTTGTGACTATGGTAGAGTTTTGTTCGGGAAGTGTTTTCATCAGAATTTCATTTCAATACGTAAGTGATATGGATTTTTAGATTTTTTAAATATCAAAATCAGAGTAAGCCACCAATAAAATGCCAGTATTTCAGAAATTGCCAGAATGCCAAAACCTTGATTGCAGTCACTATTTGGACCTTATTTCTCCCGGGAAACATGACAAGAGAAAGAGAGGATTCACTTTCTCCAGTTGACGTGGGAGGCAAGAGGCCAGGCTGGGAATAGCTATCGGGCAACTCCCTTGGCCCTGGATTAGTCCAGGCTTTTTTCAGTCTCAATGACAGAAATCTACCCAAATGAGTTTAGATGCAAAGGGAACTTACTAGAAAATACTGGGCTAGCTTATGGAGTCTAACATAAGGAGGGCAGTGGTGCAGCTGAGTTTCAAGATAACTAGCAGTGCCAGTACCTCCAGACCCCGCCTCTGTGCCATAATCACCGTCAGCCTCACTTGGTTCCAAAAAGGAGTTGGCCCATGATCTGTCCAGTTCCAAGTCCAAAGATCCCAGTAAGAGGCTCTGGTTGACCTCTGGATCAGTCAACTCTGGTTCATCTAGAGGGTATAGACATGGCCACCGGACACTCCCAAGTGTACTGAGGGCTGGTCACAGGGAGTGGAAGTTGATAAAAAGCTAGGCAGCCATTCCATTTTCTTAGGAGAAATTGCACCTAGACTAGGATGGAGAGCATGCCTAGGATTTGCTGCTTAGGAGGGTTCAGGCTCTCAGAGCAAAGACCAAAAAGAAAGGGGAGGTGAGAAGCTGTTCTTGTCACCTTACCCTCCTTTTCACTTCCCCTAGGTCCAATCCAAATCCTCATCCTGTAAGCTTTCCTTTCAGCTTCTTGCTTCCAGGTCCCAGTCCCTACTGTCATCCCCAGGCCACATGATACTGTCTGTATAGTGTGACCTTGTTGGTCTGCCCTCGGTTGAATGCCCCAAGGGTGGGCACCTATGCAAGTTGATCACCTCCATTCCTTCCCTTGGAAGACATCAAGAATGAGAGTGAATGAGACACAGCAGTGCTCCTCTGAGTGGCTGAGTGGGTGGTTATGACTCAGGAGCAAATGGCAGACATGTTTTCCACCACAAGGCCTGGAAAGCCGAGGCAGCTGATTTGCAACAAGAGCAGAAAATGAAATAGCTAGAGGAGAACAAGAAAGAAGCTGGAGAAACCCTGTGGTACTTGCTTTCTGGCTAAAGCTTGTGTGCAAAGCCCAGTCATTACCCTTTGGGTCCTATGAGGTAACCCTGTACCCTTCCAATAAATCTTTCTGCTCAAGCCAGCTGGAGTTGGTTTCTGTTATTTGAAACCAAGAGAACCTAAACTGTTATAAGCATCGAACCAAGGACAGAGTCCTAGGTGACATCAACATTTACTGGGGCAGCAGAGAGAAGAGCCTTCGAAAGAGACTAACAAGAGATTGTCGAAGATGGAAGAGAAAGGACTTCTGTCTCCAACATGCCAGCTTCTACTTGACCTAGCACTATAATCAACTCCAGTCTTCCCCTGTGGCCACAGCTCTCAAAGAGCTTCCACAGGCAAACCTACCAGTGCCTCTCAGACCTCATTGCACTTGTCCCTTCTCCTGGGTCCTTCTCTCTTTAGGCTCCATGACATTGCCCTCTCGTGGTATTTCTGTGCCCATTTTTCCTACTGTCCTTTCCTGATTCCTCTCCTACAGCCATCCCGTAGTGTTAGTATTCTCCATGCTCCTATAATCAGCCAGTCTTGATTCTCCAAGGATCATTTTGTCTGCTCCCAAGACTTCAGCTAACACCTTTATGGATATGACTCCACAAACACATCTTTATCATTAGTCTTAACCCAGACCTGTGTTTTCATTTGCCTGTTGGGCATTTCCACCTCAATTCCAAACTCACTGAACTAAAATCAGACTCGTTGTTTCCTCTAATTTTCGAAATTGGTTTCTCACTCTGTGTTTTCTATTTCTGTTAATGGCAACCACCCGGCCACCCACCCTGAGCTGTCATCCAAGCCAGCTGCCTCAGGGTTCTTTTCAAGTCTCCCCCATCTTCCTCCGCTCTGACACTCAGCCAGTCACTGTGTCTGCAGTAACTCTGTGACATTTTCTTCCAGCCCATCATGGTCTCCCCGCTGTGTTCTGATTCCCACTCCTATCCTCCCATCCAGCCATTCGTTTTTCTTTTCATTGGTATAAAGAAGAGTAAAGGATGTGCTGATAAGTAAGAAACAGATCCCGCTGTCAGGAAATTTTGTCTAGCATGTCAATTATCTTCGCAAAGCACAGACAAAATTTATTTTTTCTCTGCTCCAAAGCTCTTAGTAGCCACCTTTTCTATCGGATAATGTCTCAACCTTTAATATGTCATTCAAAGCCCTCTATAATCTGGTCTCAACTTATATGTTCAGCTTCATCTTTCACAACGCCTCTATTCATCCCATCCCACAACTAGGTGACTCATACATGCACACTGTCCCTTAGCCCCAAAACGCCAAAATGACAAGCAGATCTTCGCCCCAAGTAGGAAAGTAACAGATAACCTTGGAATTAATATCTGATGAAAAAATAGGAAAATGCAACCATAAAATAATAAAATTCAATGAAAACAATCCTGGGCCAGCTTCATCCTAATGAGTATCCCCCCTCACAGTTGTCACTTCTGAAGAGGGAATGGGGCCTAATTATGCTAAGTATTTTGTAGTGTTAAAGATTTTATTCTTGAAAGTTTATTGAGATAATTTTAGTCAGCTTCTTTTACAAATGAGGAAACAAGTCTCCAAGTATAACTGACTTGACTCAGGCCAAGTGATGAAGTAGGTGGAGTGTCAGTATGATGATTCAAACCTGTCAGCCTTACTAAATACAGATACCTTCCTACCATGCTGCATTGCCTCCAGTGGAAAAAATCATCCACAACATTGGTCCATATTCTATAATTACATTTTGTTTTTGACCCAAAATGAGTTTATCCAGATTCATTAGCCACCCTAAGTCAAGCATCTAACACATAATAGATATTAAATATTAATTCCCATCTTAACATGTCACTAGGCTTAACCCAAACTCCATTGGGTAATTAATCAGACCCACATTCCATCAGGTTATTTATCAAATCAAAGATTTGCCACCAAACACAATCTCTTTTAAAAGTGAAAAGAAGGGGCAACTGCATCCCAATGTTCATAGCAGCAATGTCCACAATAGCCAAACTGTGGAAGGAGCTGAGATGTCCTTCAACAGATGAATGGATAAAGATGTGGCATATATATACAATGGAATATTACTCAGCCATCAGAAAGGATGAATACCTACCATTACATTGACATGGATGGAACTGGAGGGTATTACTGCTAAGTGAAATAAGTCAATCAGAGAAAGACAATTATCATATGCCTTGACTCATATGTGGAATATAAGAAGTAGTGCAGAGGATCATAGGGGAAGGGAGGGAAAACTGAATGGGAAGAAATTAGAGAGGGAGACAAACCATGAGAGACTCTTGACTCTGGGAAACAAATTGAGGATTGAGGAAGGGGAGGTGGGTGGGAGGATGGGGTAACTGGGTGGTGGGCATTAAAGAGGGCACATGATGTGATGAACACTGGGTGTTATATGCAACTAATGAATCATTGAACATTATATCAAAAACTAATGCTGTACCATATGTTAGCTAATTGAATTTAAATTTAAAAAGTGTGCTGTGGGCTCTAAAGACAATTGTTGAAGAATTCTAGAAATGCTCTAAACAATGGAAGCATTCTTAAAATAGATGTGCATTTTCACAACACTTATCTGTGTTGCACAAATTCTGAACGGTGTGTTTCACAATCACACTATTTGGTGTTCACACTTCACTTACAGAAGTATAATTTAGGATTAATGAAAACAAACCATTGGTTACTTTCCTTTTTCTTGTAACTTTTGAGGAATCTGTTTAGAACTACAGAATTAGTTAAATAATGCACGAATTGAAATTTAATGGCATTGGAGTAGCTGCTCACAAAGTGACCTTTCATATACAACCAATTTAAATCGGCTTGGCCCCGTGGATTGAAAAGTGGCTCAAAGCAATTTAACATAAAACAGTTGAACATGATAAAATATTAAGTGCTCAATCTAAATTTCTTAGATTACTAAATTGGTAAAATACTCAGAAATATAAATCAAAAAGAACATTACTATAACTTCACAGAAAATGCAGATTAATTTACATGAAAATATAAACTGAAATCCAAATATACTCCTATTTTATGGTTTACTGATCCTTGCCAAAAAAAAAAAAAAGGAGCAAAACAGTTAAGTTTGCTATACTATGTGACTTTAGGAAGAACAATTTCAATAAATTTTGAATTTATAGAAAAAAATTGACCAAGGGTCTAGAAATACATCACAAGTATTATCATAATAACAGTCATTGTAAAGTAGAATCCAGGTTTGGTCATCTTCTTCATTTAAAGAAAGAAGCTGACCTCACTTTTAAATGATGTTTCTAAGGCCAAACATGGCAGCAATAGTGCTAGAGTCCATTTCTTTCTTCTTCCTCTTCTCCTTTTTTTTTATTATTTATTTATTTATTTATTTATTTATTTATTTATTTATTTATTTATTTGACAGAGAGAGAGACAGTGAGAGAGGGAACATAAGCAGGGGGAGTGGGAGAGGGAGAAGCAGGCTTCCTGCTGAGCAAGGAGCCCGATGTGGGGCTCGATCCCAGGACCCTGGGATCATGACCTGAGCCGAAGGCAGCCACTTAACTAACTGATCCACCCAGGTGCCCCAAGACTTTATTTATTTGAGAGAGAGAGAGAGGAAGAGAGAGGGCACGAGCAGGGGGAGAGAGAGGAGCAGACTCCCTGCCAAGCAGAGAGCGTGATGTGGGACTCATCAGGCTTGAGACGTGACCCTGGGACTTGGGGATCACGACCTGAGCCAGAACACAGATGCTTAACCAACTGAGCCACCCAGGTGCCCCTTGAGTCCATTTCTTTATCAAGCTTTCCCTAATGCTATCTGTATTAGACTCTTCATGGAATGAAGCTCGTTTATTTCTGTCTTTTTCCCCCTTTTCCCTTCCCTTCTTTCTTCTTTTGTTTTTACTATCCCTCTCACATTCACAAATAGAATTAAATACAACGGACCATCCAAGATCCAATTGGACCTGCTTTTTTTGGCTGATATACAAACTTATATCAACAGTTTCCCCCCCTACTACAAATAAAACCCAAAATTCCAGGATACTTTTTGTCTTCCTTTAAATACGGAAACTTCTTGGCCATTATCTCTTCAAATACATCTTTTGCCACATTCTTGAAGAGAATGTCCTGTCGGATCCAATTATACATATGTTATACTGAGGATATTATCTGAAATGTCTCTCATTCTCTGTTCTCTGCCCCACCACCTTCTCCTCCTCCTCTTCCTTGTCTTCCTCCTCTTCCCACCTCTCTTAGTTTCAGTTTAGTAATGTTTACTCTCATTTATTCCTAGTGGGAATGCAAAATGGTACAGCCACTTTGGAAGACAGTTTGACAGTTTCTTACAAAGCTAAGTATAGTCTTACCATATGATCCAGCAATCATACTCCTACATATTTACTCAACTGACTTGAAAACTTCTCTCCACATAGAAACTTGCACATGAATGTTTATAGCAGCTTCCTTCATAATCACCAAAAACTAGAAGCTACCAAGATGTCCTTCAGGAAGTGAATGGATAAACAAAATGTGGTATAGTCACGCAATGGAATTATTATCCAGCGATAAAAAGAAATGAGTTATCAAGCCACAAAAAGACATGGATGAGTCTTAAGAGTGTGTATTAAGTAATGAAGCCAATGTGAAAAAGTGTGAAACATTATACCAGTGTGACATTCTGGAAAAGGCAAAACTATAGCAGTGACTAAGATTAGTGGTTTTGAGGTTTTTTGCAGGATGTGGGTTAAATAGGTGCAGGTTTTAGCGTGGCAAAAAATACAAGATAAGCCTGGAGTATCTTGTAGTGCTGGAAAGTGAGGTAGTGCTCAAAAAGCAAACAAACAAAAAATAAAAACAAACAAGACTCCCTTTGTTGACAGGGGGTATGACAAAGGGACATAGGAACCAACAGAAAGAGCACCCAATGGCCAAAGTTGGAACAATTTGAGCAACAAAATTGATAAAGTAGTATTGGGTTGTAACCCAAAGTAAAATAAATATCCATGAGTCCATACTGATTCAAATAAATGATCAAATAAAGAAATAAAGGGAAGAGTAGAGACAAATCTCCTTTGCAGAAGAATTTCAAGTAATTTATGTAAGTTCTCTGCACTCAAAGAGAGGGAGCACAACTCTCCATTTCTTAAGTATGGACTGAATATAATGACTCCCTCCCAAAGAGTACGGTACAGAAGCAGGGTTTTGGGCACAGAGTAACAGTGGAGAAACCTGACAATCACTACCTCAGCCAGATGATCAAGGTCAATATTAACAATAATAAATCATGTTGATACTAATGAACCCTTATGTAGATGATGAAAATGACACTCTAATCTCTCTAGATTTTCTCTCCAAAACCCACAACCTCAGTCTAATTATGAGGAAAACATCAGACACATCTCAGTTCAGAGACATTCTACAAAATGCCTAATACTCCTCAAAAATGTCAAGGTCATCAAAAACAAGGAATGCCTGAGAAACTGTCATAGCCAAGGAGATATGTCATGCCGAAGGAGACATGACAACCAAATGTAATGTGATAGCAAGGATGGGATCCTGTCACAGGAAAAAGACATTAGGTATAAATTCAGGAAATCTGAATAAAGTAAGGACTTTAGTTAATAATACTGTACCAATATTGTTTCCTTCACTGTAACGAAGGTACCATACTAATACAAGATGTTAATAATAGTATACACTGGGTTTGAGGTATATGGGAACTTTGTACTATTTCACAATTTTTCTGTAAATCTAAAACTTCTAAAATTAAAAGTTTATTTAAGATTTTTCATATTACAGTTCTGCTATGATGGAAATTATATCCCATGCTACCATTTAAAATTCTAACTAAAGTATAGATGTCAATTAAACATATGCAAAGGGATACATAGCTTTTCAATATAATGTTATGGGATACTTTAACAAAAAACTTTGAAGACCACCACTTTATGGCACCTTTAGACGACTCTTTGAACACTCAAGGGTCAAGCCTTTGCCATGGGGAAGTATATTCACAGCCTCTTATATGATTTGGGTTGGTTTCTGACAAAGAAGAGACCTCATATAGTTTAAAGTACCTGCTTTTGAATTGCATTTGGAGAACCTTCAAAAAACTAAGAAAAAAGTCCCCAGCTGTCCTATTATATTACTTTCAATATACATTTCAAGGAAAGAAATCCCTTAGCTTTGGGCCTATTGAAAAGAAAGCCCTTTATTCTTCTTTTGAACTTCATAATTCTTCACAACACTGAGAAATCTGTAAGGTGCCATCCACCCACAAGGTGTGGCTCCCAGATTCTCCCTGTGTCTCAAAAGACCTGTTAATATAGCCAACGCATGGATACTTCAGTGCCCGTTGATGGATTAATGGGTAAAGGAGGTGTAGTGGTTGTGTGTGTGTGTGTGTAATAGAATATTATAGAATAATGGAATATTATTCAGCGATAAAAAAAGGAATCCTGCCACTTGCAACAAGGGTGGACCTTGAGGGCATTATGTTAAAATAAGTTAGACAGAGAAGACCAATACTGTGTGATTTCAATTACACATGGAATCTATAAAAACCAAATTCACAGAAAAAGAAATTAGAATGGTGGTTGTGGGACTGGGGGAAACGGGGAGGTATTGGTGCAAGGGTACAAATTTCCAGTTATAAAAAGAATTAGTTCTGGAGATCTAATGTACAGCATGGTGACTGTAGGTCACAGTACTGTATTATATATTTCAAAGTCGCTAAGAAAGATTTCAAGTGTTCCTACCACAACTTTTTTTTTAAAAGGCAGTTATGTCAGGGGATAGAGATATTGACCAACCTTATTATGGTGGTAATCATTTCACAATATATAAGTGTGTCAAGTCATCACATTGTACACCTTAACCTTACATAATGTTATATGTCAATTATATCTCAATAAAGCTGGGGAAAACAGCCTGTTAATGGATGGAGCACACTAGCACGTTGTGGCTAGCTCTCCTTTGTGTTCCTTGCGCTCCCAGCAGCTTGGCCTCAGCTTGGTCCTGCATCATAGCCATGGAAGTCATGTCATGGGCAAAAACAAGTTTGGTTTTATATGGTTAATATTTTACTTATTAAAGTTATAAGGATGTCTTAGTCCGTTCAAGCTGCTATAACAAGAATACCGTAGACTGGGTGGTTAATGAACAAAAATCTTTTCTTTCTCAGTTCTGGAAGCTGAATGTCTGAGATCATGGTGCTGGCATATTCTTATCCTGCAAGAGCCTACTTCCTTACAGATGCTCATTTTCCAACTGTAACCTTACCTGAGCATTAATCCCATTCATGAAGGCTCTGCTCTCATGACCTAATTGCCTCCCAAAGGTCCCACCTCTTAACACCAACACCTCGGAGTTAGGATTTTAACATATGAATTTGGGGGGTGGGTAACAAACATTCAGACCAGAACAAATAGTAAAAAGCCTAGTTCTCCCATAAACCTTCATCTCATATACAGATCGTACTGTTCTATTTACAGGTGTCCAAATATTTATCACTTTCAGATGGCTTTTATAATTCTCTTACATTTCCTTAAGTTTTAACTGCACCTATAAGATAATATATTGTTGTCTTTTCTGGATTGGTCTTTGTAGGTATTCATCACTTTTATTAATCTTATCAAAACATCAACTTTTGGGCTTGTTTATTTTCTGTTTCATTATTTCTGCCCTTATTTTTTCTTCTTCTTCTTTCAACTCTTTTTGCCCCTGACTACTTGAAAGGCTAGTAAGATCATTGATTTTCAGCTTTTTTTCTTTTCTTATACTTATATTTAAAGCTATGAAGGTCCTGGGGTGCCTGGGTGGCTATGAGTTAAGCGTCTGACTTCATCTGAGGTCATGATCTCAGGGTCCTGGGATCAAGTTCCGCATCAGGCGCCAGGCCCAGCGGCAAGTCTGCTTGTCCCTCTGCCCCTCACCCCACTTGTTCTCTCTCAAACAAATAAATAAAATCTTTTTAAAAATAATGAAGTAAAGCTATGAATGTCCTAAACTGCTGCTTTGGCTGCATCTTCCAAGTTCTAATATGTCTTGTCTTCATTATTATCTTCTTTCTCGTAATTTCTTCTTTGGTGCATGGTCTATTCAGAAACGAATTATTACATTTTCGAAAATATTTTTGGTTTTCTAGTTTTCCATATTGCTTTATACCTAATTCTGTCGTGGGCAGAGTACCTATATTTAATAATTTCAATCTTTGAAACAATTCTCTTTTAGGTCCTTTAACTTTCTAATGAATAAACATATCTTCCCATGCATTTAAATAAATGTTTAAGTATAATTAGTTGAGCTCTATAATCTGATAAATCTTAATTCTCATGATGTTCCAATACTGCTTGTGAACTCAGATTTCAACATAAAATTATAAATCTAAACCAACTTGTATTTTATGTGTTTTTTAAAGTTTATTTAGTTTTTCATAATCTCTACACTTAATACGTGGCTTGAGCCCACAGCCCCGAGATCAAGGGTTGAATATCCTTCTGACCGAGCCAGCCAGGAACCCCCCAACTTGTATTTTATTTTATTTATTTTTTTAGAGAGAGAGAGAAAACATGCAAGCAGTGGTGGGGTGGGGTATGCAGAGAGAAAGAGGGAGAGAGAGAATCCTAAGCAGGCTCCACGCCCAGCGCAGAGTTCCACTTGGGACTCGATCTTACAACCCTGATGTCATGACCTGAGTGGAAATCAAGAAGCAGACTCTTAACCACCCAAGCCTCTAAACTGGAATCATAAAGTGAGTTTATCAGTCTAAAACAGTGCTGTCTAATGCGGTAGTTACCAGACATGTGGCAACTTAAATTTAATTGTTAACTAATCAAAATTAGATGAAATTTAAAATTCAGTTCCTCATTGAATAGCCATATTCAGTAGCCATATTACAAGTGTGCAACAACTGCATGTGATTGGTGGCTACCATGTTGAGCAATGTCAAAGAGAACATTTCTATCATTGCATGGATTTAGATTGGGCAGCACTCCCTAGACACTTCTTTAGGGTACTGGCCAACCTGTGGATTGGCTGCTCTGGGCCCTGATCTTGGTCCAATCAGGTGACAGGGTCCTGTGGCACCAGCATGGTAATTTATGCAAACATCATCCCATATAAAAGAACTATTGTGAGAACTTAGAAAGTAATTGAGGGAGAGAAAAACATTCTGAGACTAACTCCTGATCACCCTTCAAGGCCCCATGCCAACAACACCTCCTGTATGACACCTCTCCTTACTCCATTAAGAGACTTCCATACTTTCTTCCCAACATCCATAGTAGCTTCTTCAGAGTTCTGCCTGTGTTGTGGTGTGATTGGTACATTTCCACATCTGTCTTCAACTTCAGATTATGAGCTTCCTGAAGCCAGGACCATGGTTTTTTGTGGTTTTGTGGTTTGTTTGTTTGTTGGTTTTTTATCTTCATATCTCTCATGTCTGGCACCATGCCTGGTATGTGATGGGATTGGGTACACTGATGAATGAAAGGGAAATCTCTCTGAGAGGCAGTGTGATTTGGAGCTAAGTAATGGAGGATCTGAATTCTACTCTCCACTCAGTGTGTGTGCTCTTTGGCAAGTTAACTACTTTTCCTGGGTCTCAGTTTCCTCTTTCTTTTCAATTTCAGTGGCAAGGTTGACTTAAATAAAATGCCTCATTCCCATTTATATATGAATAAGTGTTATATGAAAAAAAGAGCACAGTGGCCAAGCTTGGGAGCTGGGGAATACTTGGTCAAAGATGATAAATGGGTGTTCTTACTACTGTAGGAGTCCCCCAAATTTTAAATGCTAACATCCCATTATGGCCCTGCAAGGAACAAGTAGAATGTACAAACTTTTTTAGACTTATTTGATGGGCCATGGAACTCTGTGTGTGTGTGTGTGTGTGTGTGTGTGTGTGTGTGTGTGTGTGTGTGTGTGTGGTGTGGTGTGCATCTAGAGAGAGAACGTCATCTTAAAGGACAACGTTCCATGGATCCTACCTTGGGAAATGGTTGATTAGCTGGTCTCTAAAGAATTGTCCAGTTCCATGTCTTTATGACTTTTATGAAGATGCCACCCAGTTTTACTGTCCCTGGTGCCCAACTTGGATAATGGTGTGACTGTGAACTCATGGAGCCATACACTTAACCTCTCACTCCCTCACCTGCAGCTTCCTCATCTCCTGTTGGCACCCCCTGACCTACCCAGGAGAAATTAGAGCAACTGTACTTGAAATGCCTGTCAGGAAGGAAGGGACTGAGGTGCATACATTTAACTTTGGACCTCTGATAGTGAGGTAATGTCAGTACTAATCTAGAAGAGCAGCTGCTTTGAAAATTAAAGCGTAAGACAGAATGATTTTATTTTAATTTAAAATTGATTTTCTCAGTTCTACCACATTTTTTTCATCATATCATGGGTGTCACTGTTTAATATGTCTAATTTGAGCCATAACTTAATATACCAGGCTTTCATGCAGCAACAGATTATTAATACTATGTTAATAAGAAAGCAATAATGAAATATTATACAGAGTCCCCGCTCCATATATTATTAATGAAGACCTTTGTGTTTTGGTGGGTCTGATACTTTACAATATGGTGGCTGAATAGATTAGAAAATGTTTTTGCCTTCTCAGCAAAAAGGCCCAAATCAGATTACGTGACTAGAAAGTATTAGCGACAGGTAGCAAAAGTGGCCACAAGGCATTGTGGGACAGGAGGCACTGAACTTATTTCAATCTGAGGTGCCAGGAATAGAAACATTCTTGTTACTCAAGAGTGAAATGAACAGTTCTATCAGCTGCTTTGGAAATAAAAAATAGAAAAAAACAAGTCTACTGCAAAGCTTAGTCCTGTGAGTGCTAAATTGCCACACCGACTGAGACTAACACTGATAGTAAAAACCAAGGTTCACTGTATGCCAACACTGTTCTAGCAGTTAGCATGCGTTGCCACATTTAATTCTTGTGGTGACTTTAAGAAGGAGGCATTATCTTTATTCTCACGAGGGGAAATAAGCATAGAGACATGAATGGTCTTTAGTAGTAAGCGGCAGACATGGGATTTGAACCTGGACAAGCCTGAGACCATCCTCGTTAACCTCAACACTGAAAACGGAGACTTGTCCTGTCAGGTCTGAGCTCTGCGAAAGCACCACAGTCCTCTGGCCCAACCAGAGGAGCTTTAGCTGTGTCCAGTAATGGACTCATTTGTCTGCATCTCAAAGGTCACCACGGGGGGCGAGTGGGTGGCTCAGTTGATTAAGCGTCTTCCTTCAGTTCAGATCATGATCTCAGGGTCCTGAGACTGAGCCCCCCATCAGGGCTCCCTGCTCAGCAGGGAGTCTGTTTCCTCTCTCTGACCTTCTCCCTTCTCGTGCTCTGTCTCTCTCTCTCTCTCATTCTCTCTCTCAAATAAATCTAAAAAAAAAAAAAGTTACCACGGGTCTCACAGTGACCAACTCCCTCAGGCCAACTATTACGTTAGAATGGGAGTAGAAGTCCAGAGAGATCCTCCAATTACACTGTGACTTTGTATTAGAGGTGTCCACAGTCACGTGCTCACCTAAAAGGCCATTTTGTTCTTTGTGAGACCAACATCACCAGAGCATTGGTGACCTATCCAAAACTACACACATGCACCCCTATCTTCCCTTCTCCTTCCCATACACACCCACCCACATCTTCCATTCCAGCCCTCAGCCCTGCCCTGTCCTTGGCTGTTGTGGTTTTGTCTGTATCCCCCAACCATTTCTCACATGAGATTGGCCTCCTCTCCTCTTGGCAGGTGACCTGTGCTGTGTTGGACTTTGTTCAAAGAGCCCTGGCTCCATGTTCACCTGCTCAGTATGCCAGTCATATACTCAGGTGGGTGAGATGCATCCTGGTCT
This sequence comes from Ailurus styani, assembly GCA_002007465.1. Lineage (NCBI taxonomy): Eukaryota > Metazoa > Chordata > Mammalia > Carnivora > Ailuridae > Ailurus > Ailurus styani. The sequence goes on along the minus strand of LNAC01000012.1, from coordinate 1,659,217 downwards.
CACCCCACTCAGATTACTAGGAGGAAGGGATTGTGCAACCCACAGATTCCAAGATCCCAACAAACCTGTCGCCATCTTGGCTTCTCCCACCGCCCTCCCTGGACTTCGCCAGACATATGGAAATTCTGAAAAGCAAAGTTCCATTTTCTTCAATCATTTGATTTTGAAAATGGGGGAGATGATACAAAGTTGATTTAGCCAATGCCCTTTCCGTGCAGATACAAAACCCATCGTAGCTGTGATTTAAATACTAATTATATGCCAGTTTTCATTTTAAGGTTTTTTGTTGTTTGTTCCTTTACAGAAGCAGTCAGGGGAGTGACTAAAAGCTTATTCATTGGCAGGATTTTTCTTTTGGAAATGAACATGCTGGCACAATTTTAATTGGGTTTTAGTTGTTGTTGTTTTAATTCTCACAGTGATGGCTTGGCTATGTCTTTTGGGACTGCAGAGGGAAACTGGCATCTGGTGTTTGAGGATTCTGGGGATTTGCACCATATTTATGTGTAATAACTATACAGTAAATAAACAGAATGAATAATTAAGTGAATAATGAGTTTCTCGGAAAAGAGGATTCTTCGGAAGACTTCGACAGAAATTCTCACGTGTGTCACATCCTCGCTCCTGTGCAGTGACTCCACGCTGCTCTCACTGTGTCATGGCCCCCACGGAAACCAGCAAGGACACCTTCCAAGCTGAACTCCAGCATGCCATTCATCAACGTGGCTTGATAGAAACAAGATATTTTCTTCCCGTTGCAAGGAGGTTGGATTTATGTCTCTTAGAATTATCTTTTTTACTCTAGAGAGAGATATTTGCCTCTTTAAAAGTAAAATCCACGAGATTAAATTTCATTGAACAGTTTCTCTCTGAGGGACTAAAAACCTGAAATTCCAGGAATTTGCTGTAGCTGGTGAAATTACATTAATGCATGTTAATACTCATATTAACCAATCCAAGGTGCCCTTGCTTCTGGATGTGCCCTGGGCCCAAAGCAAATCTTCCCAGAGGTAAAACCACTGTGTAATTACTGTTATTTCATGTGTGTGTGTTCATGCATTCACTCATAAGTTTTTACATTCACTCATTCACTCAGCAAGTTATTGAGCACTGTTGTATGCCCAGCACTGTGCCAGGCTCTGGTGATACGAGGTGATGAGCAAAACCAGACCCAGTTCCAGTTCTTCTGGAGCCCGCGTTCTTATCAAGGAGACAGCCATCACATAATGCAACAAAAGGTCAGTTGCAACTATGACCAGTGCTCTGAATGCAGCCATGTTAGTGTGTGTGCTCGGGCCACCAGGACAAAATGCCACAGACCGGTGGCCTCAATGACAGAAACTTTTTTTCTCACAGTTCTGGAAGTTGGGAGTGGAAGACCACAGAATCAGCAGATTCGGTCTCATCCAGGGCCGCTCTCCTTCTCTCCAGCGTCCTCACATTGTCTCTCCTTTGTGCGTGCCTGCCCGTGTGTCTTTGCCCAAATTTCCTTTTCTTATTTCTGATCAGATTAGGGCCCACCCTAATGGCCTCATTTTAACTGAATTACCTTTTAAAGGCCCTATCTCCAAATGTAGCCACATTCTGAGGTATTGGGGGTTAGAGCTTCAGCACAGGAATTTTGGGGGACACAATTCAGCCATAAAGAGAGGTACCTGGTACATACGAAGCTATTGACAGAGACAGGTCAGATACCCAAGCAGGGACATAAGGTGAGCTTGCTGAGGATGAGGTGGGGATCTCAGGGATGACTAGACACTAACTACCAGGAGAGGAGGAGAAGGGCATTCGAGGAAGAGGGAGGATCACGTGCCAGACCCCTCCAAAGAGAGGGCGTGGGCAGTAGCAGAGACCAAAGGGAGGGAGACTATGGTGGCTAAGGAGCTGTGAGGTAGGGCATGGCGCCTAGGATGATGCTAACATTATGGGGGGGGCTGGCACACAGGGACTTTCATCTGTTTCCCAAGAGCAGTGGGAGACCACTGAAGGTTTTTAAAAAGTGAGGATAGAAGTGGTGTGATTAGATTTGCCCTTTGGAACTACCAGTCTGGCTGCAGTGTGGAGAACAGACATGCAGGGTTCTGGAGTGCCTTCAGACAGGCACTGGATATAGGAGAACGCTGTAGGTATCCAAGCAAGAAAGGGAAGTGGCTGGTTTCAGGAAGTAGGGTAGGAGAAGAAAGAAGTTTGAAAGAGGAATGAAGGACAATGGATTAAATATGGTGAGGCATTAGGTGACAGGAATTGGTGACAGATTAGATCCACTGGGCACCAGGTGAGGGAGAATATGACAGGTCATCTCTTGCATTTCTGACTCCCATAACTGCGTAAACAAAGTACAAGTCAATGGGATCAAGAACACCTGGAGAAAGGGCCATGTTCAAGTTGAGTTTTGATCATATTGACCTCAGTAGACACCAAAGACCCCTTGGCCACTTTCTGTGCCTCGACACAGATAAACCCTGTTCTGTTTGAAACACTCTTTTCCGCTTATACTTCACCACCCAACCCCTTCACATCCCAACCCAAGGGCCACACTTTTTCACACACTCTTATGACACCTGTACTTTATCTTCAGAGTAATCATTACAGTTACATTTACACAGCTACCTGTTTAAATTCCATTTCTACCACTAAAATGGAAAGCCTGTGAAGGCCAAGGCGCTATCTGTCTAGTTAGTACAGCAGACCAGTGGTTCTAGTCTGATTAGAACCTGACTCTCTGGGTCTGGATCTTGACTTCCCTGCTTCCTAGCGATGTGAATTTGGGCAAGGTCTTTAATCTTGCTGCGCCACAGTTGGCTTTGTATATGAAGTGTGGATTATAACAGCACATACTTCATAGAATTGTTGGGACGATTAAATGAGTTCATTAGCAAGAAATATTTATAACAATGCTTGACATATAATAAGCACTCAATAAACGTTAGGTATAATTATTTTTCATTACTATATCCCTAAGTATTTGATGGACAGATGATCAGATAAATGGACAGACCAATGAATAGGTGGGTTGAGGAATAAGTAAGATGAGAAAAAATAAGACACAATCCTTATTAAGCTATGTTGAATGAGCACAGTGGAAAAGCAAGGAAACCTAAATGGCTTGTGAAAAGAGAGTCTGGCTCATTCTTCAAGACTTAGCCAACTTCCAACATACTGGGTCCCATGAAGGTAAATTTCTCCTATATGCTCTCTTTCAGTCAGGGCCTTCAGGAATCCCCATCAAGCTTTCTTTAACAGTAAACCACATTATTTGTTTCTGGACTCTATTAGAAGGGGAAACAAATCATCACAACCCACCATCCCCTTCTTAATTAAACTGACTGCACATTTCCCAACTTCCCTGTGAATTTTTTTCAAAGATAAAATAAAAAACCAAGTTTAATCTGACTTAAACAATAAACCCAATCATTAATTCATTCTCGTGTCCCCCCCTTTAAACATTTATGGGATTCCTCTTCTGTGTCAAGCACTGGGAGGGGTATGAGGTTGTTACCAAGTCAAATAAGATACCATCCCCATCCTTGAGAAGCTTGAGTCCTAATCAACTTTACAAAGAAATTTTAAACAGATATTCATGGTACATAGACCTGATCAAAATAAAGCAAATACAGAAGCAAGAGCTGTTTTCTGGACAGAGGGCAGCAGACTATTACAGATCATCCTCACTGTAACTCTTGCTTACCCCCTCTCTGCGGGGTCTTCAACGGTGAAGGCACCACATCGAAAAGCCGAGGCCGCTTGGTCCCAACATCGCTGTCACTCTATTTATGAAAGCAACTCATGTCTCGGATCTTCTTTTTTGCCCAAAGGATTCTCTTTCTGTAATTTATTACAAAATTCAAGGCCATTTCATTAGGGGAAAATGCGCCATATCATTATTATAACAACTCCCCCTATTTTTGTTCAATTTTAAAACTGACAATCTAAAGACTATTTTTAGTTCAGTCATGTGAGATTATTTGTTTCCTTCTGAGAAGTTTTTCCTTCGGACTAGTTAACATGAATTTTATGCTCACTTATTATGTCACATGCTCCAATTCAATTTATTTTAAAGCAGATTCTTTGGGGGAAAACTGTAAAGCTAATTTGAATTGATTCTTTAGAGATTCCATTTTAAATGACGTGCTATAAAATTGGCAGACAAAGTGAAAAAATGGAATTGAATTTTCTTCTTCAGCTACTCATTGGATTCAGAAATCTCGCTTTTCGACACTGCCAAGGGTTTTGATATAATGTTTTATGCAATTTTCATAACATTTATCTTAAACTCCACTGCCTTTAGTTTGGTTGTTCAATTCAAAATGGTTTCCCGATATTTCCGTGGAAAAAAAGCAGAGTTCCTGCTACAGGAAGAAGTGGGTGCTTTCATACAAACCTCCTGCCATCCACGGGGGTGCCCGTCTATGAAACATCTGGTGCAATGCAGGTGTTTTAATTCCGGAATGAATATTGAACGTTTGTGGACAAACTTGGTGAGGGAGGTGTGGAATAAAACAGCATCCCCCACTTCCTCCCACTCTGCACAATTTATATTCCTCCCTCTCATATTTGATGGATTTACAGCTTGAGGAATATGTGGGAATAATAGGCAAGACGCCCGATGACTTACTTTCCCGTCCTTCACAGCCCCGGAGAGGCGCCCATTGTTTGTCAGGCCGCCGGGCTCCAAGCTGATCAGAAACAGCTGTCACCGGTGGGGACAAGGACCCCGGGTTTGGTACATCTGATTCCACTCGATGATTTATATCCGATTATTACCAATCAGATGGAAAATACATGGAAAACACATGTCTGCAATTTCCCCTTGAGAAATTGTTCTCACACTTGTTTTCTTTCATGTGCTTTTAAAAGGGAGTTTTATTTCACACTCCTCTTTCCCTGGAATGCCCTAAAATGCAACTATCATTCCTACTGACCCGGCCAGTGGGCTCACAGGCAGACTCACCGAGGCTCTCCCCCCACTGTGCTCGGCCACCACTGAGTGTGGTATCAGGTACTTGGAGTTACTTTCCTAAACCCAGGTTGGTCCCAAAAGAAGCCAATCATGGCAGCTGGTGTTTTTGCTCTGATTACAAAGAGGGTAACTGCGGGAAGGGCGTGCACCTGTCAGCCAGGGTTTAAAGGAAAAAGCAGACCTCAGCCCCCCTTCTCCGTTGGACACACGATGCCTGGGGCCCCATTTGATACATGTAGGGGCCCACAAAAGCTTTCATTGTAATTAAAATCAATGTAGTCACGAGTATATAATAATAAATCGAGCCTAGATATTTGTTTTTCTACCAAAAGAGCCTTAAAACATCAATTTTAATTTTTTTTTGTTTGTTTTAATGGAGGAAGGGGTCCATGAAGGTCAAGTGTCTCAGGCTCACTAGTCATCACCCAGCCCTGAGCAGAACAGATATGAGGAATGTGGGGCAAGGGACTGATTATAGGGTCAGAACTTCTGTGGCTATGGGAACTCTCTCCTCACAAGCCTGTGAGGGCCTCTGCGTGTGAAGGCGTAGGCCAACAAGGGCAGCAATCGTAAAGAAGAGCTGGTTGTGAAGACGGGGGTCTCAACCAGGGGTGACTCCCCGCTTCCCGTTCAGAAGACTTTGGCCACATCTGGAGACAGCTGGACTTGTCACAACTAGGGTAAAGGTATCCAGGGATCCTGCTAAACATCCTCCCATGCACAGGACAGCTGCACACCACAAAGAGTTATCTAGAATTATCAAAAGAGCAATAGTGCTGAGGTTGAGCAACCCCAAGGTTAAAGTACTGGAAGGCCTGGAACCGCAGGGCCGGCCGAGGCCACGTGCGCCTCCCACAGCTACCAACTTCCGGGGGGCGGGGCGTGACCTGCGGAAGGAGCCGGCCCTTCGCCGTGGCCGTGACGTTACGCTTGCACCTGGCTGAGGACCGCAAGAAGCTGAAGCAGGAGACCGGGGGGCTGGAGGCCTGGCGAGCCAGCAGGTAAGCAAGCATTGCCTGATGCAGACGGGCAATGCCCGCGACCTGGGCCGCCTTCCGAGCCTCGGGCCGCGGCTTCTCTGCACGGGCGGTCCTAGAACCCCGCGCTGACTTCCCCCCGGGGGCCAGCCCTAACTTGGAGCCGCACAGGGAAGGGGACTCGAGACAAGGTGGCCCCCGCTTAGCTAACTTGGCGGGGCGCACAGCCTCCCGGGGAGCCCACGCGGGGTTCCGCGCAGGGGCATCTTCGCGGGCAGGGCGGCCTGTCCCGCAGCGCGCTCCCAACCTTGCATCCTAAGTCGGACGTCCTGGGAAACTGCCTCAATCCGCAGACGCCTGGCCGCCTTAGGCCCCTGGGCACGCGGCCGCATCTGTTCTTTCGTGCAGAAAGCGAGTCACGGCTGGACACGCAGCTGCCCAGGCGGACTGTGTGTCCCAGCTTCCCCGGAAGGGAGAGGTGGCCGTGTCCCATGACGCCGAGGGCGTGGGGCCGGCTCCGGAGGGGGACCTCCCACACCGGCTGTGCCCTCCTCCGTGTCTTTTTGCCCCCTTCCCCCTAGCTGGGACCCAGGCATGGAGGCGATCCAGCTTCAACCAGACAAGGACAAAAGCACAACGCAAGATGGAATGATTCTGTGGTCCAGAGAATCCTTACCTTAAGCACCGTTTTTTGTTTTGGTTTTGGTTCTTTTTCTTAAGGAGTTTTAAGTGAGCATGTTAGTCACTCAGGTTGTAGATGATTAAAGCCAACTCAAATTCACTGAAGATGGGGAATGTGTTTACTCACATAATTGGGACGTCTGGGGTACGCGTTTCAGGCATAGCTGGATCCAGGGGTTCAAAAAATGTCACGAGGCTCTCCATCTCTCAGCACTGGCTTTCTGCTGAAGCTCAGAGAAGATGGCATTGAGAAATCCCGAGCTTCTAATTTCCTTAGAGTTCATGACCCAGGAGAAGACAGGAGATCCTCTCTCTCAATGTGTCTTTTTAATTATGCAGAGCAAATGCTGAGCAGTCCTGCTGGGGTCACACAGGCTCCCCACCCCCGAACCAAGTGCTATGAGCCCCCAGAAGAAAGGAGATTGGAATAAATCTGTACGATCAGCCGCTGCTGCTGGGGAACTTAGCCAACATCAGCAGGAGGGAAGACAGTGCCGATGAGGGGGTAAGGCGAAGGAATATCCACTGGGGTTCAAGGGAGGGAAAATCGTGCTCCACTGGGGTAGGAAAGGCGTCACAGCAGAGGTGGGATTGGAGCCAGGTGTTGAAAGACTAAGAGTTTAAAAATGGATACAGAGGAAAATACTGTACTTTCATTCCTGACCATTTTCAAAGGCTCAAGCAAACTCAGTAGCCCCGTGAGATGAAAGGGATCGTGTTGTTTTTCTTCCCTTTGCCGTTGGTTCCGAATGAGAAGTGTTTCCCTTTGAGCCCAGAGTCTTTGCAGAGTCTGACCAAAGTGGGGGAAGAGTCTGGGTCTCGGGACACAAACCTGCAACACAGGCACTCCCATGTAAAGCAGGAAGAAACGTTTGTTTCTCTGTAACCTGAAGAAAGGTTGGTAAGTGTAACTGGCAGTTCCCTTAATCAGTCCAGAAAGGCTTGTTATATAAATAAATGATTCAAATGTGAAGTGACTTACCTTAGGAAACATGCATTTCATTTTTGTTTGTTTGTTTTTCATGTTCCTAGCATGGTTTCGCTTAGTTTGGAGTGGAATAAGCTTGTAATTTTAATATGCACATATTAAATCCAAAACTCTCTGGGGCTGGGATTTTAGGAATACGTTTTTATTGAGGTAAGTAGCTTAGCGATTTCCCAAGCAGTCAGGCCACTGGAGCCTGGGGCTCATTTCTGCAATACAGGGGTCAGTCCTTTGGGATGAAAATGCCTCTGTGGCCAACCAGGGTGCTACGGGCTGGATCGAGCTAGGTACCTTAAAAGGTGGTGGTGATGATAATGATAATGATGATGATGACAATAGCAACTGTTGATCTTACAGCCAGGATATAAACCCCATTCTCCCCTGTTCTGAAGAGACTGTTGAAGTCTCTTTCCTAACAAACTGTGGTAGTTTTCATTGGTTCAAGGGCTGTAAGAGCATCCGGGGATTTATCGTTTCCTGGTTATTTGATGATGAAATGATTTCTTGGATACAAAACTCTTCTCGTTGGCAAGTCTGCACCTTCACACAGGGCATGGGAGATGTGCTGCTAGGTGCTTTCAGCTGACTCTCTCTGGACCAGTTTGTCCTCAGAGAGCATTGAAAGTAGGTCAGCAGACCAACTTCTGTCATCTGTTTCCTTTGAGGGCCAAGCCATAACACTCCCAAAAGGACAAGAGTCCTATAGGGAATTCCTGACTTGAGGTGGATAGAGCTACATAAACCAGTTTAACTTAATTGGATCAGTTTGACTGTGGGGTAGATCATATTATTGTTCTCAATCATTGGCTCCCCATTCCAGTTCCTACACACTGCTGTGTGACTTGCAGTGCCTCTTATGTTGGGAGAATACTTCTCCACCCCCTTGATATTGAGTTTGCTGCCATGACTTGCATTCTCATGAGCAAAGAGAGATGTGAGCAGAAAAGACTAGGTGCCAGGTAGCCGCGGAGGACTTGAGGAGATTCTGCCTTCCTCCCTTGCTCATCTGCCTCCCTTCCTTTCCATCGGCAGAGAGAGTGATTTGTCCCTGTTAGGTACTGTTCCTTCAGCCTAGGTTCTCACGTGTGATGTGGTATCTGTTGTTCTAAGCTGCTGAGATTTAGGCTTGTTACAATGACGTAACTATGGGAAAGCTGACTGGTACAAATGGTCACTGATTGTCCTAAACCCTCTAGTGAAGAATGGTCCAACTCTCTCTATATGTGGATGTAGCCTGAGGTTGTGACAAATCTATCAAGAAAAGTTAATCCTAAGCAGAAGAAAACTAAAGAACAGCAGTCAGATTAAACCAACAATAACAAGAAGTCAGTTTTGGCTCAGATTTGTGAAGGCTATAAAAATAGGCATGTTGGAGAGAATGTGCTAGAAACAGGCATTCTTAGACATTGGTAATAGGGGCATAAAATAATATAACGGTGCCGGGGATTCATTCAGAAATAAGGCTAATGCTAATAATAATAGATGCTATTTGTAGAGGACCTTTATGTGCCAGGCATGACTATTTGAAGGTTTATCAACCTCACTTGAATTAATAAAATTGGTTTACATGTACTAGTTCCCTTAATCCTCCTAACAACCTGGTAAGGGAGATACTATTATTAAACAACATAGTTCAACAACCTTCAAAATTTATGTATGCTCTTTGACTCACAGCTGGGAATCTATCCTAAGGAAACAATTAAAGATGGGGTATAAACTTTTAGTAGAAGAATGCGGACAGCAGTATCATTTATAATTATGAAATTCGGAAGCAATATAAACATTCAGAAAATGGGGACTTTTCAAAAAATTGATCTATTTAGGGGCGCCTGGGTGGCTCACTCATTAAGCATCTACCTTCAGCTCAGATCATGATCCCAGGGTCCTGGGATCAAGCCCCGCATTGGGCTCTCTCTTCGGCGGGAAGCCTCCTTCTCCCACTTCCCCTGCTTGTGTTCCCTCTCTTGCTGTCTCTCTCCGTCAAATAAATTTTTTAAAATCTTTAAAATAAATAAATTGATCCATTTAAAAGTGATATAAAAAGATATAGTGGGCATGAAATACATTAAGTAAATGGTATAGCTTACAGTAGTGTGGTTCTTTGGCCCAGCACAATAGCCACTAGCGACATGAGCACCTGAAATGTGGCTAGTCTGAAATGAGGTGTGCGGTGAGTGAAGAATTGGCATGGGAAAAAAATGTAAAAATATTTCCTTGATCATTTTTATTTATTTTTATTTACATAATTTTATATTGATTGTAGTGTTGAATTGGTAATATTTTGGACATATTCAAATTAATTTCACTTTCTCCTTGGTACTTACCAAATTTTTACTTTTGTTTTTTAGTAACAACTGTATATGTTTAAAGCATACAACATAATGTCGTTTATACAATAATGTTCTGACATATATATATATACGGAGCAAAATGATTACTAGAGTCAAACTCATTCACATACCCATCTCCTTACATCGTTCCCTTGTTGTGATGAGAGTGCCTGGAAATGTACTCTTTTAGCAGATTCCGAGTGCTCAATGCAGCGTTATTAACTGTAGTCCCCGTGTTGTGCATCAGAGCTCTATATTCATTCATCCTTCATAACTACAGCTTCTATTCCCAGTATCTCCCCTTTTCCCTCACCTCCCTGCCCCTGGTAACCGCCATTCTACTCTCTGCTTTGATATATTCAACTTTTTTGTGTTCCGCATGTAAGTGAGATCATGAAGCATTTTTCTTTTCGGGTCCAGCTCATTTCATGTAGCAAAATGTCTTCCAGGTTTATCCACATTGTTGCGAATGGCAAGATCTCCTTTTTAAAGGCTGGATAATATTCCGTGGGCTCTCCATACCACAGTTTCCTTACCCATTCATCTGTTGATGGACATTTGGGTTGCTTCCATGTTTTGGCCATTGCGAATAATGCCGCCCTGAACGCCAGAGTACAGATAATCTTTGAGGTGCTGATTTCCTTTCCTTTTGGTAGATACCCGGAAGTGGGATTGCTGAACCCCATGGTGGTTCTCTTTTTCCTTTTTTTGAGGGACCTCCATTCTGCTTTCCATGACGGCGGCAGCACTTTGCATTCCCACCAGTGTACAAGGCTTCCCTTTTCTTCAGCTCCTCACCAGCACTTACCTTTTGTCTTTTTGGTACTAGCCATCCTAACAGGTGTGAGGTGAAGTCTCACTGGGGTTTTGATTGCTTTGCCCTAATGATGAGTGATGTTGAGCATCTTTCCAGGTACCTGTTGGGCGTTTGTATGTCTTCTTTGGAAAATTGTCTATTCAGGTTCTTTACCCCTTTTTAAATCAGGGTGTTTCTTGGCAATCGGGTTGTCTTTGTACTTTTAAAAAATGTGGCTACTAGAAAAACTTAAAATTTCATATGTGACTCACATTTACTTTAGGCTTTGCAAGCCATGTGGTCTCTGTTACAACTATTCAATTGCTATTGTAAGCACCATCATGGATGAGGAGTGCTGGCAGGGAAACTGAGTCAGAATTCCAGTTCTCTGGCCCAGAAATGCCAGGCCACAGCCCTGTGCAGTGACTGCAGGTACAGTTCCAGTGACTGCTGGGTCTGGGTGTTTGTCGGTACCACTCTGGGGCTGGTGGGCCGAGAGGGCATGAGTGATCCAGGTCAGGTGTCAGGGATGGGGGAAAGCAGGTATGGCAGAGGCTGTGAATGGCCCCTAATGCCGTTCTTCTCTTCTGCCTGGTACTAGAACCCCCAAGCTTTCGCTGGACACATGGTCATCAGGCTCCCTTGAAAATCAATGTGCCCATGCCCTTCCTCTCCTGCTCTCCATCCTGTGGTGCAAATGCAAAGGCTGGAGCTCAAGCAGCCATCTAAGACCATGAGGTGGATCCATTTTTGAGATTGGTGGAGCAAGAATATAGATAGAGATGGTGTCCATGATAATTGCAAAACTTTGATCTGCTCACTTCCAGACTTGGTTTATCTTAGACATTTCAACACATACATGGAATATCAATACATACATGCGATATCTCAATACATTTCTATCTTGGCTAATTTATTATTATTTGGGGTTTGCTGTCATCCTGATTAAGCTGAAGTTAATTTTAACTAATTTAACAAGGACTGATGTATCAATAATGCTGGCCACAGGGCGCCTGGGTGGCTCAGTGGGTTAAAGCTGCTGCCTTCGGCTCAGGTCATGATCCCAGGGTCCTAGGATCGAGGCCCACATCGGGCTCTCTGCTCAGCAGGGAGCCTGCTTCCTCCTCTCTCTCTCTCTGCCTGCCTCTCTGCCTACTTGTAATCTCTCTCTCTGTGTCAAATGAATAAATAAAAAAAAATCTTTAAAAAAAATAATAATGCTGGCCACAGAAACCCAGCTTCCCCTCCTAATCTCCTCTCTATAGCATAATTTCTATATAGACCAATTCTAGTTTTAATTAATAGGTACTTAATCAAATCACTTTAAGCAAATGACAGCAAACCCACTCCCCAGTGTGATTGATTACTCCATACCTGCTGTGATTCCTACTGTGCCTTCAGTTCAGAGCCACGCCCTCGATTCCTCCAACCGCCACCCCCCACCCCTGCCAGCATCTCTAGTACAGACAGGGACAACAGAAGGAAGAGCTGGATTTAGAAATAGAGTGCTCTTGATCCGAAAGCAAATTCAGAGGCACAACCACCCTTACCCCTTTGTCAGCCTCCTCCCCCATCCCAGTTTCCTGTGGCCACCAGCTGCCCCTCACTGTTCTCCCTTCTTCCTGCTTCTGACCAAGCTCAGTTCCTGCTTCTATCCCTTGATGTCCTGGGTCCCAGCCCCTCCTGCCCAGGAAACAACCCTCTCCCACAGCAGTCCACTCTCCCCTGTAAGAAATTGACCCTTTCGTTTGTTTGCTTGTTCATCTTACAGTTCTAGGTATGAGAGAAAAGTAGGGTTGTAGGTACAGTTCCTCAGGAAACAGACTTTGAGACAGATATTTATTTGGGAGTGTGGGAGCAATACCTGTCAGACGGTGAAGGAGACACAGGACAAGAGAACAAAGTGGAAGTTCAAAGCCGTTGCAAAAGAAGCCTCACCCATCCCATGGGGCACTCTGAGGATGAGATGCCCCTTCAGAGACATTTCCAGTTGAGGCAAGGGGTGAGTGCTTTCATCCTTTGGGGGTCTTGGCAACACGTTACAATACCCACTCCAGGTGCACTGAAAGTTTCTAGCTGACCATGGTGAGACTCTTGGGTGGTCGACTGAGACCCAGACCCCGAATGTTCTTTATATGTCCATAGTTAGTCTCTCCATGACAAAGTCACACCAACTAAATTCAGACGAGACTAATGAAAACATGGCAACTTGGTTTGTTTACACCGAGACCATCCTTTTGCTCTGATTAAAATGTTTGTATTCTTACCTCTCGTGCCCCTTTCTCTGGGTCCAAGGTAAAATGGGGAGTGAGTGGGCTCCAAAAAATCTATAAGAAGAAAACATGAAGGTATTTTGCATTAGATGGAATGAATAAGTAGCTGGGAATGTTTGGTGAACACAAAACATGTTTCTTCTCTCAACAACAAAAAAGAGAAGTCTTAGGAGAAACTCAAAAAGGTGCAAGAAAATCATGGTCCAAATAGAGGTAAACTAAAATGACCCTTGATTTTGAATAACTGGTAGACTGTAACAGAAGAAAATCAGTCTGCCATGCCATGGAGTATTCCCTGTGGTATACTCCTTTGAATCGCTCAAGAGTTGTGACGTTGGACCCAAGAGGAAGAAATGCAGTCCTAACACAATCCTGGGCTCTCCAGGAAGTAACTTCTACCTACAGGGAATAACTCAAATGCAGTTAATTGGTTTTCAACTCTTGGACTTAAGCGGTAGACCCAGTAGAGAGGGCTTCCGGCTGCAGACCAGAAGGTCCTACTGTTGGACAGAACAACGGAAAAGCACAGATCAAGCTGACAAGAGTTGAAGGGGGTCACTGGGGAAGCTGATATCTTCATCTCACTCTGTGTGGAGTTAAGAAATATTGTCTCAGGCTTGTGGAATGAGAAACAGAATTTCAATACATTAGTTGAAGTTATGAAAGTAACCAACAGAAGAATGAAAAATAATACTGAGATTGCCAAACTTTGGAAGGAAGAGGGGGAATTGAAGGCAGAGTAAGTAAACGTTCAGCTTCCAGTATTGACCAATAACATAAATGATGAAAGCAGTGAGTAAGCATATTATCTACGGTGACAGGGTAATCACCGGAAGACATAAAAATAGAAATGGTCAATCAGTTGGCTTTGGGATATGGTTGTAGGTGGAGGTGGTTTGAGGGGGACAGTATTCCTTCTGCTGTATTTCAGGTTTTTTTTATCCTATACGCGTATTCCTTCCAAATTTTGAAAAATATATATAATTTGAAAATCACCAGGCAAAGTTTAATTATTAATCCAAAGGATATTTGGCAACTATAGACTCTGTGTGATTCGTGGGACAAGTCTCTTACATTGTGCGGAAGCCCAATGAAATTCCCCTCCCCAGTAATGGAGAACACATCTTTGATGTTTCCCCAATTTTCGGGCCTGTCACCACCAAAAAGAACTGGCTCCACACAGACACATCGTGATTCGCTGGACTCCATTTTCTCTACTTTCCAGTCCTTTGTGTCCTGATGACATGGTGAGAGTTGTCAGTCTTCTCTTAGAAGTAACACATCTCAGTCCCGTGTTGCTCAAAATAGGGAATAACGTAACTGGAACGGCGGTTCCCAACTGTGGCCACACATGAGACTTTATCATGGAACTTTAAAAATATATCCCTGCCCAGGCCCCACCCCAGACCGATGACATCTAAGGCCCGGGCTTTGATATCAACAACAACAGCCAGAGTTCCCTGGGTGTTTCTGTCCTGCAGTTAAAGTTGAGAATCTCTAGCTCGGGCTCCCATGTTTTGTTCATCAGAGTATAGAAGCAGGTTCACCCCAAGTTCATGCTTCCTCCATCGTCATGGTCCTTGCAAACAGTGACGCACTCTTCTTCTCAGTGCAGCATCTGAACCTCTTGATAGCGCCTCCTACCCTGAAATTCTCTCCCTCACTTTCTTTGATCCCCTCTCTTCCTAATGCTCTTCCTTTCAGTCTGTTCATGGGGTACCCCTCCCGTGTCTTCTTGGGACTTTTTTCTCATTCCCGGTCACATCCTGCCAGGGGTTTCAACTACCTTCTTGACCACTACTGTCACCACACTGAGGATGGCTCCCAAATCTTCATCTCCACCCCAGATCTCTCTCCAGAGGTCCAATTGTCTACCAGATATTTCCACTTTGATATCTCACATGTTATTCGTCCAAAACTTGCCCCCAAACGGCACTCCTCCTCTATTGCCCAAAATCCTTTCTCCCATCTTCCCTACTGTGTTGAATGACACCAGTTATCCAATTCCTTCAGTCAAACAAACCCAAACTCCAGGAATCCCCTAGATACTTCCTTTCACTCCTCCAACCAGCATTTAATTCATTCTGTCTTAGTTAACCCCCTTCTGATTCATCGCTATGGCCTGACTATGGTCAGTCTATCATCATCTATTTCTCAGATGTCTGCAGTAATCTCCTATCCAGTCTCCCTGCCTTAATCATGTCCCCTTCTGATGCCCACTTTGGCCAGAGTGATTGTTCCAAAGCACAAATATGACTGTGTCAATCTCCTGCTTAAAACCCTTCCATCACTTCCTCGTGGTCTTCCAAGTCCAAACTTAGTAAGGTCCAAAGGCACGCAGTAATTCACTCCTCCCTGCCTCTCCAGTTTCAGCACCTGCTACCGCTAACAGATGCCCCATGCATCTTGCTACACTGAGCACCCCCAACCCACCCACAGGCCCCCTAATCTGCCAGCCAGCTTCCTTTGTGCTTTCCAGTGTGGATCCTGGGCCTGGACCGGCCTTCTTGACTTTCGGCTGTCTCCTACTTGTGCATAAAAATTTTGCTCAGACCTCACCATCTCCAGGCTACCTCCTCCTCCTTTGGTGCCTATCCCAGGGCCTGGAAAACATTCAAGAAGTGTTTACAGAATGAGTGAATACATATGTTTTTAATTTCGGAGAGGAAGTGGAATTACTACATGAAGAAAGTGAAAAAGATCATTATAATTTATCTTTACCCCTCAAATGCATTGATTTTTAGAAGAAAGTTATCGCTGTATCCTAAAGAGTCCTGGGGGTCCCACAGAACCCCCTTAAAGGCTCCCAGGGGAGGTCTTCATTTTAAATAAAACTACTTTCATTTCATCTATTTTCTATGTTGGTCTTCCAAGAAAGGTCTAGTTTGAACAGTGTTTTGTGGCCAAGAAATATTTGAAAACCAATGGTCTAAATTATTCAAATAATTAAAATGAAGTGCAATTTCTGTTTGAATCCCCCCCCCCCAACGTTCTCATCTCTCTGTTTCTTTTTAAAGCGGCCTAACACAAGGATGTTTTCTCCTGGTTTAATTTAGTGTCCTAGTGACATACTGCCTTTTTATTGGCTTTAAAAAGAATTTGTTATTTTGAATTGATAGTATAATGCCTATGGTCACGAAAAAAGGAATTCAGTGAAAAATCAAATCCCAAAAATACTCATCCTCCATCTTCGAGAGACAAACTGTAGCCAACTTCAGCACATCATTCCAGAGACTTCCGTGCAGGGATCACTACTCTGGTGGACAGGGGCCCCATTCCTTTGCTAGGGACAATGGAAGAACAAGCCTTCTACACACCACTGATGGTTTAATCATTAAGAACTCAGAGTGGCCTTGGAAAGACACCTGGCCTGCTCTCCAATGACGGGCAGGAAGAAGGACTTAACATCAGCTCTCCCAATATCAAAACCATTTTTTGACAGACAACCTTTAGCATTTGCTTGGCTCGTATCCAAATACCCATTTCAGTCAGCTTATTAACTTACCTAGGGGTACATTTGCCTCCTAATATGTTTTGGAAGTGTTTCAGGAAATTACACTTCTTAAAATGAGACAGTCTGTAGGTGCTTTACTGAGATTTTTTTTTTTAACTGATTAGAGTATTTGACATTTCAATAGATAGTGTTGGGACATTTGACTCTCAAATGGGAAAGAAAAGAAAAAAATTCCTACTTCATGCCCATCACAGAAATGAATTAAAGATCTACGGCAGATGAGGGGGCTTGGCTGGGTCAGTGGGTGGAGCACGGGACTCTGGACCTTGGGTTGCAAGTTTGAGTCCCATGTTGGATATGGAGATGACTCAAAAGTAAAATCTTTAAAAAGATGTACTGAAGATCTAAGCATGGGAAAAATACTCTAAAACTATTAGAAGAAAACAGAACACCTCTCAAAAATTTGGAGAAGGGAAGTTGTGGTTTTTTGGTTTTTTTTTTTTTAAGATGACACAAAAAAAGGCAAACTATGAATAGAGGAACATCTCATTACACCGAATTAAAAAAGTTTTGTCAAAATAACACCCTGAACCAGATTAAAAGACAAGTGGTAACAGCTGGCGACAGATATATTATTATTCTCTGTAATGTATATGATTCTCACCCGTAAGGCAGAACAAGACATACAATGAATGGAAAAGCAGGCAAAGGATATGAACTGAGAATGTAGAGATGAGGAAATAAGAATGGATGGTGCATGGGGTGCCTGGGTGGCTCATAGGGTAAGCTCTTGGTCTTGGCTTGGTTTGTGATCTCAGGGTGGTGAGATTGAGCCCCGTGTCAGGCTCCACACTCAGCAGGGAGTCCACTTGAGAATTCTCCCTCTCTGTCTCCATCTGCCCCTCCCTCTGTTCATGCTCTCTCTTCCTCTCAAGTAAATAAATAAATCTTTAAAAAAAATGGAAGATGCACGTATGAAAAGATATCCAACTTCATATATAATGAGGGAAGTGCTATTGAAACAAGATCTTTTTTTTGGCCAATCATATTGGCACACATTTTGAAGTTGGAGACTAGGAAATGTTGACTAGGATGTAGGGACACTGGCACTCTCGTTCTCTATTGTCGAGAGTATAGACAGATACAGACACGTTGGAAGGCAATTTGGCAGCATCTTGCAAATTTGAAAATGTGCCTCCCCTGTAACGTGGCAATTCCATTTCTAGGTATCTCCCTAGAGAGATTCCCACACATGTGCACAAGGGGCCACGTGCTTAGTTTCCATCTAAATGGCCACCGGAAGGGGAACGGCTGAGAATCCTGTGGCACTTCGTGTTCTATGGTGCCTCTATCCATCTGCCAGGACTGCCAGGGGCCAGGTGGCTTAAACCCCAGAGATTTGTTATCTCACAGATCTGGAGCCCGGGAGTCTGCGATCAGGCTGTCGGCAGGGTTGGTTTCCTCTGAGGCCTTTCTTCTTGGCTTGTAGATGACCACCTTCTCTCTGTGTCTTCTCACAGTCTTCCTTCTGTTACCTGCCTGTGCCCTAATCTCTTCCGATAAGGACAGCAGTCATATTGGAGTCAGGCCCATACTAATGACCTCATTTTCACCTAATTATCTATTCAAATAGATAGTCTCCAACTGTAGTCACATTCTGAGGCCCTGGGGGTAAGGACGTGGATATATAGATTTTACAAGGACAAGATTCATCCTGTAATACTGTCCCTATAAGGAACTAGCAAAAGCCATGTGTAACAATGCAGCTTCATCTCAGAAAACAACGTTGAGTTCAAGGAGTGTGATGCAAAATGGTACCTACCATACGATACCACTCCCCACTTACAAAACAAGCACATGAACCTACACAAATATCTTATGCGTGTATATTAGCATCTAATGTCCTGGAAGGATCATTCAGATGCATTAGAACTTGCCTCTCTGTTGGTTAGTCAAACATGACTTGAGTCGTGGCATTTTATTTCCTTAAAAAATATTGCAGACCAACATGTGAAATATGAATGGTTTCTAATTCTGAGTAGCAGAATATGAGAGTTTGGTTATAATATTCTTGGTAATTTTCTGTATCTCATATATTTTTTAAGATCTATTTATTTATTAGAGAGTTGCGGGAGGGGCAGAGGGAGAGAGAGAATCCCAAGCAGACTCCCAGCTGAGCATGGAGCCCAATGTGGGGTTCAAACAACCTCGAGATCAGGACCTGAACCCAAACCAAGGGTCAGATGCTTAACCGACTGTACCACCCAGGCATCCCTGTAGCTCCTGTATTTTTAAAGAAGTTAAAACATCAAAAAGGGTGACCAACTCATCCATTCCTCCAGACACTTTAAATGTATTTTTCTGTGAAGTCAAAAACCATGAAGGAGCTGCACGCAATGACTTCATTTCACCTCTGCCTCCCTAGGCAAACACTGCTCTTTCTTGCTCCATTTTGAGGCCTTGCAAGTGCAGGATGCTTTATGGGAGCTTCCTTTTGAATTTGTTATAGGAAGGTGGTCGATGATCTTGTCCACTACCTCCCACTATTTATCCCTTATGAGGACTAATTTATTCTGGAGATATTTTTATGAGCTGACTAACAGCCTTTTAGATTGAAGAGGGGCATAAATAAATAAATGAGTATAATATCAAACGCCATAAACGTTTCTCTGCTGGTGAATAACAGGCTCATGCCTTCCGGAGGATGAAAGCAACCATTCCTGAACCCCTACCATGGGCCAAGCACTCTGCCAGAGGCTTTAAATAATTGTCATTTAAATATTAAATTTTAGGACCTTAGGAAGCAGGTTATGAGGAGCATTGAGTTTAAGTTTCTTGTCCAAAGTCACAGGGAGTGACTAAACCAGACTAACCTCAAACCATAATACAATATAATATTTAGGAAGTCATAGCATTTCCTGATTAGGGAGGGGATAGAAGAGGCAAAGGAGACAAGTTCGTGTTAACTTGTTCAGAATCTACGTCCAGTGCAACAGTCCCATGAACCAGATTTTTCATCCCAGTTTTGAAAGGGGAGACTCAAATTCACAGAAGTTTTATATACACAAAGGTGCTCAAGATGAGGGCACCTGAGTGGCTCAGTCGGTTAAGTGTCTGCCTTCAGCTCTTATCCTGGGGTCCCGGGACCAAGCCCCACATTGCCTTGCTGAACAAGAAGTCTGCTTCTCCTTCTGTCCCTCACTATGCTCTTGTGCTCGCTCTCTCTCTCTCTCTCTCTCTCTCTCTCTCTCTCAAATAAATAGAATCTCAAAAAAAAAAAGATGGTCAAAATGACATAACAAATCAATCTATGAAGTAGGTCTATTTCTAGAATAACAGGGAAAGTTCAAGGTGAGGATTTTCCATGGAAATTGCATATGCTGGCCCTACTTCCTTTGTCCCATTGATCTAGTCAGCTGGGGCTGCCATAACAAAATATCACGGGCTGAGAGGGGCGGGTTAAGCAGTTTATTGTCTCACAGGTCTGGAGAGTAGAAATCTGAAGTCAAAACGTTGGTGGGATTGGTTTCTTCTGAGGCCTCACTCCTTGGCTTGCTTATGGCCGGCCTCTCCCTGTGTCTTCACATGCTCTTCCCTCTGTGTGTGTGCCTATGTCCTAATCTTTTCTTATAAGGGCACCGATCATATAGGAGGAGGGCCATATTAATGACCCCTTTCTAACTTAATTACTTCTTTCAAGACCCCATCTCCCTTATGTGAAGGTAATGTGGCTATGACATCTGTCAGCCCATTGATCGCCAAGCTTTATTTGGAGGATCTAGCTGGCTAGACAGGTGTCCCCTTCCTCCCTCAACGGTCCATGTGCTTCCCTCCCAAAGCTAAGCACTTGGTTGAAGAGGACAACCTTCCCTGAAAGAGGAGGACCCTTGTTCGGTCAAGGGTATACGAGTAGCTGCTCTCCCCTGCTAGGACTTCCAAATAAGCTCTCAAGGTCAACTTGTAGGAGAATGTAGGATAGTCAGGCTTCCAAGACTCTAGACACATCCAAATGAGGTACTACATGTGGCAATCTGCCTTTCTTAAACAAACAGACAAACACACACAAAAAACAGACCCTGTCTCCAAATACAGTCACGTTCTTAGGCACCGGGGTTTAGGACTGCAGTATACAAATGCAAGGGGGACACAATTCAGCTCATAACACCCATCATTTGTGGTTAGGCTCAATCCATGTTACTAAAGAACAGGATGTTTTTAGGAAGCTTCTATGGTCTGGAGAGCTGGTAGTCAAAAAAAAAAAAAAAAAANGTGTGGAGAGGTGGTAGAAAAAAAAAAAAAAAAAAAAAAAGAGCCCTAAGTTTAGATCTCTAGAGGGATGATTAGGGCAAAAGCTGCCCTTTTCGTAATGAATAATTTCTTATAAACCAGTCTAATTTCATTTGATTCACGGTGCATTTTGCTTTAGTTATGGTGCTGTTGAAGTGTTCAAACACAGTTACGAAGAGAGAAACTATTTCTTCTCTCCATGAACAAAGTCCTCGGACGCCCAGGTGAAAGCACCTTCTACTTCCCGCCCAGATTTACCACCAGACTTGAAAAGGACAACAAATGTCAGCTCGGATGGGTGATTCTCTTTGCTCTGATTTCCTAAATGGTCTATTTGGGGGTGGGGGAGTGGTCTTCCCAGACTCCACGAACTGACTTATTTTCCTTGGAGTAGAAATTTTCCAGGAAATCTCCTCTGCTTCACCCAACTGTCAGGTGATTCAGTTATTATCTGCAAAGAGTAAGGGTTTTTCTGACGAGTGATCTGTATCTGTTTTGAGATCATTTGGGAGGAAAGGAAATCTTGCCCCCACCATTTTATTTAAAAAAATCTCCATTTCAGAGGTGCCACGTGGCTCGGGACACTGTTGTTCCTCATTTTTATTGACTTTCTCTCTTGGTGCATATTGAGCCTCACAGCTTTAATTATCACTTATATACAGATGATATTCAAATTTACACTTCATTTCCAGCCCTTTCAGATGATGTCACCCTTCGCCTCGCCCCAGACTTGGCTCACATCTTGTCTTGGATGAGCCACAATTTTCTCTGATTGAATATGGATGAGACGGAGGCTTTGCAGTTTAGTTGTAAATAAACTCTATATGCACTGAAGTTAATTTACCTCATTGATATCCCGGTCTTCCAGTTAAGAGCAAGGGTGTTCAGTGACTGACTCTTATTATCTGCGTTCACTGATCGGAGAACTGCCCGGCCAAGGGATTAATCTCCACCAAATATCCCAAAGACATGTGACAGTTTCCATCACTCCTCATTTTGGCCAGAATTCTGGTTATCTCGCAGCTGAAAGTCTGCCATGATCTTTGGAAAGGCCTCCAATAAACCTCCTGTTTACGGTCTGCTTGGAATACGGCTGCCCTTTGGCCTTGCTCCGTGTACACAATCCCAGGATACATTTTCCTTCAGGCAGCTGAGCTGGTTTCTTGTGCACTGAATAAAATGTAGTTTGTCAAGATCTTGGCCAGATTGTCTGCCTTCACATAAACTAGCTTTTGAAATGACTTAAAATTACGGGCTCGTTTTTTCAAGAGTTGCTTGCTATTGTGTTTCATCGTGTGGTTGGAGATGTACCATGCATAACACCTCAACACTCTACAGAACATGCTTTCTTGAACAAAAATGTGTATTTGAAAACACCAGGAGTAAGCACTAGCCTGTGGGAGCCTGGCGTGTAATAAGCAATAAGCACTCAGTACGTACTCAGTGGAATAAAGACTGGGCGGATGAATTTGTAATCCTTTGACCCGTTTGTGGTTTTTGCTGCCGTAGTTATTTATAATCTATTTTTATCTACCTCTTAGATTATTATGTAACTGCGACTGTGTAATTATTATTTCAACTAGAACATATTAGAAATCTCCATTAACATAACTGAAGGGTATAAAATAGAATGTTTGGAGTTGTCAATTAGCTGATTTGTCTTGTGTTGCTTTTCTTCATTATTTCAGTGCAGCTAACGGTTCATTCAGCACATTTTAATTAAAAACAAACATATGTGGGTCTGCTAAGAACTTGAGTGTCTCGTAGTGCAGTTAGACAGAGATGGCAAATATTTCTAGCAGTGACCATATGATATCTTCCATTCATCTCGGCAATAATCCTCCAAATCTAATTATTGGGAGGATGGCAGCTGCACTCGGTTAGGCTTTTCTTTATTTTTACAGAGATGTGTTTTTTTCAGCCCGTTGCGTTGTAGAGAATCAGCTGCTGCCTGAGTCCCTTCCAAGGCTGAAATCCCCGCATCTGTAAGACTTACCTCCAGTTGCTTCCATTGAGACACTTCCCATTTGTTCCTGTCCATGTGCCTTCTGGCCTGAAGATGTTCCAAGGAAACATATAGCCTTCTGACGAGATCTCTTTCTCTGTACGAATATGTTGGTGTATTATTGTGACCTGAAGGTATAACCGTGGAGCATGGGTCCCCAGGGAAGCCTCAGTAACAGATGGGGCGTCACCCGAGTGAAGCTGCCATGTTCCACGGTCTGGTCTTTAGCTTTGCAGACTCAAGCAGGATTCTGTCAGCTTCATCTCTTACTGAGGATGCAGAGAAGAATGTATGCATTTAAAAGGAGAATTAAAACAATGAAGAAAATATTCACTCACGCAGAGCGTCCCTCTGGTGTAATCATTGAGACCAGGGACTCTGGAGGTCGACTGCTGGGGATCCGATCCTATTTGTGCTGCTCACTAGCTGTGTGACCTGGAGCACATTGCTTGCGTTCAGTGCATGTGGCGGACGGACTTTCGGGTGGCCCCCATGATCTCTGCTCCTCAGAGTCACAGCCCTGTGTCATTCCCTGCTGCACAAGTATGGGTAGGATCTACGATATCCTTCTAACCAGGGGAGGCTGGCAAGGCTAATGGGATGTATGTGATTCTGAAGGCACGATTATGTAAGAGCGCAGCACCCTTCCTGCTAGAGTTTCTCTCTCTCTCTGTCCCTGGCCTTGGGCTCTTAGAATGCTGAGCTCCCTTGTGAAGAGTCCAGCCACACCGAAGCCACCATATTGTAACGACCACATAGAGAGACCAAATAGAAATAGAGAGATGCCCAGGAGCTCTCTGTCTTCCAGCCCTAGCTTCCAGCAGTTTGGGTGTTTCTTAAAGGAGAGTGTGAAGAGGACTTCTAGATGATTCCAGCCTCACCCCCATGCTAACAGCAACTGTGAAGAGGTCCCCCTGTGAAGAGAACCACCCGGCTGAGCTCAGTCAACTTCTAGAAGAACTGTAGGAGAGAAGAAATGAGGCTTATTGTTTTCAGCCACTGTTTATTTTTTTTTAAAGATTTTATTTATTTGACAGAGAGAGAGAGAGAGAGAGAGATCACAAGTAGGCTGAGAAGCAGGCAGAGAGAGAGAGGAAGAAGCAGGCTCCCCGCTGAGCAGGGAGCCCGATGCTGGCCTCAATCCCAGGACCCTGAGATCGTGACCTGAGCCAAAGGCAGAGGCTTTAACCCACTGAGCCACCCAGGCACCCTTCAGCCACTGTTTAAAGGTCGCTGGTTACAGAGCAGTGGAGAACTTGGAAAGATACACATACCGAAACCCGTGTGTGTGTGTGTGTGTGTGTGTTTAACATACGTGTGTCACACAGCTTGGCAACCAGTGTTAGCAACACTGTTGTCACATTCACTCTTCTGTCACAGACACTCGCCATCCTAGGGTCATGGTTTTGGTGATTTTGCAAATCCCAAATCTGTGATTGTGGTCATTTGTAATTTTGCTGAACCATGAATTCGTGTCCCAGGCTTGTGGGAGAGAGCAAGCTTCTCACCTGTGAATGATCCTAGCTGACCACCAGCACAAACAGAATTTTGTTTTCTGCTAGTAGTGCCTTATGCAATTAATTTTATGATGTAATTTTTAAAAAATGCTTTGATTTGCTCCCTTGTTAAAACAAAAGGCTCTAAAAAGAATCCGAGTGATGAAAATGAGAAAATAAAGAGGCCTGAGAGATCCTTCCCTACCCCAGTAACAGGAATTTGAAAGACTAGAGTGTCACACGTGATGGTAGCTGGGCGTATGTTAGGATAGCAGTTGGAGGGGGGCAGTCCCCAAACCAGGTAACACCAGTGATTGAGCTATTTGCATGAGAACTCTGATCAAAACAGAGTAGTTTACAAAGTCTTTAGAAGCCTCAAGGCATCATTCATATTTTCCAGTTAAAATAGACTGCATTTGGGGAGGAAATTATATGCTATTTCTATTCACCAATTTGTGGGATAGTCGAAGGTATAGAGACCTGTATGTCTTGAATTTCAGCAGAATGTAGTCCCAAAACTTCATATGTGAGAGGCTTGCGCAGCCTTAAGAAAAGCTTAAGTCATGGTCCTTGCCCTTGAGATGCATACAGTTTATCCAGGTGATGGATGTGGAGGGAAGAGGGGATAAAAGAAGTCAAGAAATGACAAGTTAAAGATTATCACTCTCGTGCATGGTGGTGAATGTCACCCGTGATAAGGTGGCATAGAGAATAAGGGCTGCTAGTTCAGAGGAGAAAGACCAAGAACTTGAGATCTCTCATAGGATAAAGTCTAAGGTCCTTGGCCTGACATTCAAAGCCTTCCATAATCTCTCCCCAAACTTTTCTCCAAACTTCTCTCTTAATATCCACCACATAAAACAGCCCTTCCAGTCAACTTGGCTGATTCATTAAGAAAGACACCTGCCTCTAATTTACACCCTCCTAATTTAAAGAGTTTGAAATAAAATGAAAGATAAATGAGCAAGACACACATACACATAAAATAATTTCAGAATAGCACGATTTATGTTGCTTGTCAATTTTTTTTTAAACAGAAAATTCCTTAGCAGTAGTGAGTGAGAAACCTCTCATGCATGATCTATCCTGCCCCATCCCCTTCTGGCTGGCTCTCTGGAGCGAAGTCGAGCCCCAAGGTCACCTTGGAAGCTCCACATTGAAGATGGCAGAGACCCTAGCAGCCGGGTCCTGAATGAGTGTGTGGAGGAAGGTCACCTAGCAACCAGCAAGGCCCCTGTCACCTCACACATAGTAGCAAGTGCATCTATTGTGGTTGGCCTTCAAAATTGGGGTTTTTTTTTTTATTACAACAGCTAGCTTCTTGGGCAGTTTGCATCATCGTTACTAATGTGGTCGGGTAATTCGAAGAAGCGGGAGAAAGCTATCACTACTAGCAACAAAATAGAGGTTACCCACTGCACTGATGCAGGCTAACAAGACAGTTCTCATCAAGAGGGTGGATTCTGGCATCAGACTGAAGGACGGAAAGCCGTTCCTACCATTTACTGGGTATATAACCCTAGGCGAGTGCATTAGGTGGGGACGTGGGGTTCTCCAGAGAAACAAAACCAATAGAATGTGATAGAGAGAATGAGATTTATTTTAAGCAATTGGCTTATGTGATTGTGGAGGTTTGGCAAGTCCAAAATCTGATGGGGGAGGCTGGCAGGCTGCAGACACAGGCAAGAATTGCAGTTCAAGTTCAAAGTCAGTGTGTTAGTGAATTAGGACAAGCTGTTGCTGCAGATGGAGTCCAAAGGCAGGCTGCTGGCAGAATTTCTTCTTGCTCATGGAGAGGTCAGCCTTTTGTTCTCTTCAGCCTTTCAACTGATTGGATGAGGCCTCCCCAGCATTATGGAGGGCAATCTGCTTTTCTCAAAGTCCACTGATCTAAATACGAATCTCTCATCCAGAAACACCCTCATAGAATAATGTTTGACCACATATCTGGGCCCTGTGGCCCAGCCAAGGTGACACATCAAGGTAACCATCATAGGAAGCTACTCTCTCTCTCTCAGTGCCTCAGTTAACCTCATCTGTGAAATGGAGATAATGAAAGAACCTGTCCTATTGCAGGAATCTGAAGACCAAATGAATAAGTGCATTTGTTTAGAATAGTGCCTACCCATAGCACTGTTGATTATTGTTATTAATAATGATGATGATGATGATTAATTACTATTTTAATGGGCTTCAGCTGTATGCTTCACTCTGATGAAAAAGCTAAGAAAACGGTCCATTAGTAAGGGGCTATCTTTTTTTCTTGCTGTTATTCCATGAATAAATTTTAATATATTCAATTTTCCCAGTAAACTGTTTACTTACTGTTCATATTAATGCAGTCTGGTGAAAACATTTACATGACTGGAATGTTTTGCAGTCTAGTGGAGCATCTCTCCTGCCTTGCTTTTCCTTCATTTCTGGTGAGAAACTTCATTTTTGCTTTACATGTTTTTGAATTAACTGTCACTTCTCAGGAGTGCAGCATCAGCATAAATCAAAAGGCTGATACAGGGTAGAATGATTAAGAATCTGATTCACAGTTAGCCAGAATTGGGTGTAAAGAAGCCCCAGCTTCTTCACAAAGGATTATTGCGGGGAGCAAATGGGGAGTCACAGCACAGTCTTGCCTGGCACAAGATACGTTTGGCGAATGGGAACTAAGAGGATTCCTTCCATTAGTAATTCTCTACATTGTTACCCTATTCTTCCTTGTGCCGGGGAGACCTAGCACCCTGGGGCCCTGCATGACTGTGGAAGAAGTCACCTAGCAGCCAGGATTAGCCCTGTCAATCAATCACATATGTAAAGTAAACTACTTTTATTACCCTTTTAAATTTGGGGTTTCCTTATTATTGCACCTAGCTTGTTAGGTGCTCGGCATCACCCTAACTACTGGGCTCAGTTAATAGTGCAAGAAGGCTACCAGCCAATCATGGTGTTCTCTTCACCTCTGGGGGCTGCAGAGGCCTTGAACTTCTGTAGAAAGTCTCTGCTAGGGCGCCTGGGTGGCTCAGTGGGTTAAAGCCTCTGCCTTTGGCCCAGGTCGTGATCTCAGGGTCCTGGGCTCTCTGCTCAGCAGGGAGCCTGCTTCCTCCTCTCTGTGCCTGCCTGTCTGCCTACTTGTAATCTCTCTCTCTGTCAAAATAAATAAATAAAGTCTTTAAAAAAAAAAAAAAAAGAAAGTCTCTGCTATACAACACCTTATTAACTCCTCATAGCTACTACCCAGGGACGATACTGCTCTTTCCATGGAAATGTCCCGCTTCCCCAGTTGGACAATATTGTAGATATTGATTTCAGGATGCAAGAAATGTGACTTTTAAAATTTAATATTGGAGTGGCTGGATGGTTCAGTTGGTTAAGTATCTGGCTCTTGATTTCAGCTCAGGTCATGATCTCAGGTTCTGGGGATTGAGCCTCAGGTTGGGCTCCCTGCTGGGCGTGGAGTCTGCTTGAGATTTCCTCTCTGTCTACCTCTGCCCCTCCCCTGGTTCATGCTCTCTCTTGCTTTCTCTCACAAGTAAATAAATAAATCTTTTAAAAAAATAAAATTTAATTTAATTTCTTTCTTGAGTTTCCATGCTATTGGCACAGCCCAATAAGAATTGTAGTTAATCTGAGGTTTTCCTGATTTCTTTTGGAGTTGCATCTAAGTTCTGGGCTGTGGGGCTGGGCATCTGGTCTTCAATGTCAGCACCTGGTGCAGACATCCTCCTTTCTGCTGGGTATTTCATTGTCAGTTACTATGTAGTTTTCTCTGATTCTTGACTATAAGGCTGCCCACCATTGGTCCCAGTCTCAGCATTTTCATGCTGCTTATACGTATATGAGAGTAAAGAGGCTTGTGTGAGTGTCCAAGGCATATAGAAATCTCCCTGTGGGGCAGTAGGCAAAAGAATGGACAATGGGCCAAAAGAAATCAGTTAATATTTTAAAGATGTATTTATTCATATGAGAGACAGAGAGAATGTGTGTGTACATGGAGGGGGAGTGGCAGAGGGAATAGGTGACAGAGAATTTCAAGCAGACTCCCCTTTGAGCATGGAGCCCATCAAAGGACTCGAGCTCATGACCCCAAGATCATGACCTGGGCCAAAACTACGAATCAGATGTTTAACTGACTTGGCCCCCCAGGCGCCCCAGTTAATATTTTAATATCAAAAATATAATTCCACCAAAAAAGAAAGGATAGGAACTGTGTCCTGACCATCTCCTGGTATACTATCCAGCAAATCAAATTTTTTGCTGCTGCCATTCAGTGATAAAGAGTAGACAATGGGCCATAAAATAGAGGGAGAAAAGATTCCCAATCTTTTTTAAAACAGTAACTTCAGTAGAGGAAAGCACTGTTATGAGCTGAATTCTGTGTCTCTATCCACTCCCCATGTCTAGTCATGGTGGAATAACCAATACTACTTGTTTTCTCCCTGCCATAAACAACTAGACAACCTCATGAAATAGGTGATACAGTTATTTCAGACCGGACAGCAGGACTATAATCCCTGAGGGAAGGGGAACAAAGCAAGGTAAAAGAACTACCAGGGAGCTATAAACTGTAAGTTTTTCGCATCCACAGTTCTCTGGGAGGCAGCTGAGTTCTACCTAGTCAATGTGGAGAAACCCCACTGGACCACTGTATTTGTTTTCTATGGCTACTGTAACAAATTTTTATAAATTTAGTGACTTAAAACAATGTAAGTTTATTATCTTACAATTCTGTGAATCAGAAGTCTGATACAGATCTCACTGGCATAAAATCAAAGTGTTGGCACAGTGCATTCCTCTCTGGAAGACCTAGGGAAGAATTCGCATCTTCGTGTCTTTCACCTTCATGAGACTACCCACTTTCCTTGATTTATGGCCCTTTTTCTCATCTCCAAAGTCAACAACACTGAGCTGAATCCTCCTGCTCTACCTTCCTTGCTCTTCTGCTTCCCCCTTCAGCTTTTAAAAACTGTTGGAAATGCCAGTATAATCTTCCTATTTTAAAGGCAGCCATTAGTAAATTTAATTCAGCTGCTACCTTCATTTCCCTTTATCATGTATCCTAACATATTCCCAGGTCCCAGGGATTAAGATCTAGGCATTTCAGGAGGCGTTTATTCTGCATACTGCAACCACTGAGGCATTTATTAGAGACCCCAGAAGTGCCATAGTCATGGATGGAGATAAACTAGCTCTAAGGTAATAGATACTCTAGACCCAATCTAACAAAGCTATAAAATAAGCTCAAAAGAATTAAGCTAATCCACAAGTACATTAATACTTGCCAAAACAAATTTCAAAACTCCTTAAAGAAAGACAACACAATCCAGACACAAAACAATGTGATATTTATAATTGCAACCAAAAGTTACTAGACATTCAAAGAAGCAGGAAGATATGATTCACAACCAGAAGAAAAATTAATCAATAGGAACAGACCCAGAAATGAGAACAACAATAGAATTATCAAACAAGGACTTTAAAGTAGTTCTTATAAATATGCTCAAGAGGAAATGACATGAGGAAAGAAATGCAAACTATAAAAAAGAAATGAATAGAATTTTAATGGAATGAAATAAAAGAGTCAATGGATAGGTGTGCCAACAGATTAGACACTGCTGAAGA
The DNA here is from genome assembly GCA_002007465.1 of Ailurus styani. Classification (NCBI taxonomy): domain Eukaryota; kingdom Metazoa; phylum Chordata; class Mammalia; order Carnivora; family Ailuridae; genus Ailurus; species Ailurus styani. The sequence goes on along the minus strand of LNAC01000012.1, from coordinate 1,629,360 downwards.
AAAGATCAGTGAACTTGAAGAATTAACAAAAGAAACACACAGAGAAAAAGCAGTGTTAAAAAAAAAATGAAAAGAGGGGCACCTGGGTGGCTCAGTGTGTTAAAGCCTCTGCCTTCGGCTCAGGTCATGATCTCAGGGTCCTGGGATCGAGCCCCACATCGGGCTCCCTGTCCAGCAGGGAGCCTGCCACCTCCTCTCTCTGCCTGCCTCTCTGCCTACTTGTAATCTCTCTCTCTCTCTGTCAAATAAATGAATGAAATCTTAAAAAAAATGAAAAGAACTTTAGTGACCTGCAGGACAAGTTCAAGTAGTCAAATATATATGAAATGGGAGCCCTAGAAAAGGGGGAATAGAAAATCTATTAGAAGAATTAACGGCCAAGATCTCCCCAAATTTAATAACTAAAAACATAGGTCCAAGACGCTCAATAAATACCAAGCAGAAAAAAATGCAAATAAAAGCACATTACAATACATATAATCAAAATTGCTGAAAACCAGTGATGGAAGGTCCTTAGAATAAGCCAAAGAAAGATAGGTTATAAACAGGGGACACAGACAAGGATATACAAACTCCTTGTCAGGGACAATGCAAGCCAGAAGACAAGGAGAATGCATTGTGACAGTGCTGGAAGGAAAAAAAAATGTCAAAGTAGAATTCTATATCTAGAAAAAATATCCTTCGAAAAAGAAAGCAAAATAAGACTTTTCATCTAGGAGACCTATACCATAAGAAATGTTTAAGTAAGCTTTCCAGGCAGAGGCAAATGATGCCAGTTGGAAACCTGGATCTATGTAAAGGGAAGAAGAACATTGATGTAGTGAATGTATGTGTAAAGATAAAATATGTTTCCCTGACTTAAAATATTCTTTTAAAGATAATGGAATGTTTAAGGCAAAAATAATAACAATATATTATGGGGTTTTTTATACACGTAGAAGTAAGGTATATGGCAGCAAGTGCATTAAGGACCCAAAGGGAGAAATGGAAGCATACTATTGTAAGGTTCTTAGGTTACATTACAAGGTGTATCATGAACTGAAAGTAGACTGTGATATTAGAGATGCATATTGTGAGCTCTATACCTCTACCAAAAAATAAAGCAGGAATCTATGGACAATAAGCCAGTAGAGAGAAAATAGAATGTAAAAATACTCAATCCAAAAGAAAGCCATGAAGGTGGTGGGGGTGGGGAGGGAAGCACATAACCAAGTAAAAAACAAAATAGTTAAGATAGTAGACTTAAATCCAACCATATCAGTAACTACATTAAATAAAATCACTTTAATTAAAAGTCAGAGATTGTCAGACAGGATAAGAAAGCAAGACCCAATTTAACATTGCCTCCGAGAGATCTAATTTAAATATAAAAAAGGAAAAAATAAAGGAATGGACAAAAATATACTATGCAAATATTAATAATAAGAAATCTGAAGGGCTATATTAGTATCAGACAAGAGGAATTTCAGGATAAAGAATATAACCAAAGAAAAAGAGGGACAATTCCCAATGATGCAAAGATCAATTCATTAAGACAACATAAGGAGTTGTGTATTCAACTAAATGTGTATTCACAGAACTTCAAATACACAGCAAACACTGAAAGAACTGAGAAAGATTTCAAAGTCTACAGTTATGTATGATTTTGAAACTAAATATGGTGGGGTTTTTTTTTCAATGAATGGTGATGGGAAAACTGGATAGCCACATGTAGAAGAATGGAGTTGGACCTGACACAACATACAAAAATTAACTCAGAATGGATCAAAGACCTAAATATGAAAGCTATAGAATTTTTAAGGACAGAGAAAAAACTTCACGACACTGGATTTGCATTGGTTTTACGGATATGACACCTAGAGCGTCAGGTGACCAAAGAAAATTAGATAAAGTGCCTACATCAAAATTTGAAACTTCTGTGCATGAAAGGATACTATCAACAGAGCAAAAGGCAACCTACAAAATGGGAGAAAATACTTGTAAATTATATATCTGATCAGGGACTGATAACCAGAATATATAAAGAAGTCTTACAACTCAACAGTAAAAAAACAACCCATTAAAAATGGGCCAAGAACTTAGATAAACATTCCTCCAAAGTACATATACAAATGGTCAGTAATCCAGGAAACATGCTCAACATTACTAATTACCAGGGAAACCCAAGTCAAAACTACAGGGAGATACCACTTCGCACCCATTAACATGGCCATTGAAACAACAATAACAACAACAACAAAACCCAGAGAATAACAGATATTGGTGAAGATGTGGAGAAATTGAAACCCCTGTGCATTGTCAGAGGGAACATAAAATGGTATAGCTGCTGTGGAAAACATATGATGGTTCCTCCAGTAATTAAGCACAGAATTACCCCCATGATCCAGCAATTCAACCGGAGAATGGAAAGCAGGGACTTGCACAGATACTTGTACACCCATGTTCATAGGAGCGTTATTCACAAAAGCCAAAAGGTGGAAGCAACCTCAGTGTCCATCACTATATATGAGTAAACAAAATGTGGTAAATGTGGTACATGCAGCAGAATAGTATGGAATCTTTTTTTAAAAAGGGAAATTCTGACATATGCTCCGGTGTGAACAAACTTTGAAGATATCATGCTGAGCTACACAAGCCCGTGAGGAAGGAACATACCCTCTGATCCCTCTCATGGGAGGTCCCTAGACTAACCATGTTCATGGAAACTGGAAGTAGAATGGTGGTTTTCAGGGACTGGGAGGAAGGACAGGGGGATGGGTAGTTAGTGTTTCATGGGGATGGAGTTTCCACTGGGGAAGATGAAAAAGTTCTGGAGACCAATGATGGTGCTGATGGCACAGTTGTGTGACTCTACAATGCCACCTATCATGTATGCTCTCAAATGTTTAATATGGGAAATTTTATACTCTGTGTGCGTGTGTGTGTGTGTGTGTTTGTGTTACTACAATAAACAAAGAGGAGAAGGGGGAGGAGAAGGAGAGAGCATTTGAAAAGAAAGCCTCCATATGTTTTTGACTGAAATGATTAAATTTCTTTTTTTTCCCTGTTTTTCCACATCAGAGGGAAATTTTTTTTTATTTTAAAGATTTTTATTTATTTATTTGACGGAGAGAGATCACAAGTAGGCAAAGAGGCAGGCAGAGAGAGAGGGGGAAGCAGGCTCCCTGCTGAGCAGAGAGCCCCATGTGTGGCTCGATCCCAGGACCCTGAGATCATGACCTGAGCCAAAGGCAGACGCTTAACCCACTGAGCCACCCAGGTGCCCTGGGAAATTCTTATATTGCAGTCTGGCCAGTTCCCTTGCTCTGCTCTAGGAGAACTCCCATGTGCTAGAAGGCTCTGGCCAAGTGGGCCTGTGGGTCTGTATGCTGGCATGGGAGCGCGTTTTTTTCTTACTTCCCAGTTTAATTTAGGGGACGGAACTTTACAAAGGGCTTGAACAGGAAGGAGAAATTACCGACACTGTTACTTTCTTTTATAACAGCTTCAAGATTGGAGCTAAAGCTCCCATTATCCTTTTCCCTTCATTCCTCTAAAAATACTCATTTCCCTATTGGATTCCACGGAGAGGGGAACTTGGGCTGGTCCTGCAGGTGCAGAGGGAGCCCCAATCTCCTGGTCCTTTCGGGCTCTTGAAGTGATAAGTCACCCTGTCCTCCAGGGACCTCTTGTTCACCCGTGGGTGCGCCTAGTGGATTCAAGTGTTAGGCAAATCCCAGACTTGAATATGGACTTCCTTTCTGAATGATTAGATAAAGGGTTATTTTATCCAATAATTAATAGGCCCTGTGGCTAGTTAATTCAACTGGGTAACAGTTCAAATCTGATGCCAAAGGGGTGCCTTTACATAGAGCAACAGAACACGGGCATTGAGATAATAATTTTAAAAATGGAAATAACATGGGGCACATGGGGGTAGCGTGGTTGATTAAGCATCTGACTTCGGCTCAGGTCATGATCTCAGAGTCCTGGGATCCAGCCCCCTGTGGGGCTCCCTGTTGAACAGGGAGTCTGCTCCTCCCTCTCTCCTTACCCCTCCCCCACATGCACATGCATGCTCTCTCAAATAAATAAATAAAATCTTTTTTAAAAATAGGAATAACATTAAAATTAAAAATAAAAAAATTTAAAATAGGAATAATATTAATAATAATATTGGCTAACGTTTGGGGTACTTTTCATATACTGATTTACTTAATCCTCATAATAAGGCAGGTTTTACAACTGTCTCCATTTCACAGATGAGGAAACTCAGCCACAGAGCAGTGAAGTAACTTTCCCCATCTGTAAATTCGAATTCCTATCTTTTGACACCTGTTTTCACCATGGGATGTCTCACTGAAAGGCAGATTCATTTGAGGCTTGCTCTGTGTTGCTATTATTATTCAAGTTATGTTGCTAGCAAGTCATGGGAAACCAACTCAAATTTGCTGAAATAAGTATGGGAATTTGTTGGTGGTATAACCAAGACCATTGGGTAGATCCAGTTTCAGGCACAGTTGTATCTAAGTGACCGAATGGTGGTTATCTGTCTGTCTCTCACACACACACACACACACACACATATACACTCATACTTTTTCTACCTCTAAAGTCTGCTCATCCCTCTACTGACAAAGTTAAAATGACTAGCATCAAGCCTACAACCAAAAGTTTAAATTCTAGTTGAAAGACACAGCTTTTTCCCCCTCAGGAGTCCCAGCATGAATCCTGGGATTGCATCTTAGAGACCTTTCTGGAGTTTCCTAATATCCCTAAACCAATCACTGTGAACAAGTGGAAGGAAACCTTGCATTGGCCTGACCTGATCCAATTACCCATCTTCATGTCTGGGGATTAGAGAGGGGCTTGGTTCCGCCTCAACTCTGTGAACCAAGAACAGGAAAGACCAATTGAGATGCTATTATCCAAAGAAAGAGGGTGTGCACGCAGGGCAGCCAAAAGGAACACTCACGATTGCCACCAGGGGGGCAGTCAATGGTAGACCCTGGCTCGTATCTGATTTTAGGCTGGAGTGTAGGAATTCCCATTTCATTGGATTGGATGTCCAATAGCCTGTTTTTCCCCTACAAAGCTTGCTGACCCAAGTTCTTTTAAAGATTCTAACAGCTTTGAATTCATGACTCATGGATCACTTAAGAAACGGAGTCACTGCCGTATTTCTACTTCCATTTTGACATTCATTCAACAGATACTGATGCAGCCGTCAGAAAAAAAAAATGAAATCTTGCCATTTGCAATGACGTGAATGGAACTAGAGGGTATTATGCTAAGCGAAATAAGTCAATCAGAGAAAGACAATTATCATATGATCTAACTGATAAGAGGAATTTGAGAAACAAGACAGGATCGTAGGGGAAGGGAGGGAAAAAATGAAACAAGATGAAACCAGAGAGGGAGACAAACCATAAGAGACTCTTAATCTCAGGAAACAAACTGAGGGTTGCTGGAGGGAAGGAGGGTGGGAGGGATGGGGTGGCTGGGTGACAGACATTAGGGAGGGTATGTGCTATGGTGAGCGCTGTGAATTGTGTAAGACTGATGAATCACAGACCTGTACCCCTGAAACAAATAATACATTATATGTTAGTTTAAAAAAAAAGATATTGATGGAGCTCTAGCTGTATGTAAGGATCTTGAAATAGAGAAGTGGATCAGTGTCAGGCCTCTCCGTTCCATTCCAGCCAGGGCTTACGTCCATGGCCATTTGCGGTGGGTTTGCTTGACTTTGTAAATCACATGAAGCTTTTGCATTTACTGTTGGATTTTCCTATAACACCACGGATAGAATTTCAAGTAGTAGCAGGTAGTCAATACATGTTTGCTGATTGATTATATGACAGTGAAGATCCATCCTTCTGTATTTATTATTTTTTCTCTATTGTTTATCTGCTCCTAGACCAATCAGATCACTAGTGTTGGAAACCTCCAGCCATTTTTTCCAAGAACAGCAATGTAATGCCATTCCTTATAGGTGGTGGAAATGGAAATTATTTGCCGTGGGAACCCCACGTTTATTAATCATTTGCATGGCGGTCAATGTGTGTGGGAATGGGGAATTTCACAACTGCCTTTCTTCCCTTTCTGTATTTTTGCTAGCTTTGATCTGGAATTTTAATCTTATTGGGTTAAGTTATTTCTGGTGAGGTGTTCAAAGACTTTCAGGTATCTCTGCATTTTTGAGTATTAGCTCCTTCCTGGTGTGTTTTTTCCTAATTATTCCACGTATCGGACAATGACCATGAGAGCAGAAAAAAATCATTTTCTATTCTTGAATTTGATTGCATATTCACAGCTGCCATTTAGTACCTCTCTAGTTATTAGATTCATTTCAATGTCATTTTCAAGGTGCCTGCCAAAATTATAGTCATTTCAATCCAAGTTAATATACATTTAGGGAACAAGTTGGTTCATTTGATTTAAACACAGGACCTCAGTATCTGTGTTTACACATGGCTCAAATCTCCTGGTATAGTTATCATAGAGCTAGACTGCTGCATATTATTTAATATATTTATTAATTCATTCATCAAATATTTACTGAACACCTACCCTGTGTGAAGGTGGTCAAAAGCACAGACCTCCACGTATAAAAGAAACAAGTCCTGGGGATATAATGGACCGCATGATGACTAAACTAGTAATATGTACTGTCTATTTGAAAGTTTCTCAGAGAGTAGGTCTTAAAGGTTCTCGCCACAAGAAAAAAAAATTGTAATGATGTGTGGTACAGATGTTAACTAGACTTCTCGTGGTGCTCATTTCACAGTACACGTACGTATCAAATCGTTATGTTGTACAACTGAAGCTAGTATAACATGAGATGCCAATTATATCTCAATTTTAAAATAGATCCAAATAAATCAATAGGTTCATACTTCATGTGCTAGGAAGAGATGTAAAGCAGGCTAAGGGGGAGAGTCAGGGGAGGGCTTTAGCTTGGGGGATGTATTAGTCAGCTTGGGCCGCTCTAACAAAGTATCACCCCCTGGGGGACATCAACCACAGAAATGTACTTTCTCATAGCTCTGGAGGCTGGAAGTCCATGATCAAGGTGTAGGCAGGCTGGGTTTCTCCTGAAGCCTCTCTTTGGCTGACAGATGGCCATCTTCTCTCACGTCTGCTGTCTTTCTCTGTGCTCGTCTCCTGTCCTTATAAAGACACCAGCCACATTGGATGTTACCCTTACAAACCCACATTCTTAAGCACATCTTTAAAGGCCTTGTCACCAGGTGAAGTCACTTCCTGAGATATTGAAGATTAGGGCTTCCACATATGAATTTGGGGACGACAGCACTCAGCCCATAGCAGGGGATTCAGGAAGACCTCTCCAAAAAGAAGAGACATCCGAACAGAGACCTAAAGAAGGAAGAAGTCATGGCTGTAGGGTGAGTCATCCAGAAGTGGGGTGCCTCCGGCAGGTAGTGAGTGCACAGGTTCAAGGCTGGAATATCAAGGGGGGATGGTGGCTGGAGCCCAGTGAGGGAGGCCAAGTTTGCCGCAGGTTCGGGGGAGGCCGGCTCATGAGGAACCTTGGAGGCAGGGGAGGACTTAATGTTTTTTCTTCTGAATGTCATCGGAAGTCATAGGAGTGTTTTGAGCAAGTCAGACACATAATCTCACATATGTTTTGAAAGGATTGTTTTAAAATTTACAACAGATTTTCTGCAGGCTCCCAAGAATTCAGTGGAAAAGATCATACCGATCATGAAGCCCGGAAGAGTTTCTTAGAATAGTTAAGACGCAGACCCCAGAGGTTACTCTCCACTGATTTTCCCTTGAGGGTTAAGGTATCAGCTACAAATTATTTGGAATACTGGACTGCTGCCAAGGCTTCTCCTGCCACATTCACTGATGCTGAGTTTATAACATGGGAAATATCCGGCTCCATGTATATATACCCTTTTCTTGAAGGAAAACTTGGGTTATGATGATCTGGTCTGCATTAATTTATAAGGAGTGATGTTAAATTGACATCACTTGGAACAACTCGAGTCAGGACAAGCTCTGAGGTGTCTTTTTCCCTCCTTGACAGATGCCATCTCTAGACATACATGGAGGAACAAGAGAGTGAATGAATAATGGTTACTTCGGAAGTTTTGAGCAACTTGTTGCCAAAAAATAAGGAATCTCCACAAAGCAGTTCCCACACATCACACCTAGACCCTATCCTGATTAATCAGACCATGCACGCTAAAGCCCCATGTACAGGAAGCCCCACACGGGATTAGATACACCACAAACCATCAAGGTATTTCTTAAGGTTCTTTAAATGGCCATCTCCTTTTTTAGAGTGCATTTCTGTTGTCCTCTGACGCAAGCACAACACTCAATAGAAAACATATTCATTGAATACATTAGGAGTCATTTTCATGGGAACTTGTAAATACCAAGCATCAATTTTCCCTCTTATGCCTCCATTAAGCTTTGTTACTGAAGGCTGCCTTCCAGGATCTGTAAAAAGTTTCCTGACATAAAAGAGTATAAAGATATTAGACACACACACACACACACAGAGAGAGAGAAACTTCCTAGCGAAGTATCCTGATTAGAGTTAGTAAAATTTTAGCTGAGATCAGTTTCATGTCAAAAATAACACTTTCCGGGCGCCTGGGTGGCTCAGTGGGTTAAAGCCGCTGCCTTCGGCTCAGGTCATGATCCCAGGGTCCTGGGATCGAGGCCCACATCGGGCTCTCTGCTCAGCAGGGAGCCTGCTTCCTCCTCTCTCCTCTCTCTCTGCCTGCCTCTCTGCCTACTTGTAATCTCTCTCTGTGTGTCAAATGAATAAATAAAAATTAAAAAAAAAATAACACTTTCCTTCTTCTTCTTTTAAGATTTATTTATTTATTTTGAGAGAAAGAGTGAGAGGCAGGGGCAGAGGGAGAAAGAATCCTAAGCGATTAAGCCTAATGCAGGGCTCCATCTCACGACCCTGAGATCATGACCTGAACCAAAACTGAGTCTGGCGCTCAACTGATTATGCCACCTGGTCTTTCTTCTTTTTGAAACACAGTATCTGTTTTATGAAGGGGGACATGCTAAGTAGAAACAAATTCAACCTATGCCCTGAAAATCCTTTAGAGATCATTGGAAACAACTTTAATATGACTACGAAAGCTTCCCTCACCCCCACCGGGAAAGAAAATGGACTAACCTGTTCTGGCCAAATAATTAGAATTATATATGTGTGAATAAAGTCCTTAGTAAAACAAATCATCTGTGTTGGAGTTTGGATTTCTGTATCCAAAGCGTGTTTGAACATTCCCCTAAAGATGGACACCCGAAGAAACCTAAGACACGCCCCAAACCAGAGCTCGACAGCACATTTTCCACAGTCTCGGTACCGAAAGATAGGATGCAGGACAGAAGCCAGCATGCCTCAACCAAGTTCTCAGTCAAGTATCTGGAGACGCTCCTCAATGGCTGAATTAAAAGACCTGGGCAGGGACGCCTGGGTGGCTCAGTCACTTGAGTGTTTGCCTTCGGCTCAGGTCATGATCCCAGGGGCCGGGGATCGAGTCCCACATCGGGCTCTCTGCTCAGCAGGGAGCCTGTTTCTCCTTCTGCTTGCTGCTCCCCTTGCTTGTACTCTCGCTTTCTCTCTCTCCCCTGCACACTCTCTCTGGCCAAAAGAAAAAAAAAATTAAAAGACCAGGGCAGCAATAAAGTAATACTGTTTCATTGGCTCTAATCAGCCAAGTGAGAGATAGTTAGAGGTTATTTACGAGAGCCCCACCATCACCGGAATGTGCTCCGTGCATTCTGAAAACAGGAAGCCTCGCTTGGAGTCTTACTATTAAGTCTTTGCTGTGCAGGGGTGGCAAGTGTTATTAAGTTGTTAGATTAGCAAGGTTCTACTGCATTTTCGCTTTAAGCCCAAGTGCTTTCACAGCTGAGCTGTAATGCTCTGAAAATGCCTACATAACAAGATCCAGACGTGGAGCTGAATCCCAAATGGTAAACGGCCAACGGCATTTATACACTATTACCTTGCTGCAGCCATAAGAAGTCAGCACATCTGAAAAGACACTATGCCTAAATCCAAAAACAAAGAAGAAGCCAACACAGAAAATGGGCAGCTCTTTCCCTAATAATATGCCTTTACAGGGCGGGAAGGTAGTTCTGTTTTCTAGAGAATACCAGTGTGAACTCCAATCCCTTCTTAAGAAGCCAAGGAGAAAGAATGAACCTAAATTATCCTATTGATGACTGAACGTTACATTTAGCTCCCAGAAGTCCATGGAACAGAACTTCAAGGAATCGCATTTAGCCTCCTGGCCATGTGGGACTTGTCGCATACTTGAGTAAACACGAGGTTTCCTAATAAACTGCCTTTCTGAGAAATCTAAAGTACTAAATCCCTAAGTTCACGCAAACCTGAATTTCTCAGGCAGGAAAAGGAATCAAATTGCAGAACGACAGAGCTAGAAAGAAAACCCAAACGCATCTGACAACAGGTAGCTAACAGAGGTTGAGAAATCACCTTTCAGAAAAGTACATTTCAGTTGCCAGTTGAAGCTCTAGCTGGCCAAGGTGCCTGGATCCATGAATCGGTTGAATCTTGTACAAACCCGATTTGCCTTAGCTTGATACGAGGTAGCCTGTGACTTTGGTTCCACATGTGACCCATGTGGTTGACAGGTGTGCCCTGGCCCCATGTTAGGGAATAAAGAACAAGACCTGTCCTTGGTCTTGGAGGTTGAACGTGAACACACACACCTGCAGCAAAGCTGGGAAACGGTGGTGGGATTTTAGGGGTGGGTTTAAATAAAGTTAGGAAGAGTTCAGTGACTTGTGACCTAGGACATAAAGGTAATTTATTTCTTTGCTTCGTCGCTTGAGGCAGCTTCTCAGAAGAGTTTAGGGCAGGGCCAGGGATGCAAAAGCATTCCTGAGTCAGGATATCAAGAATGGAGGATCCAAAAAGATGTGTGGAATCCATCAGTGACTACCTTGGCAGCCTCCAAAGTTATTTAGGGAGAAGCTACTACTGTTTCCTAGGAGGACGAATGATGACATTTCACTGGCTAGCTTTGCAAACTTTTGGATTTTAAAATGAAATGAAACCTTTGCATATGACCCGAAGTCACAGTCATTGTTTTAATAATACAGACAAGCTCTGAAAATCCTTTTTGGTGCCAGTGGTTCCACTATTTCACAAACCAATATTTTAGTACATTGATGTCCTTAAATATATGACATAGAAATTTTTTTTAAATGAGGAAAGTCTGAAAAAATAAGATAAATGTTATCTTCTAAAGGGAATAAATAAAAATAAGTTTCTGTGTATCTGTTATCCCATTACCAGGGAATGACTGGGTAGATTTTCACTGTATTAGAGGATATGCGTGGAATGATCTGACTTGAAATATGGGCTCCCCTGACTTGTAAAAAATTTACTCGGAGTTAGGTCCTGGAGGGCTACCTCAAAGAGAATGTCAAACATCACTCAAAAAAAGTGGAAACTGGTAGAGTGTGTGGGTAGGAGTGGGATGGGGGGGAGGTGACTGCCAGTGACCAATGAAGAGATGGACCATGTGTATTATCTCAGGTTCCCCAGAAATGAACTTGGAAATGAATATTCATGGACAAAGATTTTCTAAGGAACTATTCCCCAGGGCAAATCAGTGGGGGAGGGGTGGGGAAGGATGGGCAGGACAGAGAAACAAAAGAAGTCAAGCCAGGAACCATTTCAGGCCAAGTCCCAGCCTTGACCTGCCCCTGGGAGAGCTGTGGGATAGAAGTTATGCCTCAGACTCTGCCCCAGCTCTGGGCAAAGAACTGGGCTTTCATGTTGGGCACCAGCCAATCATTGACCAAGGGACCCCAAGGAGCATATAAGTTTCTAGGTACTTCTTTCTGATTTGAGCCTTCTGAAGAGTCATTGGTGCCCGCTGTTGGAAGCAAACCTACAAGCCAAGAGCAGACCATCTAAGAATGGAAAAAGGATTTTGAGGGGATCAGGTAGAGCCCAACAGGGAGCACCGCGTATATTAAAATCTGTGGACAGGACAAGAAATAGATATTCCAGATATGAGCCCAAGATTCCAAAGGCCCAAGACACCAAATTGCAGAAGCCGTTTACAGTTGAACTGCTTCTCACACCGGTCCCTCTTCTCATGCTGCCCTTGGGGGGCCCAGGGTATGGGAGTGCTCCAAAGGCGAAGACTCACATCTGACCCAAAGCAGCTAACAAGCCTCTTTCTTACTCCACCTGTGTCTGGCTGAACCCCTTTTCTCTTTGATGACAAGAGACGCTGAGACAAAGCTCATGGAGAAGACCACATCATCACGGGGGAGACTCTGATGCAAACAGAGTAAGAGTGTCGTGAAAATGGCAGTTAATTAGGACTAGAGGAGCTATGGAAGGCTTGGAGGAAGTGGGGGGTGAACTTCCCTTTTGGTCTGGAAAGTCAGCAGAAGTCAGATAGGTGGAAGAGAGCAGGAAGGGCGTCCAGGAAGAGGGGGACAAACTGGGCAAAGACACAGAGGTGAGACCCGGCGTGCGCTGTGACAGCTCAAGGTGAGGATGGGCCGAGCTGCAGGGAGGACTCACAGACCAGAAGGCTGCCCGTCCGCCGCCCTGGGCCTGAAAATTGGGTCATGGTCTTAAGCCGTCTCCCCGACTCGCGCTTGCTTCAGCTTCTTTCTGATTCTCTGCCCAGTTCCCCACTCAGACTGGCTTTCCATCAAGCTGTGTCGTGCACTACCATCCTCCTAATTAATACGTGCCAGGTTCCAGGAGCTGACAAGCTTTCAATACAAAGAAACAAATGATACAAGCCAGGACAAAAAGCAGAACAAAATAAAGACAGCAGGGGGTGTTTTGAGTGAGCGGCATCATAGAGCAGGCAAATTTCAGAGACTTTTTGGAACAGGGGAAACCTGATGTGTTAATTAGGAGTCTATTTCAGTAATAAGACCGCTCAGAGGAAGGGCGATGAAAGAACTAGAAGGGGCAGCAGAGGGAAGCGCTCAGGCAGAATGGGGCAGAATGGGTAAGAGGGGAGGGAGCTGATTCTTCTCTGTTGTCTTACTTATGTCTGTGGTCTGTTGGCTCCTAAGACAAGGACTTAGCCTTTTGTGTTTTGTAAAGCGCCAGGAATAAAGAGCTTCGGGTATAAATAACAATGCGGTTTCTGCCCCCGGGGCCCAGTTCAACAGGAAGTATTGCAGCCCTACCAGCTCGAGCTGCTGGTGGATTTGGGCTTTTCAGAGCAGAGTCTACTCACAGGAACTGTTTGCCGCTGAGATGGGCCAATAGAAGGGTTCAAAACAACAGGAAGTGCAGCAAAGGAGTGAGGCGCCAAGGCAGCCACGATGAGGAAAGAGGGCTTGAGGAGCCAAAAGTCTTCATCCCGCTTGAGAGGTGGTGGGGTGGGGGGTGGATTGGAGCCCCAGCCCAGGAATCAGTTTGGAGGGGTTCTAACCCCCAGCTATCGGATCTTCCAGCTGGGGCTGCTGAGCCCAGAAAACGCAGTCTATCTTCTCCAGTGCTGCCACATTGACTTTCCAAAAGCGCAGGTTCGAACGTATCTTCCCGCTGTGCAGAACCAGCGGTGGCTCCCAACTGCTTAGCAGAGTCGGTGCGCTGGAGGCTTTTGGGACCGAGTGAGTGAAACTTCCGAAGCCTCACCCTCTTCTTTGGGGAAGACAGCATGATAATAGTCACTGCATTGTTGGGCTGCTGTAAAAATTAAAGATGATGCACATACAACACTGGGGACGTAGTAAGTGCTCAGTTAACATTAATTTTCAGTCAAGGTGTCAGTCAAGGGATTGCCTGAGTGCACAGCTCAGCCAGCTCTCCACTCCCTAAAAAGATGATCTGGGGCCAATTTCCTAATTTCTCTATGCCTCAGTTCATTTTTTTTTAAGATTTTATTTATTTATTTGAGAGAGAGAGAGAAAGAGAGAAAACACCAGTGATCGGGGGGGAGGAGCAGAGTGAGAGGGACAAGCAGACCCCGGGCTGAGCCCTGAGTCTGAGGTGGGGTTCAATCTCAGGACCCTGAGATCATGACCCCAACTGAAATCAAAAGTCAGACACTCAACCAACTGAGCCTCCCCGACGCCCCTCTGTGGCTCAGTTCTGATCTTCAGAAGTTTGGATAAATTCATGCATCTAAAGCATCTCGACTAATACTTTGTGCTCAATAAATTCTAGTTTTATATTATTAGGATATTGCTATCATAATATCATCACTGTCATCATTTAGATCTGGGAGGGGGAAAAAGTACATTGGGAATATGCTTATTGAAAAGAATGCCCAAAGTTGCTCTGGGGGTCAAGGAGGGGAAAGGGGGACTGGGCTCTCTCCACCCTTCTCTCCACAGAGACTTCTGACAAACCCTTGGGTGCCTGGGACATTTATGGCCAGGGAGGAGGAGAGAGAGGGAGAGAAGGAAAGAGACACACAGATGGGTTTTTAAGGGAATGCCTCACACGGATACAAAGGCTGGAGAGTCCAGAATCTGCAGAGTCGGCCAACAGGCTGGAGACCCAGAGAAGAGCTGCAGTTCAAGTCCAAAGAACAACTCTACTACTGCAGAATTCCCTCCTCTGGAGAGGTCAGTGTTTTTTTTCTGTTAAGGCCTTCAAGTGAATGGGTGAGGCCCACCCACAATGTCAGGTAATAGGCTTTCTTCAAAGTCTACTGATATAAATGTTAATCTTATCTTTAAAATGTCTTCAAAGAAACATCTAGAATAATGTTCAACAGAATATCTGGATACTATGACCTAGGCAAATTGACACATGATACTGATGATCACACTTCCTCAAATGGCTTTTAGACCATGGACTTCCCAAATGGGCCCTAGGGGGATGTGAGCAGAGCTGCTGCTGAGTTCTATGAAACCCCACCCAGCAAAACCCAAACCCTCAGGTCCTGTTGCATTGAGACTTCCTAAAATAACCAGCGTGAGGCTGTGGAATTCCCAGGACGGCAGCTGGGAACTGCCATCATGGAGAGTGGGGCCTTAATAGTAAAATGACCCCATCTGCAGACCTGAGTAGGCCTGGGGACATTTAGGTTATAGTTTCTTCCTAACTGAGTAGATCCTGAAGACCTGTCCATCCATCTCTATACCAGCAGCCAGTGTGTGCTAGAACAGGGTGCCAGTATTCACTAATTGTTCAATGAATAAGTCTTCACAAATGCCTATCTGATAGTGGTATAGATAAGTGGCTTATTCATTAGAAATTGAGCTGAAAATAGACACTTGACTCATGTTAGTCCAATAGTCCATGCACAAGACCTTGACAGCAGCTGCCCTATTAATAGAAGGAGCCCCACGTGGGATCTCAGCTCCACCTCTGTCCGTGGGACCTCGGGAGAACCTGCCACCCTCTCTGCACTCTCATCATTTATAAAATTCAGATGTTAGACCAGATGATCTATAAGGTCTTTTCCAGCTCTCACATCTACAGTTCAGTAAGATCATCCGCATGGTGACCCAACACCAGGATATTGTACATGGAATTCGTAGTGATAAAAAGAGATTCAGGAAAGATACCAACGGACTCCGTTCCACCATCTCTACTCAATTTCAGAACAACTGTGTCTTGGAAAAACCAGGGCACGTCAGTGGTTCTTTGCCATCCTGAGATCTTGTTATCTCTTAGTAAACCATTAGTTCTAATGTTTAAAGAGGTATTTTTAAAATTACGTAAGATTTTAAAATGTAAATACACATAAAGAAGAAATTTAAGGTCCCATAATCCCAGAACCCTCACATAACCTCCTCTGCTATGGTATATATCCTTCCAGAAGTTTTCTATGAACATATATGCAATTTCTATGAACATATATACAATTGTGCTTTGTCAAAAAAATTAAAAATGGGACCATGTTATATATTGGTCGTTCTCTATTTTGATCTTTTAGGATTTTTAGGACCAGTCTTCCTTCCTGGTTTTTTCTTGATTTTTCTCTTTTTCAGGGTCTAAAATCTCCTCACCATGGTCTCTCAGATTCTGGTTTTACTGTAAACACTACAAATAAGAAGCAGAGGTTTGCCTCCATGGCTGGAGGAGAAAGTCCAGAAGTCAAATATGGAGAGCTTTTCGGAGGATCAAAGCAGGAAGGAGTTTTTGCAGGTGAACTCTCCCTCGGTTCTGGGTTAAATCATGTAGCCCCGAAAACATGTTCAAGTCCGAGGCCCTGGTCCATGGAATGTGACTTTATTTGGAAATAGGGACCTTGCAGATGGAGCGGTGTTAAGGATCTTAAGGTCACCTGGATAAGACATTTGCATACAGGCAGAAAGGTAGGCCCTAAGTCCAATGACTGATGTTCTTCTAAGAGAAAGGAGAGCAGGTCTGAGACCCAGACACAGGAACACACACAGGGAAAGGCCACATCTTCAGATGGAGCAGCGATGGCAGTGATGGGTCTACAAGCCAAAAATCACTAAGGATTACTGACCAGCAGCAGAAGCGAGGAGAAAGGTATGGAACGATCCTCTCTCAGAAACTCGGGAAGGAACCAATCCTGCCGACACCTTGATGTGGAACTCCTGGCCTCCAGAATGGTGAAAGAATAGGTTTCTGTCGTTGGAAGCCACCAAGCCCAGGGTAATGTTGATGACAGCCCTCGGAAGCCAACATACCCTCTGTGTCTCATGCCTTTTTTCTTGCGCCCTGTTCTTGTTTCCGGACTTGCCTCGTAAGCCACTGCCCGCCCTCCCAGCAGACCGACGTAGTCCGTCTGGCAAGTGGGGTCAGGCCGGCCGCGCTTTCCTGAGCAAGAACATCATTGAAGTTGGCCCCACAATAAGAACGACGTGAGAGACGAAGAGGGCCCTGGCTCTAAACGTTCACACGGATAAAAGACATTGTGAGACGCTAAGCAAAACTCCAATGATTTATACTCTACGAAGTATTTAGATCAAAGCCCATCAAAATCCTCAAAACAAAAACAAAGCCACGACTTCATCAACTCCCAGTGCCAATTGTAAATTCACTTCCATCCAGGAGAGCACTGGGGTCTGATTAGGAACACACCCAAATGATTAAATCTCATCCTTTCGGTCAGACTGTTCCTGCTGAAAACAGCTGAGGAGGGACACTGTGCGTTGTGCACCACACAGAGAGAATTCTGTGCTACATAAAACTCATTTTGGCTCATAAATATCGTACATTAGAAGAGTTCTTTAGCTCTTCTTAGCTATTTGTCTGTCCTGTGCTAGCACGACAAGAAGCAGATGTGAGGGGCGCCTGGGTGGCTCAGTGGGTTAAAGCCTCTGCCTTCAGCCCAGGTCACGATCCCAGGGTCCTGGGATCGAGCCCCGCATCGGGCTCCCTCCTTGGCAGGGAGCCTGCTTCCTCTTCTCTCTCTGCCTGCCTCTCTGCCTACTTGTGATCTCTCTCTCTTTGTCAAATAAATACATAAATCGTTAAACTAAACAAAACAGAAAAAGAAGTAGATCTCAATCCATGTACCCTGCCTTTTACTATTACGCCAGCAGAAAAAAATGCACATCACACTTTCTAAGCAAAGTTTTAAGAGAGGGTGAGAGACAGCACCGTTCGGTAGGTCATTCCCATATAATGACAACGGTCTGTAAGAATTGAAAATCGATTGACTTGGAATGAGTGCTAAAGGTCTAAAATCCGAGAAACTGGTTTTCAAATTTTTGCTTTAAATTATAGCCATGAAATTCACGTGGTATCCATTTCAAAGTTAATTTAATTTATTTTGAGGAAATTTTATTCTGTGCCAACGGCTTTTATTTTACTTAAACTGTCATTCATCTTGAATGAAATTTACAAACGGTACTAATTGCAATTTAGATCCACCCAAAGTGGAGAAACAAAGGTTAATAGGAGAGTAACGAGAACATTCACTCAACGGGTTTTTTTTTTTTTATTTTATGTGTTTCTCATTTGTTCAGTGAGCCAGGCCCCCGTGGTGGGTGGTGAGATGCCAGTTAGGGCGTCCCCACCTCTCGGAGCCGACCATCCAGGAGGAGTGGGCCAGTGCTCCCGTAGTTGGACCACCTTAAGGTGTGCACAAGGAACACAGGAGCCCCAAGGAGGGTACCGACTTAGCTGAGAGAAGGCTTGAGACACAGCCGACAACTCGTTAGTGGGTCAGGCCCGAGGAGCTCAGTCAGGGCTGGCGGGTGGGAAAGGAAGACAAACAACACGATGCAAACTACACAGGCAAGACCAACGGCTTTGGGGATCACAGAAAATTTGGGAAAGAGGAAAGTGCAGAATAGTAGGAATATGGGGGCTGGGGGCAGGGGGGGGCAGGTAGGGAAAACCATTGAGTTGAAGTCGGTCAGAGGAGCAGAAACTGGATGATAGAGGCTATCCTGGCCATCAGGGGAAGAGGTGTGTCCTTTTTCTTGAGGGGCCTGAAGGGGGCAGTGAAAAGTTGTAAGCAGATGTAAAGCAACTGGATTTGTGGGGTGCAGCCAGGATGACAGCAAAACAGAGGGGAAAGGCTACGGAAATAAAGCTTAGTTGTATCAGTCTTATCAGGAAATGAAACACACCACCTAAAATGGCAGAGTCCACTTTTCTGGAGTAAGGGATGGCCATGTAGTTAATGGAACTCCCCCACCCACATTTTGTCTGTGGTGTAAGAAACCAAAGCAACTTCATCATAGAAACTGTTACTAAACTATTACTCTAATACCTAAAAACAATGAAAAATGAAACAAGACTTTAGCTGTTTTCCCTACTCTGAAATCATTGTGTGGCTAAGGAACTTGGCATTGAAAGAAACGATCTTTCACTTCCCATGCTCGTAGTAGGCAGGCCCAAAGGCAGGCGATGTCTGAGCGTTCAAACCAAATCCCCTCAGTTGAGGGTGTTAAGCAGCTTGTTATTTTAAGCAATTTAGCCATATTTGCATATACAACAAGCAGTCTTTGGACCAACCCATTCTATAACCTCACTTATCCCTGCAGGTAATAAACTGCTACAAGTGTGGCTGGAATGAGATATAATCCAGGGTTCTCTGTGCATGCGTGTGCAGTCAGACCAATAAACAGTCACACTTACTGGGAATAACAGCTGCCTTCCCCTCCACTTACCTCTTGTGAATGATTTCTTCTCTCAACTCCAAGGTAAGAAAAACACATCATATTTCCTAACTCGTGCTATCAAATAAGCACCAGAAGAGCTAACATTGACAGCAACTATACAGAAATGTGTTGGAGGAGATATGTGAGTCTGCTGGTGTAATATCTAAAAATAGAGCATTGTTACGTATTTCCTTTTTTTTTTTTTTTTTTTTGCCTCCACATGCTATTCAAAGGCAACTCATCCATTCGTTCATTCACTTACTCATTCAACCAACTTTTTAAGGCTCCTATTGTAGTTCTGGTTTAAATATGCAAGGTGGAATTTCATGTCAAATAAGACACATGCCTGCCACTGATAGTTGACAAGTGGCTGAGGAAGTGTACTGCTTTATGGCGCTTCAGAAAAGGACCACATTTGTGTGGCACCGAGATCTATCGCTTCTTGGTTCTAAGAGGCAGCAGGGGCTCTGGAGCCGGACCGTCCAGGGCATAAATCCCAACTCTGTGACTCACACATGTCCCTGCCTTGGCAAATTATTTGTCCTGTATGAGACTCATTTTTCTCATCTGCAATGGAAATCCTATTAGAACCTAACTGACATGATTGTTGTGAGGATTAAATAAATTAAGACTTGTAAAGTGCCTTGAACAAGGCCTGGCATACAATAAGAACCCAATCAGTTTTTGTTATTATCATAAACGCCTGGAGCTCCTGCCTAGGAGTCATTGACTGTGAGCCTACTATGTGCAGGGCAAAGCCTAGCTGCTGGAGGGGGCCCCAAAAGTGGGCCTTGCACTCTAGCAGGTCGATAAAACCTGCACACAGCTAACCATCCTCAGGGCTGGTGTGCTCCAGCCTACAGGCAAGGTGCAATGTGTTAGCATCAGTTACCTATTGCTGTGTAACAAATTGCCACACACTTAGTGGCTTAAACCAACATACATTTGTTATCTCACAACTCCCAAGGGGCAGGGATCCATACGTGGCTGAGTGGGGTCCTCTCTTCAGGCTCTTACCCCACTGCACTCAAGGTATTGGCCAGGGCTGTGTTCTCATGTGAAGGCTCAAGCGGGAAACAATCCTCCTCCAAATGCATGTTGGCGAAATTCAGTTCCTTGAGGGTTATTGGACTAAGGGCCTCGCTTCCTTGCTGGTTGTTGACTAGAGACTCCCTCAGTTCTTTGCCATGAAAGCATGCAATCCAAAGACACGATAGAGGGTCTGCTAGTAAGATGGAAGTCACAATCTTACATAACCTAATCACAGAAGGTAATGGTCTGCTCAGGGCAGTGAGGGAAGCAAAACTCTCCACAGCGCCCATCTCTCTGATGCTCTGACTCATGCACTATGCCCTCCATCAACACGCAAATGGAGACCCAACCTCTCTAAATCTCTCCAGTGGTTTCTTCAGAGTTCAAGTCTGGGAGGAGGCAGAAAGAAGCTTGGTTCACATTCTCATCTTTTCAGCAACCAGAAGCTTTAAGTCAGTTGTTGATATATCAATCTTTGTTTCTTCAGCAGTTGTGAGACTGTCGAGATCCTCTCAAATCCTCCCTGTTGGTTCAGTGTAGCCAGCCCCCAGTTTCTACGAGCCTTACTCCAAAAGTTCCTATCCATAACTTTCTTTGGAGAGTTAATCTGTGGTCCCCTGGAACCACTTCACTCAGATGCGCCTAAGACCAAAAGAGCCTGGGAAGTTACAAATACCCATGGCGGCCTGACTGACTGGTACAGAAGTGTAAAAACCTGGATCTCTTACTTTTAGGTAGGATAAACTCCACTGGATAATTTATTCTCAAAAGCTCCTCAAGGGTTCAGACTGAATCTGGAATTTTACTTGAAATCACAACCTTGCCTGGCTAATTTTTGTTCCCTATTCTGTTTTTCCTACTCCCTTACTGTTTCTCTGGGGGTAAATTGCTTAATCACTTGCACACAAATTCTCTCCTCGGGGTCTGCATCTGGGGGACCTGCTTAAGACAACTATTACCACAAGTAGTCCCAAGAAGCTGACTTTAAGAATAGGACTCTGGATGTGGCTCATTCACCAGCAAGATGAACATGGGGATTCCCATCCCTCATAGAAGGAGGCATTCTGTACTTTTTAAAATTCATTAGAAATTCAGTATATTTTTATTTTATATTAAATTCCATACAGTATCTCATTTTACTGAATTTAAGGACATATATACAAATAAAACTTTAATTAGTACTGTATGATAAAACATCAAGAAAGCAAAAAACTAAACAAAACAAAACACTTTTTTCATACCTATTATTAATTGTGGCCTCCTGTATCTTTGTACCGTTGCAGTTACTAAGACTTTCACTCTTGGTAAATTGTGATGGGAGACAGATGTAAGGGGACCCACTGGCTTGCGCGGTATCTCTAGCTTTTGAGAAAGACAGAGGAAATAATCATAAGGACTGTGGAATTGGGTGGAACTGGGCTTCGGCACGAAATGGAGACCTAAACTTCCATGTTAGCTACTGACGAACGTGTCCCTATTGGCTCACACCTATGGGTATCCCCCATGGCCAGCTGATAGAAGGAAGATCCCCGGTTTGGTTCACAGATAGAGTGACTCAGTACATTGATACAAACTGAAACTGGACAGTTGCAGATCTATCCCCCCAACCAGAGGGGCTCTGAAGAGACCAATGAAGACAAATTGTAATAGGCAGAGCTTTGGGCATCGTACGTGTTGATCCAATGTGTATGAAGGGAGAGGTGGCCCCAGGTAAGGAGATGGATAGAGTGAAGATATTGGAGTGGCACCTGCATGCCCCCCAGAGAGCTTTCCTTGCAGAAGAGGCTTTAAGCAACAAGGTGGGCAGGATGACTCATCTGGTAAATGTCAGCCAGCCTTTGTCCGTCGTTCCCGTGGTTCCTGTGCAACAGGTATGGGCCACGAGTGTACTAGCTTTGTGCAGGGATGGAGGCTATGCATGAGCCAGAAAGCACACACCCCTTCTCACCAAAGCCGATCGAGTGCTACCACTGTGAATGTGGGACCTGTGAGCAACAGAGACTGACCTTATGCCCCCAGGACGGTGCCCTTCCTTCAGGACACCAATCAGAGACTTGGTGGCAAGTTAATTATGTAGGATGCCTCTCACCCTGGATGTCACAGCATTTTGTTCTCACTGGCATTGATCCAAATTAGTGTATGAACTCACCTTTCCAGCCCGCAGTGCCTTGGCAAGATCCACTAGCTGAAGACTCAAAATGTCTGATATACTGATACAGGATCCCACAAAACATTTTCTGCCCGTTTTTTGGCAAAGGAGGTATGATAATTGGCACCTGACTATGAAATCTACTGATCCCACCATATGCCATTCAGAAGCTTCTAGCATGACACATCATAACCACATTACGAAGGCAGAGGTAGGCACTAACTTAGAAGTGATCCTCTCTGAGGATGGGCACCGTCCTTTGGAATGCAATATGTGCCTCAGACCTACAGTCATTACTTTGCATTGCATCTCCAGTGAGTTGAATACATGGGTCTGGAGACCAGGGAGTGGAAGGAGGAGTAGTCTGGTTCACTATTGCTCTCAGGGACCTTTTTGGGCCATGCATCCTTCCCATCCTCATAACTCTAGGACACTGGGTCCAGAGGTTCTAGTTCCTGGAGGAAAATACCTCAGCTGATCCACTGGCGTCCCTCTGGCTGCTCCTGTGCCCAGCGTTAACCGAAAGCAGGCAATTGCAGCAGCTACTACCTCATAAAGACACAGTAGTAAAGAGCTCAGACCCCCTCAAGGATGAAGATGTGGGTCACCCTACCAGGCAAGCCCCCTAGTCTGGCAGAGGGCTCTTCGAAGATGAGGGGGAATCTGGAATGGACAGTAGAGAAATGGGATACAAATATTCATATAATCTTGCACCAGCTACAGGGGCACGGGCTGTGATTGGTCTTATTAGATCCATGATCAGTTAGAATCTTGAATAAGCTGTAACAAAATGAACTGGACTTATTGTGAGAAGCACATGGATCTGAGCGGTGCAAAGGGTGAACTCCGGTGAATGCTTTTGGTACACTGCCCAGGTCCCCTTCACTGGGTCACTGGACCTACGCTCAAGCCTTTGGGTACTTCTCTCCTGATGGCTCACACCTGCAACGTCCTTCCGAGAGCTACCGTCCCTTAATTTACCGGAACCACTTCACCCAGAGTCATTCAGAATGGGAAGCGCTGGGTGTCAGCACCCCATCCCCTCCAGGAAGGCCTGTAGCCAGGGACTGACTGGTGTGTGGGTTTAAAAAACCCAGTTCCCTTCCTGGGGAGCTTGACCAAGCTGAGGCTGGATCTTGACTTCAAATTGCTCCCTTGCTTGCCGCCTTCTCCTGCACTTTTTTTCTTTTTTTTTTTTTAAGATTTTATTTATTTGACACAGAGAGAGAGAGATCACAAGTAAGCAGAGAGGCAGGCAGAGGGAGAGGAGGAAGCAGGCTCCCTGATGAGCAGAGAGCCCAATATGGGCCTCGATCCCAGGACCCTGAGATCATGACCTGAGCTGAAGGCAGAGGCTTTAACCCACTGAGCCACCCAGACGCCCCTCCTGCACTATTCTGCTTCCCTTTCTCCCCTTACTAGTTTCTCCTGGAAACACTTCCTAATACATAGCTTGCACACAATCCTTGGCAACCCAAGACAGTTCCCTAACAGAACATAAACTCTTTGTGGACAGACACTGTCTAGGGGGGGAATCTTTTAATCTCCCACGTACCTCGCCCAGCATGGGATACCCGCTGGAAGTCAATACCCGCTTTGGTCAGTCTCCCTCTTAGATCTTCTCCCTGGAGGAAGAATCTGAACTCCTAAGTGGTGATCGCGGTAGCAGTTTGCAGACCGGGACATCTGTGAATTACCCGTGACATATGAAGGCGTACCGTAGGTACCAGATTTGGGGGCAATCTTGATTTTATTTTTCCAATCCTCTCATCAGACCCTTTCCGGACCCTGGGCCCCCGCTGGTGTGCTGTGTACGTGTGGCGAGCGGAAGGGAAGACGTGCTAGCCGAGGAGCAGCTGAGGACACTTGAGCGCTGTCATAAAGCAGAGACCCTGAAGTTAAGCTGCACCCCCACCCCCCAGCAGTGTGACCTTGACCACATTTCCTTCATTTCCTTGAAATGAAGTTACTAGCCCCCACTTCCCAGGACCGAAAATGAGTCAGTGCAGGCAAAGGGCTCGGCACTGCTCCGCGACATAGTAAAGTTCCAGAAACGGATGCTTTCGGAGCGGGGAGAAGAGCGGGTCAAGACCCCTCAGGGCGGCCTGGGGGCGTCGCTGTCCTCACAGAGCCAGCGCGGGGAGAGGCCAAGCCCAAGTGTTTCCCCCGTTTTTCCTCCCAGGGCACAGGACGCCATCCTTGTAAGCCAGCGCCCTGTCGGCTGCGAGGGCCTCCCGCGGGGGAGCCAGGCCCTGAGCGCCCCGGCCAGCACGTGGCGTGCCCCCCGCCGCCCCCCGGCGCTCCCCTCCCCCACCTCCCGGCGCTGGAGTACGTGAAGGGTGGAAGCCGGGCGAGCGCGCCGCGGAGGCGGACTCCCTCCGCCCGTTTCTTAGCAACGCCCGCCCCGCCCCATCCCGCCCGGCGTGGCGCGCCGGCGCCCGGAAGCGGGGACGGGCCACCGTTACCATGGCAGCGCCGCCGCCGCGCCCGACGCTGGCGGCGCCTGCGGGAAGAGCGGGCTCCGGGCCCCGCGTGGGCGACGGGGAGGCGTCCCCGCCTCGCTCGCGTTCCCTCCCGGCGCGAGTCTCGGGCTCGCCGGGAGCCGCTGGGGCC
>LNAC01000012.1:1558664-1604505 GCA_002007465.1 Ailurus styani | reverse complement strand
CCGCAAGGTCGGTTAGCTCCGTCGCGAGTCCCGGCCGACTGGGCCGTTCGGCGGCCCGCAGACTTTTCAGCGTGTCTCCTGGGCACCGAGTTGGTCATCCGGGTCGGGTCTAGGCTGAGTGAACTGCTTTGGTGTGGAATCTCGTACCTTTCTTCTTACCTATGCAAGAGAGGTACACGCACATACACACACACAACCACACACCCCTACCTGCACCTACGCAAGAGAGGTGTACACACACGGCCTGAAGTCCCCACCTTTTCCCTCCCTTCTTTCACCTGAAGGATCCTTAATCTTGGAAACAAGATGCACAAAAAGGAGCAGCCTCCAAAATCAGCCTTTGAAAACAGCACTGGAAAGAAGTATCGTATTTCTCGAGGGCCATTTTAAACTCTAAACGTCCATGCCTGGAGGGGTATTCTGGCTTTTGGACTTGAATTTGCATTCTTCTGAATCCCTCTCTGCAATGAGCTGCGTTTGGACAATTCAGTTGTGGGGTATTAAATTTAAACATATATACCCCTCTAGCTAGTGTTATGATTGCTCAGCTAAAGGACCCACTCACAAAGACAAAGCCACACGGTTCTCAGTCATTCTCTGGCTTGAGAGTATTTTTAACAGAGGCGGAGTCAGTCACGTGTCTGTGAGTTTAATCAAATTGACATGGGCTCTGAGCGAGAAACGCTTGCTTTCTAATGGGAAGACAGCATTAGGAACATGGAGATGCATTCTCTTTGGACTTACTTGAATCAAAGCTTTTCAAATGGAATCTTCACTTGCATATATTTTTCTGGATCGGCTGCAACTGGAAAATTTAAATCAAAATCCTATTTCTTATATTCATTTCTATGGTAAATGTGTCTGGGTTGAGATTATGCATTTTCTTGATCAACAAGGAAATGCGCAGCAATCACTGTGAATTGAGCACCTTGCTGATTGAGCAACACTTGAACCTGGAAGCAAGAACGACCGTAATCTTAAAATGAGAATCCTCCACAGTATATTTCACAAGCACTTCCACAGCTAACCTTTTTCCACTCCAAAGGATCATTCACTTGGAACTTCTTCTTTGTCAGAGTACTAAATCTCTTAGAAAATCACTTTCACATACTTTTTTAGTTTGAAAATGTGATTGTGGTTGGGCAAAGTGCTCATATAATTTATCTCTCTCTCTAGTCTCTTACTCATGGATCATTTTTTCCCAGTATCAAAACAGAACCTTTAATTTGCATGTCGGAGAGTAGAGGATAAATTCTGAAAGATAAATGAAGGATCTGAAAAATAATAGTTTCATGCTTAGCACTCTTGGGGGAAAAGAATGAACCTGTAAAGCTGTGTATCTAATGACTTTTTTTGTGCATCAGGCAAATCACTAAGATTATCTGCTACAGATTTGATAGTTTCAATGTTACAATGGCAGGAACAAAAACAATTTTATAAGGAAATAGTAGCATTTGCAAAACTTGGTAGTTTTCATAGCATCTGATTATTTATTATCCTAAAGTTTTTTACACAGAGGTTATTCACTTGTATGAGCCCAAAGCAACTTGATTACAAGATACTGACTGATAAGGGTCCACATATGCCCGGTGTGGCAAATGGAACTGACCAGCTTAGCCATTTAACTGGCTGGTTGTTCTCTGTAGATAGGGGTTTAGTTACACACGAGTTAGCCCAACCTTCCCTCTTTAGACTTCATTCACCACTTTGGGGGGTTAAATAGACAGCAGAGGAACCCATAGGATTTATTGTGTACCCTACTCTGTTAATAACATTGGACTGTTAAGAACCTCACTAAATTTTTCCCATTATTTGCTAATGTGGAAATGATCTCCATACGACCAATCCAGTTAATTTCCAGTTCCATGAGGTTTCGCCCTTCTCTTTTGTGGTTAATTTCTCAGCAACCGAAAACAGGTTTCCTCCCAAGTAAGGTGTGTGTTTGAAATCTTTTGTAAGCTGAAATGACGTACAGCAAAGAAGCAATTACTGCTAATTTATATGGAGACATTTTTGAGTGTTCCCAGACCCCAAAAAT
Organism: Ailurus styani; assembly: GCA_002007465.1. Lineage (NCBI taxonomy): Eukaryota > Metazoa > Chordata > Mammalia > Carnivora > Ailuridae > Ailurus > Ailurus styani. The sequence goes on along the minus strand of LNAC01000012.1, from coordinate 1,602,467 downwards.
AACCTCTGGTCGGTTCTTCTGATGCCTTAGGACACATCTTGCTAGCGGATGCATAAAATAAATGGAGATAAAGCACAAATGTTCAGACACAGGTCCAAACTACGAGGGCTCAATGCTGGGATGCTGAATATGATTGCCAGGGAAAGAGCCTGGTGGGGCCCCTCTCACCACTGGGGGTGCCCATTGCCCATATAACAGTGTGCAGCAAAACACTATAAGGTATTTCCAGTTTTCCCCCCCTTTGGTAAAAGTGAAAATCCTCTTCTGATTTCTTTCAGTTAGCAAAAACAGGTAATAATGTAGATCTTTTGCAAACGTGCGGTGGCGTGATGCGAACTTTTGAAAAGCGGGGGGACCCGTATTTATCGAACACCAGATTCATTCTGCATGTTCACCTTTTCCTCTTTTCCAAATAATCAGTGACCTTACGCTTCGTACCTCTCACCATTAACACCGACTACCAGCCTCTTATCTAATTCTGCATTAAACTCGATTTACTGTTTTATCTACACTACTTTAATCTTTTAGAGTCTTATCATACTACGGACTCCTTAATGAAATATTTTGTCATACGAATCAACTAACCTTTCTCCATTTTCCAGATTCCTCTACATTTGCTCATTTACCTATATACCTTTATCCTTCTTTAAATATTCATGTTTTCCAGTTTCATTTCTTATGCAACGAAATAAACTAAAATGCTTATCTTGTTACTACAGAAATGACTGTGTTACCACAAAATGTGGAATCTTCTTGTTTAGTGCTTAATGTCTGATGTTTAGCTTTCCTGATCTCAGTAAAATAGTCATGCTTCTGTTGCTAGAAGATTCCCCCATCCTGACATCTTAAAATATTTCCTCCCATCAAGCTGCAAGGCCAACTAATATTCTCAAGTCATTCCTTTGGATTTAAAGAGGCCATTTGACAAGACTCGGAACCCAGGCCGGGACTGAAGTCCTGGTTCTAATGCTTACAAGCTGTGTGACTTTAATCAAGTGTTTTTTTTAACCTCTCTGGGCTCGGTTTCCTCATCTGTAAAATGGAGATAACAGCAGTTAGCTTCTTGGGTTTGGGGATTTTGAAGGATTAAAAGGCATAATTCTCGTAACATTCTTGGCATGTAGTCAATGCGCCTGCATGTCCGCAGTGGGTATCACCATCATTATTATTATCGGTATTAAAATATTGTTTCCACTGTCACCAATTAACATAGCCGAAATTAGGTTATTAAACTATCCAAAGATAGACAGTATTCTGTCAGGACATAAAACAGACATTCTGATGGAAGAGGGGAAAGGTACAAGGAGAAAGGAAAAGTCCAGAGCATGAGCTAGTGGTTAGAGAGGGCCACACGTCAGTAGCTGGAAAGCTAAGGCTTAGCATTGGCTGCTGGGCTCCTAAGGTGATAAAGGAGAATGAAAAATAGAGCTAGGGGCGCTTGGGTGGCTCAGCCATTAAGCATCTGCCTTTGCCTCAGGTCATGATCTCAGGGTCCCGGGATTGAGCCACACATCAGGCTCCCTGCTCAGTGGGAAGCATCTCCCACTCCCCCTTTTTGACTCCCTCTGCTTGTGTTCCCTCTCTCACTGTCTCTCTCTCTGTCAAATAAATAAAATAAAATCCTAAAAAAGAAAAAAGAGCTAACAGGAGAATAATATTCATAAAGTTAGTCATGATACAGACAACACCATGAGAGAGATGATTTTTAAATATATGTAAGATTGTGAGACCTACCATATTGAAAAAATATGAAGAAATGGGGAATTCTGACACATGCTAAAGACTTAACACCTAGATGGGAGGGGTTTTTTGTTTGTTTTTTGTTTTTTGTTTTTTTTTTTTAATCACTCATGTTTCCCTGACAGACATCAGAATCCACTCTAGAGAGTCTAGGCGGAAAGACATTTATTCTAGGGTGATAAGTGGCTTCCAGACTTGGTTTTAGGGTTGAGGAAAACACGTGAGGCTGAGCTTCAGGAGCGACTCCCCCCGCAGAACTGGGCCTCGGCAGAAGTTGCCATCTCTTGTTCCACAGGAAACACCTGCCCAGTTGGGAAGCTGCCCCTATGGCCGCTGGCTTGGGAGCCACACGCCTTGGCCACCATCAGGAGTCTGCCGCCATCAGAAAGCCCACCAACAAGAAGTCTCAATGGTAGCTGCCAGCCCTAGAACCAAGGTGCCCTCATGGAACATGCACCAGCAAGACAGAGGCCCTCCTTTGACACCTACAAGGCGAGTGACCACACACTCATACCTGTGTGAACCCTGGGGAAGAAGCGCTCAATGGCTCCTGGGCCACGTTTGCCAGTAGGAACAGCAAACCCGGAATCATGCAAGCGCATGGTGAGAAGCTAAGTTAGATCCTGAGTTTTGCTTCAAGGAAGTCTGAAAAATGAGTCTGTGGCATTCCCACCTCTACAGTAGAGAAAGGCATACAAAAAGGAGGATGGAATGGCTATGGGGCACTAATCCACCTTGTCCACCATGGGCCACCCCTTTGGGGGTTACATGTCCGTATGGTCTCTTCTTCCCAAACGTAAGCTACCAAGTGAGAGCAGTAACACCAGGCCTTCCCTCACATTCAGATGCACTCGCCCTCTCCCCAAAGGGAGAGCAGTACTTCTCTGCCCGCTCTGCTCTTCTGTGAGCAAACCAATGGATGCATCACACCCTGGTCCACTGCAGGAGGTCTAGACACCTACCTGTTCTCTAGACCACTGTGAAACCAATCACCAGTTCCTTTTTCCAAGTCCCTAAGTGTCTGGTTGTGTAGACCCTTACTTTTGATCTCTTTCTTCCTAGACACACTGAACAACCAGAGGAATTGTTTCAAGTTCTAACCATTGGAAGAACTGCTGTTGCCCACTTCTTAGTGAATCTGTGATGCTAGGGAAACCCACTACTGATGGAGCTTGCACACCCTGCAGAACCATCCATGAACTAGGCTCAATTGTTTTTTAATCTCTTTACCTTAAAAAAAAAAAACAAAACTCCCCCAGAAGGTATTTGTGTGTGTTGAAGGAGACTAACAGGAGTAGGTGCTTTGGGAGTGTGAATCACCTACTCATGCAATCTTGGACTATCACAACCTGCTCAGGCTCAATTTGCTCTGCAGTCTACTACTTCTGCTTAGGCCAGCTTGGTGGATGAGTGGATCCACACAACACCCAGTTCCTGATGGGAAGACTGGTCACACGATCACCTGGTTTTCCATTTTAAAAAAGTTCCTTGCCAAAGGATGTGGCTTTATTTCAAAATATTAATATCCTCTGCTATGAATTTCCTACCACAGGCTCCATAAACACTCTTACCCAAGTCACAAATGCTTTGCACGCTATTAGATATTCTGGATCATAAGAACCAAACTGCAGAACTGCTTGCATTGCGTCAGCTTGAGAGACTTCTCTTGCTCTCATTTCCACTTAAAACTGATAACCCTACAGTTTACTTGGTAAGTGAATCAGACACCCAAACACAGTGTAGGTTGCTTCCTTCAGAACCATCTACTATGACCAGAGTCTGGAAGGCTACCACAATCAGAGAGTTACCATGGTCAAGAATCCTCCACTGGAAACCACTAGCCCCAATCAGAGAGTTACCATGGTCAAGAATCCTCCACTGGAAACCACTAGCCCCAAACCATAGCGGTCCTCTGAAAATCCTCATAGAAAAACGAAATGACCGTGACCATGCTTACCAGAAAAACAGCAAAAGGGCCTATACTTCATTTTTGCCTTCCAAATTCTACCTGAGTGCTGAACCTACATTATATCTATCATCCCAACATGAAGAGAATTCAAGAAAGACAGTGGTAAGCTTTCCAGTCTCTGCTATGGGTTGAATTGGGTCCTCTACCCCCAATTCATATGTTGAAGTCCTAACCCCTCATATCTCAAAATATGACCTTACTTGGAAATATGCTCATTGCCAGTGCAGTTAACTTTAGATGAAGTCATTAGAGTGGTCACTAATCCAATATGACAGTTATCCTTATAAAAAGGGGAAATTTGGATCCAGAGAGACACAAATAGGGAGAATACCTTGTGAAGATGAAGGTAGACCTCAGGGTTATGCTTCTATAAGCCAAAGAATGCCAAAATTGCCAGCAACCACCAGGAGCTAGAGGAGAGGCCTGAACAGATCCTTCCCTCACACCCTCAGAAGGAACTAACCCTGCCTACCAACAACATGATGTTGGACTTCAAGCCTCCAGAAATGTGAGACAATTCATTTCTGTTATTTGAGTTTTACAGCTTGTGGAATTTTGACACGGAAGCCCTAGCAAGCTAATATAGAGTGTGTGGCCACCCCTATCTGTAATTGATTGTGTCCTTCTTGTGGCTTCTAAATGGGGCTCAGCAAGTCTCATCACTTCTCGAGAAAAATCCAGTCAGTGTCTCCAGTGCTATTATTGATCATTCTGCAACATCCATCACTAGGGAGCCAGCCCCCCAAAATATTTGGGGTGATGTAATTGTTTCATGAGTATTGTATTTTTTTTAAAGACTTTTCTTTTTTTTAATTTGACAGAGAGAGCACAAGCAGGTGAAGCAATAGGCAGAGAAAGAGAGGGAGAAGCAGGCTCCCTGCTAAGCAGGAAGCCTGATGCAGGACTTGATCCCAGGACCCTGGGATCATGACCTGAGCCAAAGGCAGATGCTTAACTGACTGAGCCCCCCAGGTGTCCCATGAGTAGCCATATTTTAACCCTGAGAATTTAACATATTTTAACTCTGAGAATTTAGTCTTGTTACCCTAAATAAAAATTCTAATTACTTTAGGTTTCTGATTTCTAAATTGAAATCTTTCTACATTTATACAAAGTTTTAGGACATTTAACAGTACTTAAGATTCAGCATAGTTACAAGGTTATAGTAACAGTTTTAAGTTATCTACATATAACTAGAGTTATAAGATTCTATGTAGTTTATTAGATTTACAAGAATTATATAAACACTTGGTCAGTTTTTTGTATGTTAAGATGGACACCTGAGTGACATTAAAAGGAAATCTAAGACAAATATATACAAGCAGTTAAAAATGCTTAAAGGCATTTTAACTGATTTTATTAAAGCCTCCTGAAGAGTGTTAAATATAGAAAAGTAAGATTTGTAAGTTAAATCCAAGAGGGGGATTGTCAAACTTTCTGTAAAGGGTCAGGGGTAAATATCTCAGGCTTTGTGGGCCCTACGGTCTCTGCTGCAGATCTATGACTCTGCCAAGCATCCTAGCACGAAAGCAACTGTAGACAATATGTAAATGAATAGATATGGTCGTGTTCCCGTAAAACTTGACTTACAAAAACAGGCAGTCAGCCAGACTTGGGCTCACAGGCTACAGTTTGCCAACCTCTGATTTAAAAGATTAAGGATTTTTGAATTGATAAGTTTTTAAATTTATGACTTCAATAAGTCAAAGATTAATTATAAAAACAATATAGCCACTGAGTAATCTTCACTGTGCATAAAAGCCACCTTCAAATGTACTGTAAAAAGTCACATTGAAATGAGCTAGGTGTTATTGGGAAACAATGTCATATAGCAGAAAGAAGATGAATTTTGGAGTTTGATACCTAGTTTCCAGTCCTATCTCTGCTACTCCAGTAGCTACACTATATTTGGAGAAAATCATTTAGCGTCGGATCTTTGTAAAGAAAGTATAATCATCATTGGACCTATACTCATTAAGTTGTGATACTCAAATGAGACCTTACATAAAAGTGTACATTGAAACTAGAAAGTGTCTTTCAAAAACATAGTATTATCACAACTGAAGGATAAATGCATTTGCACACTTTCTTTATCCACAAAGTATATCAAGAATTTTGAATAATTTCTTACCTGTATTTACCACTTGAAAATTTTTCATCTTAGTTGTAACTAATCTATGTTATTCTGCTCATCAGAATTTGAATTAATATAATACTCAGAAATTTGTCTCTTTAACATGAAAAATATTAACATAGGCATTTTATAATTTCAACAGATTTCCATTGCTTCTTCCTAAGGCCAAGTTCTTTCCCAGGAAAAGCCCAGTTTTTAAATTTAGTTCATGCTTATGTGCATAGTTTCCTGTATAATTTTAGAGCTAGCAGGAATCTTCGAAATCATTCCATTCAATCCTACAACTGTTTACGGATGAGGATACCGCAGATTTGATGGGCTTGCCAAAAAGCACACTATTAGGAGAACATTTATAACTTAATTATGTTGTAAATGAAAGCTCAGAACCAGTCATGATGGACCCTTTGTATTTGTAGGACTTGTTTGGAGCGTATGTTCCAAACCTTTCACAAATAATGGATGACTAGAAGGGATGCCTAAGTGATTTACAGCTAAGGGTACATAGTAATGGCCCTTTCAACGTCTATTAAAGTGAACTATTTGGAATCATATGCAGAGGAAAAATGATCACTCATTCCTCTGGGTTCTTTATTTTTCTCGTTTGTACTGTAATTCCTCAGTAGGTTTCCTAGGATATATTGATAGAAGAAACTAGTAAACAAATCAACTCTAACCTTCTTTTTCAGTGTTTGTCCACAGAGGGTTTGCTTATTTAGTTTACTACTTTATTTTATTTAGTCTAATCAGCTCCCTGTAAGAAATACCACTGAGGAAGATTGTCTAAGGTAGATGTTTTCATGCTGGCATTGAAAAGCATTAATAGAAGTTAAATGTAGAAATCCCAGCATGCTGAAGTAAGTTTACAACTGTAAAATATAATTTCCTTCCAAGTCTTTTCGGATCTGGAAGCTTGAGGATGGTTCGTTAAACTCAAATATTTATGTAGCTTTGATAGTCTCAGAAAAAGGAACTTACTTTCATTCTTTCTTTTATCATAATCTTGTTACAGAGTTTACAACGCAATCTACTAAATGAGGTTGTCCTCAATGCAGGGGACAGAGGTCTCACACAGACATGCGCTAGGAGGATCAGCATGGATTTATGGTGGGAGTGCCTTCTTTCCCACCAAGTTGCCATCCAGTATTTTCTACTTGCATAGAATATATATATGTAACCCTGGTTTGTGGTAAAATTGGCATTATGCTTATATATTGTTGTGTAACCTGTTTTTGTCACTTAATATGGATGTTTTCCCTGATGATTAAGTGTTCTTTTTCGGCATGATATTTAATGGCCCCGTAGTATTCCATCAACCAGATGAACCATCATTAATTTACCCACTCTATTGTTGGACATTTGTGTTTCCAATTTTTCACTGTTATAAATAATGTGGTGATGAATATCCATATACGTAAATCTCTGTGCCCCGTTCTGATCATTTTGCAAGATAAATTCTTTGACATGAAATTGTTGGTCCAAGGCAAGTGAATATTTGTAAAACTCTTTGTATATAATGATCACGATAATACCATTTATTAGACTCTCTATATGCTGGGCCCTGTGCTATAATGAGTATAACCTCATTTAATCTCACAATAAATTTATGAGATAAGTAGTATTAATATCCACATTTTTCTCAAGGAAACTGAGGCTCATGCCCAGAAAATGATTAATACATGACAGCGGTTGGCAGACCTAGCATCTGAGTCCAGGTCTGTCTGTCCAACTTCAAAGCTGATGGTCTTAATCCCTACACTATATTGCCACTTCCATATTGCCAGGGCATCTTCCAAAAAAGATTATTACAGTTTAGATCTCTACCAGCAATACATGAGTGTGCCTATTTCCCTGTGCTACTGAGGAGCCTTTGATTACGAGGGAAGCTGAAAAAAATTTTTCATGTTTCTTGGCCGTTGGTGGATGTCTGTTCACGTCCTTTGCATAGAATCCATGTCTGAAATCTTTCCTTTTAAGAGTCAGATGATCTGAATTCTAATCACAGCTCTACCCCTAATTAGCTATGCCATGTCAGGAAAAAATCGCTGCAGAGTTCTGAGTCTCCATTTCCTCCTCTGAGAAATGAGGTAGTTAAATTAAATAATCTCATGGGCCACCTCTCAAGTTTTGTGATTGCATCTGTTGGTCCCCCCCATCGCCTGTCCTTGTCACTGGGCAATGTGGGAAGACATAGGTGCTTACCTATAACAGATGTCTTCATCTATGTATTTAAGAAAGCCTCTACTCTAAGACATCTCTCCCAACCCTTGGGATTATGTGCCTGAAATCCCACTCTTCATTCCCTGGGGTTCTCGTTCTTCATTCTGCCAAGTCTCTCCTTCCTGCTTCAAGGTGTCATATTCTTTGGTTTCACTGGCATCCCTCTCTGATGGTTGTGTCTGCTCAGATTCCTTCTCAGGTCCTAGAACATGCCATGACTCTCTTGCCTCCAAACCTTTGAACATGTTATTCCCTCTCCCTGGAGGGCTTTTTCTTCCTTTCTTTACTAAACTGAGTCCAAGTGTGTCTTCTGGAAAGCCGCCTGGCTAAAACTTGATACATGGATTTGGAGCAAGTCATGGCCAGGTTCTACCATTAACTGCGTGACCTCGGATAATTTATGTATCCTTCTTAACCTTCATTTCCTCATCTGTATAATGGGAAGAATGATAGCATCTCCCACTTAAGACTGTTGTGAGAAGGACGCGAGTGAATCCACTCCAAGCTTGGCCCATGATGCTAGATTTTTTGAGCTCTCACAGCACTTAATGTGTACGTCTATCATAGCATTTAACATACTGCATTCTGAATATTCATTGTTTTATCTCCATTCGTTAGCACCGTGTCTAGCACACTGTAGGCACTTAGCAGCTGTTTGTTGGGGGAATAAATGAATCACATTGCAAATACCTTTAGGAAACTTTTTTTTTTATCGTGGTTGTTTCATTTTCTGTTGTTTTGCTGGTTTATTTATTTGTTTTACTAACACCATATCAAAAATTGCTTTCCAATCTGACATGTAAGGAAACAAAATTAATGTCCTGAAATGATTAGAAGGTTAGGAATAAGGATGTCCAACCCAGACAGAGAGAAGGGCTCTAAATAGGAAGGTAAGAATATGTTGAAGACAAACTTTACATCTTTGAGCTTTCGCTGTGGCTACTCTGTGAAGCTCCCCCCTACTTTTCTCCCTCACTCTGGCAGAACCTTCAGCATGTGAGTTCTTCATGGGCAGGTTCAAATCCGTCCATACCTAAAAATATTTCATGTTACCTGTTTACCCCCTGAATGTCTCAACACAGCTTCACAGAGCAAATGAGCAATAAAATATCTCAAACCAGAGATCATCATTAAAATAAAAAAAGAAATTAAAAAAAGAAAAAGCAAACATGTTTGGGAAATGTACTGGCTGGGAAGGTGGCCAGGGGTTAGAGATAGCAGAGAAACCAAGGAGAAGTATATAGGAAAAGAGAGAGGTCTACAGGCTTATTGAAAATTGAGATGTCTTTGGGGGAAGAAAAATCGATATGGGCTATGAATCTTTTAGTATGGACTCACGGTGAAAAAGCATTGCAGCAGTGTGTGTGTGTGTGTGTGTGTGTGTGTGTGTGTGTGTGTGTGTGTTTAAGGACTTAAAAATAATTATCTATGCACATTAGCTGGTGTTTCTTTAAAGGGGGGAAACCTCACAAGTACCGTTTCAAAAATATTTGAAAATAGCAAAATTGCCTTCTGTGGGCACATGGACGCCTGATCCCTCCCTAAAGTGCCCCACAGGTTTATCATCAGTTCTGAGAGCTTCAGACAGGGGGTACTCATTAATCAACTCTGGGACTCACACTAAATGCCTAGTCAGCTTTACGAAAACAGCATCTACCTTCCCTCGCACCCCTCCAATTCCCCAAACGCAACCAATCTTTCCAATGCCTTAAGAGAGTGGTGTGTATTTTGTTGAGTTATGCCCTAGAAACATAATGCCCTTTACTTATCTGTGGCCTCCCCATCTCCCTTGTGGTTTTCATTAGGTCTTCACTGTCAATGACCTTTCAAGACTGCATATTACCAATACCTTGAGTGCAAACTCAAGGCATTCAGGCAGGATGAAGAACAAAGAGAGTATGCTGGTGGAGGCAGGTAATCTACTGAACACACAGGACTAAATTTATGACTTGAGAAATCAAACTCATGGCCAGTCAAAGAATTACTCACGATATGGAAAGGTACAGCCCAGCCTTCTGGATGTTTCCATTCTTTCTGAGTCCACACGGAGTGACATATTCTTTTGACATTTGATACAAGCATTTTCAAAAACATTTTTGTTTTGCTAGTTTCTAGTGTTTCCCCCTCCATCTTGATCCACTTTGGATAATTACTCTTTAAAATGTTAAAGAAAATAGATGTCAGGATAAGAGTTTGAAAGGGACTAGAGGAAATGCACCCCTTCGACTCTGTCTAGAATTCCCTCTTCCTCTTCAAGCAAGAGATTCTGGGAGAATTGCTCCCTGACTCTGCAGTCTCTGTTAGACATGGCTCCTCTGGGCTTCTGGAACCTTCTCCAGCCTCTACAGCACCATCTTCCCTTGTAGACTCATAGTTCTAGATGGCAAGTAACGGACTTTTCTTATCTGTATGTGCACAGCGGTACATCACCCAATATTTATTAAATGAACAATTAAAGGAATGAATGGATGACTGGATGGACGATTATTCAGAGAAGGAAAGGGTAAAAAAAAAAAAGTGGCAGGTGGTAAGCAGGTTTCAGAAAGCGAGAACGAAGAGAGCCAACACTCATTCAAACAATTTATACATGAAGTCCTGAAGTGAAATCCATTTTTCAGACTCCACTGAGAGATCCATTATACAGATTTTTGCCCAAAGTATATGTCAATTGTGAGTAAACCATAGTCCCAGTTAAAACTGTGAAATGAGGAAGAGCTGTGAGCTGCATTCAAGCATACAGTTACAGCAGCTTGTTTTATATACAGTGATAGTTGCGTTTTTCAGAAATTTACCCTAGAAAAAAGTCCAAGGAAAAATCTATTTCTGTTATTTTTAAGTGGAAATATTCAAATACGTGCATTTTCCTACACTGAAGCACAAGCATCTGAGTGATGTGTGGCCATGGAAATAGCTTGCGTGGCAGGAGCAAAGACTGACTTGCTTGGTGGTAGTTTGAGCACCAAATGTTTTCCTTTCCCACCCCCCCAACAGTTTCCTCTACTTTCCCTTCTCCTAGAACTTGTAAATTCCCTTTGAAAGAATGCCAGTTTTTTTTTAAGGGTTGTCATTACATTCCTAGCAACTATTCAATTTCAGTTGAAGTTCAATTAAATTAACTTTAATTAGCTACTGAGGAAGAAGGCACTAAGAGACCCACTATCATACACATCACCTTTGTACTGGTTCAAGGGGAACAGGTAAATGTTGACAAAATGAGGTGCATGGAAGGCCTCATCTACCCCTCACATTGCTGTTGGAATATTCCTCCTGTAATGCAGAGCTAATTATCTCTCTCCCTCCCCCCTCAAATGCTTCCCATGACTTTGTCTCCTACAAAATAAATACCACATTCCATAATGTAAAAGATGTTTATGTAGCTTATCCAAACAAGAAGGTCCACGGCCCCACCCCGACCTTACCCCAACACCCCCCTCAGCGAGTAAATTCTCTCAAGAAGTTTTACCAGGGCAAGAGCATAGAGACCATACTGGTTGATTAGAGATAGCTCTGCTTTAAAAATCTGAAAGAGTTCATAAAATCAGAGTGATAATCAAAAGGGATTATTGCACAATTTCTCAAGAAACTATGGCTGATCTCTGTACACAATTACCGAACAGCACGTTAACAAGCTTCCACTGAAACAAAGCCCGTAACTGACATGACCCACAGTGTTCTGTAGCGCAACTGTGGCGTGGACCCTCCTCTCCTCCGCCAGCACCCTCTGTGTATGTGGTCATTGTTCTTGGCTCTCATCACTGCTGTTCACTTCTAGAAACCTAAGTATGTCTACATGAGATTTGCCACCTTCTTGTCTTGTCAAACTATCTCATCTGCAGTGCCTCAGACCTTGAAACTCAGCCTTCCTGCCTCATCTCCAGAGGATTCATCAACTACCATGAATACAGTTTGACCATACACTCCTATTTTTTATTGTTTTTGATTCTGGACAAATCCTCTGAGGTACTGATACAGCAGGTCCTGCCTTACAGGATCCAGGGACAGTGGGTTTGGCCCGGGTCAGGTGTTTGGCCATTTCGTGCCTGCCGTACCTGGGCCATGTTACCAGGCCTTCAAAACCTCTCAATACGTGATTCTTCCTGCTATCCCCTCCCATCTGCCATTACCTCCCTCTTCGTGCAACTGCCCTTGGGCCCACCAGCAAGATCATTTCTGCTGTTCCACATTTATATCTGTAATGACAGCCCCTTCCTGAGGGCTCCTTATGTGTCATGTGCTTTTAGGAAGGCAACAGGGGGTAGATTCAGACTGGGTTTTTGTTTTTTTTTTTAAGATTGTATTTATTTATTTGACACACAGAGAGAGATTACAAGTAGGCAGAGAGGCAGAGGCAGGCAGAGAGACAAGGAGAGGAGGAAGCAGGTTCCCTGCTGAGCAGAGAGCCCGATGTGGGCCTCAATCCCAGGACGCTGAGATCATGACCTGAGCTGAAAGCAGAGGCTTTAACCCACTGAGCCACCCAGGCGCCCCAGACTGGGGTTTAAATTTGGGCTCTATCGCCCAATACCCCAGTTACTTTGGGCAAGTCTTTCAAAGCTTTTGGTTTCACCTTTTAGAGCTTCCATTTCCTTATTCAAAGGAAGGAATTAACAGCTACTCATGTATTGGAAAATATATGTATATATGTCTATGTTTTATAAAATTGCATTTATATATATACATAATATACATATAATATATATATATTGCTCATCTCTTGCCTTCACTTTTAGTGTCTTTGCTTTTACTGTTTCTTCCTTGTTCTGGAATGTTATTTGCCTTCAGCCTCCACCAGTCAAAACCCTACTCATATTTCAAAGTGTAGTTAAAACGCCACCTTTTCTAAGAAGTCTTCTGCCTATTGATTTCCCATGGTTCCCACCCCTCCCTATTTACATATTTTGTAACTTGGGTTTTTCAGGGTACGTAGACCTGGTCTGATAACAGAGCCACAACCGTCTCCACCAGGTTTGCTCCAGTCCTGTCCCTGCAGCTGCAGGAACAGCTCCACCTAATTCCCTTTGCCTAACTACTTCTTGCCTCAAGGAAGCATTTCATAACCCCTCAGATGACCTTGACCCTAACCTCTTTGTATTTTCCCAATTCCCGACTTTTCCTTTGCAGCACTTACTCAATGAAATAATCACTTATACAACTATGAGTTAACATCTGTTTGCCCCAAACAGACCAGAACCATTTGGGAGCAGGGGCCAGTATCTGACTGGTTGGTCTAGTCCAGTGCCTGGCACATGGGGGATGCCCGGCGAAGGGTGGGTCATAACTGAACACAGGATCTGTGGGTGCCTTAGGCTCGTTCATCCTCAGTTAGCCCTGCCCTCCAGGGTCTTCCATTTCCTTCCCCTCCTGTTCTGCCAGCCGTGGTGCGGCCTGTTGCTGTGAAGGCAACATTGCCGACACCTGCCAAAGAGAAGCTTCTCACAGGACTGTCCATCTCCTGAGGCCACCGGGATGCCACTGATGATCACAATGGCAGATGCACATGGTCCTCTCCTGTGTCTTCTCTGATCTAACTCTGGCTGGACTGTCCAGTTTCTCAAAACTGTGGGTCTGTGCCGTGTCCATAGGGGTTCCAACCACAACCCAAGTGAGACGAAATTATTGCCCCAGCAAGGAAACAGTGTGAACTTGAGCACTGCATACCCTATGGACATGAGATTGATGGAAAAATTGTGTCCACTCGGGCCTCACTCCTTAAGACTCAGGATGTGACTAAAGGCCATATTGTACTTAGCCTGTCTCTTCTTCTCTGATCTGGAAGCACTGAATCTGCAGCTGTGTTATACATCACCCTGCTCTCTCTTCTTAGAGTGACTCCTTCCCCAAAAGCCTCTTGGTTCACTGGGCTTATAGCCTTCTGCAGGTGGCACTTGCAGGCATGCTGAGACATTGTCTGGTTTCCTGCCACACCATCACAGCACTTGATATGCTTGCTGTTTTATTCTAGTCTTCATATCTATCTCCCCTAGATTTTAGATTCCTTTAAGAAAGCTAGTGGATCTTCTTTGTCTCCACATCTCTCTCTCTCTCTCTCTTTTCCTCCCCACCATCTCCTGCCCAGCATCTAGCCAGGCTTTGCACATGCTAGTTGCTTAATAAATATTTGTTGCATGGATGACCGAATCAACAGATGAGTAGTTATCAAGGGAGAGCTGGCTGTGCAGAGATCCGTAGAGTCTGCGTGAAACCTCAGGAGGGCACACAGGGAAAGGGGAGGGCCGCAAGCAAAGGTGATGCCTCTTCTATCTGACAGCCGAGTCTGTGTCTGAATGTTCTCCTCATTCCTCTTGTTCCCGGTGATGAAAAGGAAGGAAGGAAGCAGTAGATCTTGGCCTTACAGGGCTTCTGCAAAAATCGATACTTTCTGTTTACAAATTATTTCCTTTCCACTTATGTAGAGGTCTTTCGAAGAGAAAAAGAAGTAAAGAGGAGAGGGAGAACCTGAGACTTACGGTTGGGGAGAGGTCAACACAGACTGCCCCGATTCGTTGGCCAGATGTTTAGACTAGCTATCGTCACTCCATTTTCCCTAAGATCAGGTCACAAGGCTTTTACTCTCCTGATGTAGACACACATTTTTCTTGAGGCTGAATCTTTTAGAAAATACATTTGTCTAGGATGGTAGCTATTTTTTGAGACCCGTGTTTGCATGCACAGTTGTTCCGTTCTACTAGACACAGTTTACCGCCATTATGCAATAAGTCTTTCACTTCTTCAGAAACATATCATCTATTTTTACAGTTCCCACTCTCTGTGGTGAATGTTAAAGCCCCAGAAGGAGCATGCTTAGAAAGTAAGGATTTATGTACCAGTCACGCAGTGCTCAGGGTTCCAGAATATGTCTCCTTCATGGTTTTGCAGGTGATGTGGATGCTGGGAACGTATTTAATGTATACTTGACCTGAATTTCCTAATTAGAACGTGATCTTTGTCTCATTAAAGTGGGCATTCTTTATGGCTGAAGGCTTGAAGGTTTGGATTTCTATACAGCAGAAAAAATAAATGTCTCCTCCCTAGCCTTCCTTTTTTTTTTTACATTGAAATTAAATTCTGTTTTCTACTGGCTGCAGCACTTACCCCCAGTGACGCACTGATTCAGAAGCAAAGCCTACTTCTGAAAAATGGACACAAAAATAACATCTTCAACATCGAGTGTATTTGAATTAATGGGTTGTGTTTCTTAAACCTTTGGAGAAATGGAAGTCCTGAAATTAAAACAGTGAAATATGAGTCCTATCTGGCCTCAGCCATCCTCTTGATTTACTGGGGCTGCTTACACCTTAGTCTATGCCTTATGGTTCCCCATCTGAGGACAAAGGTGCCAGATTTCAAGGTAGGTAATGATCTGACATAAATTCTCAAGCACAATAATGTTCTTTCTCCGTTGGGATAAAAATAGGGCATATATATGGGAAGCAGGACTGAAAGTCTGACCCTAATTTCTCATAGAATTCCACAGAACCTTCTCAAACAGTGTCATAATCCTATCCACTGAAGGAAGAAGGTTTAGGGAAAATACAAATTAGCCTCAACATTCGGATTTAGTGCTCATGGTTTCAAGTATTCGAGTGCGTCACTCTCTCCATCTATGCAACGTGCTGGGCGATCCCCTGACATTTCTAACACTCTACACTCAGTTTGGAAGAGGAGGTTGCATGACAAAATCTGCCTTATGAGGTATGCAAAATCTAGCTGTTCGTGATTCAGTGCCCCTCCCTGCTGGTTCCCTGGACTCATCTCCCTCTCCAGGATGGATTCAGAACTTCCTGATCTGGCCCAGAGGTGTCCAAGAAAAATGTGGGTCCCATGCTGGGGTGAAAGGCACAGCATCGGGAACATAGTCAACGGCATTATAATAGTGTCGCATGGTGACAAATGGAGGCTACACTTGCGGTGGGCGTAGCATCGCGTATATACTTGTCGAATCACTATGTCGTACCCTGGACACTCATGTTAACACTGTGTGACAACTACACTCACATAAAAAGGTCTTTAAAAAATTTGTGTGCCACAGAGGTCATTAAAAATTTCGTAGTAGCCACATTAAAAACAGTAAAAAGAGGAGCACCTGGGTGGCTCAGTCGGTTAAGCGTCTGCCTTCGGCTCCGGTCATGATCTCAGGGTCCTGGGATCGAGCCCCGCATCGGGCCATGGAGGGGAGCCTGCTTCTCTCTCTCTCCCCATGCTCCTGCTCTCTCTCGCTCTCGCTCTCACTCTCAAATAAATAAATTAATTAAATATTTAAAAAGAAAAAAAACAGTAAAAAGAAAGGGGTGGAATTCATCTTAATACTATATATAATGTCTAATACTATATGCAAAAAATGATCATTTTAATGTGATATTTTTCATTCCTTTTTTTATATCGCATCTCAGAAATCCAGTGTATGTTTTTCACCCTTACGGCGCATCTCAGCTCAGACGAGCCACATTTCCAATGTGCCACAGTGGCCCGTGGCTCGTGGCTGCCTTCCAGGGCGGCACGGACGAGGCTCGCACTACAGAAAGTTCTGTTGGACAGCACACACCCGGTCCATTCATGAGGACTTTTCTCTGGGAATGTGTCTTTCTGCAGCAGGCATCACCTGTCATCTTTACTTTCCAAAGAGCCTCAGGCGGCGTCTTTCTAGTCAGCAGAATAACAAGAAAGCCCATTTCTGACTATTTGGACCTGTTTTTCCTCAGGGCTCCAATGACACTGTGGTTTCTTGAAAGCGAAGCAAACCCAGTCGGACGCTCTCCCGGAAAACACCTGGGCTGCCCGCCTCTCCCTCACTGCCTCCAGAACCTTCTCAGCTGGAATGAATTAGCATCTCATCCCTTCAGGCTCCCAAGTCTCATTTTAAAAGGGCCTGCCCTCCACCCACCCTCAAAACTGCTCGCCCAAGTGCCTGCAAGTGTGGAGCAGCCGGCCTCTGGCGGGGAAGGCCCCGGTTGTAGAATTTGCTGGCTCATGCGGTGTGGAGACTCCCTCTCTGGAGAGCCATCGCAAGCCACCAGAGTGACCCGCCTGATCGTCGAGGTGGAGAGAGATGCCCTCTCCTAGCCCGTAGGAGATGGCCCACCTGATCACGGCAGCGCAGGGCAGTGTTTCCGGAATTCTCCCATTTTCAGGACTCCCTAGCAGGTATGTCATGGAACATGCTATCCGTGCCAAGCAAAGAATGTCCCAAGGCTCCCGTGTGTTGGGTAAAAGTGAGATGTTAAGCCTAGTTGAGTTTAGTAAGAAGGCTCACGGCTTAACACAATATCTAGAAGATTGTCAATGTATCATTCTTCTATTCCACATCCACACTCATCATGAACAATACAGATCTCATCATGCTTAGATCTGTTGAAATGTAGCTGAAAGTGATAAGCAAGATAAGTCAGATGGAGAAAGGTGAGGGACTGTATACCATCATTCCCATGCAGAATCTAAAAAATTTAAGCCTATAAAAAAACAGAGAGGAAGATGGTGGTTATGGGGGGAGAGGGGGGTGGGGAGGGCGGGGGTCAGAGTGATGGCGTTTAAGAGAACAAAACTTGTAATCAGTAGTATAGAAGCCACAGTGATCTCATGCACAATATAATAAATATAGACAATAACACTGTACTATAATTATATATTGTGATAAGTATCACTGCATGGACAGTCATATAAAAATATATAAGTGGATCTACCAAACATGCTGTACACCTTAAACTCGCATAATGTTACATGTCAAATGTATTCAATAATTTTTAAAAAATGTGCTGCAAGTGAGATCAGCTTTCATTAGCACCTTTTCCTTCTAGTCAGGTGACAACTGTACTACACATAGTTCCGTAGAAAGAAACCGTATCAAATACGTAAAGAGCCTGAGACTTTCTCTGAATTCTCATTGACCCATTCTTCCAGGAAAAAAAAAAAATGAGTGTCCTTTGCAAGGCTGAAATAAATGGTATGAAAGTAACATAGTCCATCTTAAGTGGGACACATAGAGTGTGGGACTCTTAAGTTGTAGTCTGAACTACTGTGATAAGCCATAGGGTCTGGGGCAAACCCTTTGAAACTAGGCAGGGCCTTATCTTCCTCGACTATAAAACTAGGGGCTGAACGAGCTCGGCGTTTCCCAGATATTAGTCTTTCTCATATATGACTATCCCTATTTTTGTCATTTCTGTGTGTCACCTGCACTCTTATTTTCTCTGTATTTTTCTTAAAAGAACTCCCTCATTTTACCTAACTACCGAGCCTTTTCCTAAGTAGTAACATCTATAGAATCATAGGCTCGATTCACTAGTTATTTTTTCTGATACACACTGATACACAACCAGCAGTTTAAATTTAACCACGGCATGTGTAGCTCCTAAAATCGTCCATGTGCCGCATGTGGTTAGCATCCTGTGGGTAACATGGTCTCTGTGGGTCTCATGGCATCGTCGATTTGCAAGCCAAGTCAACTTCAGTGCCTTCAGTGCTCGCTGTGGAAATTTGAGGATTGATTCATATTGCGGTGACACTTGTCAATCAAGATGAGTGAAACTAATGGTACCATTGTCCAGGCCTCTCATTAGAGATAAAAGTTGGTTTGAGACTTCTATTCTGAAATGTATTTGCTCCTACACCAATATAACTTTCTCCTTCCATCAAACAGCAGAAAGATCTGATCAAAAATTTAAATGAACACATTTTGCATATAATATTTTGTCTCTCACTATTAAGCTCAGTAAATAGGTTGAAATCTGCATATAAATCACTTATATTTGCCTGCTTGTCTCTATGGGGATTGCGGCAATGGTGTTTTAAATATCATGTGAAATCTTTAAGAGATTGCTGGGCACGGGAGAGAGTATAGAATTATTTTTATTAAAAAAATTACGAACTAGAAAGCAGGACTTTCTTTAGAGTTGATGTGGCTTCAATAATTTCAACCAGATGAACCGTTGTCAACAATTTGCATTTAAAATATAATTAATTATGTTAGTCTGCCTGTTATTATACTAGGAAATTGAGATACCATACATGTTTATAATAGGAAATTTCTCAATTGTCTTTTTTAATCCACTATGAAGCTGCACGTTTATTTCCACAGGAGGAAAGAGAAACAAATCATGCTGCTAAAGTAATACCAGTCTTTTCTAGGATTATGAATCAGTGGATGGCTTGTGGGATTAGTGATTTCTCTCCTCAAATGAAAACCAGATGGGCAAAGCCAAAAGCATAAACAGTTAAGGAAAAAAATTGGCAGAAAAAGTCACATTTGATAATTACATTTGTTGTTATACCTTCTCTTATGTAACAAGATAGCCAGGAACTTAGTTTATAAGATAATGTAACTCCCGAGCTCTGATTTGACCCAATAAAAGTTCAGACTCTATTTTGTTTGGGAATGATTAGGTAACAATATGATAATTGGGTAGCTGTTTTTATTAGAAACAGAAAATTCTTGTCCACAAAAAACTTTCAGGAAATGTTAGTCCTGTTGTTCGTTTAAATGTACAATAATAAATTTATGTTTGTCGTCATGTATAAAATATAGGATAAGCAAATTTAGCATCTGCCCTGTATGATGAAGTATTTGCAACATCTACATAATTACTGAACCATACATTTTAGTAATACTCAATGTTTTACCACCAATGCAAGAATCTAATTTATATCTAATTTTGAACTAGAGAGTAGAAGTTATGTTAATCACTCAGTGTTTTAGAGAACGTGATCCTGAAGAAATAAGGCACAGTTTGCTATTAATGTAGGCAACTCGTCTAGACTCCCAGATGCATTGGCTCGCCCGCTCACCCACATTCCGTGACAGTTTTCGTGAGTCAGGGTCTGTGCTGAGCTCTTTGCAAGATTAACCCAACATTATCCCCACTTTTCAAAGGAGGGGACGAAGGCTCTGAGGGGCTAAGGTTGGACTGCCTAGCCAAGATGTGGCTGAACATAGACACAGCAGTAGGGCTGTGTTCTTGACATCTTCCTCCGAGCGGAGCTCTGGGCTGGGTGCTAGGAACACAGTGAGCTGTGGATGATGCGTTTTTGGAGATCTCAAAGCCCTTCACTTAGCCCCTGGGAAATCTAGAATTGGAAGACACCATGGAAATCTTCTGGCCAAACTCCACTTTATCCCAGATAAGAAAAGAGTGGTTTAGGAGGGTGTCTTACTCTCAGGGTACATGGTAGATGAGTGTATAGATATATATGTAAAGATAAAAATTATGAATCGGTTACTTAAAATGCTGATACTGTCATTTACTAAATACTGCGGTATCTTTGTAGATTGAATATGGATAAGCTAGTATTTTGATCTATTCTTTGCTCAAACATATGGTAAGAATACGGGCGTCAGTGAGTATTATAACTACGGCTGAAATAGTGATTTAAAAAGTGAAATAACAACTCTGGTTTATTTAGTTCAACAAATATAAAGTGAGTGACTATGCTGACTGCAGACATAAGGCTGAGTAAGTAATGAAGGACTCGACGTACTGGGCGCTTGTCCTCACGGCCATGACCATGCAGTGGGAGAAACAAGATAATCAATGTAGTTACTGTGCAGTGTGATAAGGGGAGGTTCAGGGTGCTGTTGGCGCATAGCAGGGACACCTAGCCCAGTGAAGGGGCATCAGGGTTGGAGGGAATGTTGGGGAGAGGGCAGGAAAGAGAAAGGCGATCCAGGTAGAAGGATGTTCATATGCCAAGATCTCTTGAGAGATATCTGGAGCCGTTTCGGGTAATTGTGGCAGATTTGTTCCATTTGCTTCTGTTTTCCACCTTTTGCCCCCAACTCTCTGACAGGAGATTCATCTGTGGAGACCATAGTCATGAGCACCAGTGTGTCCCATGGGTGCTGGTTGGATTCAGCCAGTGGGGAGCCCTAGGTGGAGACTTGGGTGGAGGAAGGTGACTGAGTTCAGGTCCTTGTGGGGTGGTTTCTGGCTCACTGGTGGTGTTCTAGAATGCTTCTCCAGCTAACCCTCCCCTCTAGCATCCTGGAACTGTTCCCTCCTCAAGGTGATAACAGCCCTCAGGCACTGTGCTCTCCCCATTCTCTACACCCCCACCCATCACTTTGTACAGTCCCTTAGTGAAGCCTTCCTTGAAGTTCCTGATTCCAAAGGCCAAGATCAGGCAGAACGCTGTAGACCTGAGGTAAGATTTTGGATTTTATTTTTAGAAGGCTGGCAAGGCATTGGAGGATCTTCCGTAGAAAAGTCACAAGATCAAATTGATCTTTTTCCAAAGATCTCTCTAGCTGCTGAGCCAACAGGCTGTTGTGGCAAAGGGTGGGGACCATGAGACCATGTGGGAGGGGAGTGTCCCCGCCCCAGTGAGATCCTGGCTGATAGCTGGCAAGGTCAGGAGAAATGGTTAGATTCTGCATCTGTTTTGAAGCTTCCACTGGCAAGGCATACTTTTAGTATGTGGTAATGGGTTCTGGGAATATGGTGAACTAAGATAAACATGATTGGGGGCGCCTTGGTAGCTCAGTCAGTTAAGCATCTGACTCCCAATCTCAGTTCAGATCTTGACCTTGGGGTGGTGAGTTCAAGCCCTGTGTTGGGCTCCACTCTGGGCATGGAGACTACTTTAAAAAATAAATAAATAAGGGGCACCTGGGTGGCTCAGCCCCTCCCCACTGCTCATGCTCTCTTTCATTCTCCCTCTCTCAAATAAATAAATAAAATCTTTTAAAAATGAATAAATAAATAAATAAAACAAATACATAAATAAAATTTTAAAACTAAAGTAAACATGAGTGTGGCCCTTCTGGAACTTTTATTGTAGTTGAGGTGGCAGACATTAATCAAACAATCACTCATATAAATGTAAAGTTCTAACTGCTTAAGTGCTCTGGAGAAAAAAAAATCCAGGACTACCTGTGTGTTTAGGGAATCTGACTGGGTCAGGGGATGGCATGTCATCAAGGAAAACTTCCCCTTGGATCCAAAAGATCCATATGCCCTGACAAGTTGGTCATGGGGTGGGTGGAGCAGAGAGACAGCATGTACAAATGTCCTGTGGTTGGGAGAAGTTGTCTTCAAGGATCAAATAGAGGCCCAGGGCGGGCAGTTGGAAGGAACTTGTGGAGATATGCCTGTGGGAGAGAAATAGAGGTTAAACTTCGAGGTAGCATGCCTAAGAAATAACTTGGAAAATGGAAGCCAAAAGGGAAGTTGAGATAATGTATCATAACTACTGAAGTCATTTCACTGTTAATTTAATTCAGGGACCAAAAGTGTGAGATAAGTACATTTTTCCCCATTGATAAACTGTTGATACCATTTATCAACTCTGTATTGATATTTCCTTCACTGAGCACACTTTCCTTGGATAAAAAAAAAATTTAAAGAAAAGAAATGATGTAAAAGTCAAGATGTTTTGAACAGGGGTTTGGTTTCTTTGTTCCCTTATGGACTCATCCCAAGAAGAGGCAGACCAGGGGGTTACATGGGGTTCACATTTAGACCCATTTCTTGCCTTGGGTTTGTGCTGTGGACTGGCTTGACTTCTTGATCTGGGGCTGCCTCTGCCTTTGAGCTCTGTTTTTCTTTGCTTTAAAAAATTTTAAAAACCTTCAGTTTTTTTTCACATAACATCAAATTAACCATTTAAAACTGAACAGCTGAGCGGCATTGGTATATTCACAGTGTTGTGCAACCACCACCTTGACCTTAAGTTCCAGATCATCCCCATCACTCCAGAATAAAACCCTGGACCCATTAAGCAGCTACTCTCCACCCCCCGCTCCTCCCAGTCCCACTAGCCATTTACCTCTTCTGGATCCTTCGTATACATGAAATCATACAACTGTGTGTCTGGCTTCTTTCACATAATCTAATGTTGTTGACATTCATCCATACCATGGCAGGCATCAGTACTTCCTTCCCTACTGTGGTTGAATAATAGTCCATCATGTGGATGTTCCTCCTTTTGTTTATCCATTCATCTCTTGATGGACCCTTGGGCTCTTTCCATCTTGTGACTATTGGGAATGATGCTGCAGTGAACATTTGAACACTGGGGTACAAGCATCTGTTTGAGTCCCAATTTCCAGTTGTTTTGGGAAGATACCCAGAAGTGCAGTTCCTGGGATCTATGGTGATTCTACATGGAACTTTTCAAGGAACCCATCTTTGGGCTTTTTTGATTGCTTCTTCCTTTGGGTCAGGTTGAGGTTCCATAGGCCTCACCCAGCAGCCCGTTGACCCTGCAACTGCATCTGATTATTGACTGGAACCCCAACCATGTTCCTGAAGGTTCACACCTGCCTAACAGTTGGTTGAGCTGTTGCTGCCATTTTTGTTCCCACGTGATTTATTTCACAAAACTACATGTTGAAAATGAACCTTCACCTCCCAAGGGTCCTACTGAACACCAGAGTATGGGAGGTGGGGAGAGGCCTTGACACTAGGGAGATGTGGAAGTCCTTCCCCATGAAGAGGTCACTGAGTGCAGTGGACATTGCTGGTGTCCAGTCACGTCTTCCAGGCCCATCCTCGGCTCTAGGTGCTCTCTATACTCCCTTGCCCAAAGGCTTTCTTTGGCCAGCAGAGCCCACTCTTCCTCAGGAGGCAGGCTGGAAACGCAGGAAGAATCTGTGCTCTCCCCTCTCCTCCATGGCTCCCCTCCATGTCTCCCCTCCCTCAATGACTGGTGGCAATCTAGAGGCCTCCAGAGTTCCCCAGCTTGGTAAGGCACCTTTCATTGGCTTCCTTCCCTTCCCTGTGCCTCCTCCTCACACCCTTGCACACACCCGCTCTGCCATGTAAACTGCTTGTCCCAGAATCTTTGTCTCAACTTCTGCTTTGGGGGGTCCACACTAAGACAGTGTGATGGTTAATTTTATGTGTCAACTTGGCTGTGCCACAATGCCCAGTTATTTGGTTAAACACTCTTCTCGGTGTTTCTGTGAAGCTATTCTTTTGGATGAGATTAACATTTACATAGTGGACTTTGAATTAAACAGATCACCTTCTATAATGTGGGTGGGTCTCATCCGATCAGTTGAAGGCCTTAGTAGAACAAAGACTGGACTCCCATGAGAAGAAGGAATTTTGCCAACAGACTGCCTTCAAACTTGAGCTGCAACCTAAACCCTTCCCTGGGACTTGAGCCTGCTGGCCTTATCCTGTAGATTTCTGTTTACCAAGCTTCCATAATCACATAAGCCAAGACCTTAAAATCTCTCTCTCCCTGTCCATCTCTCTAACTCTGTCTGTGTATACTAGCATTATTCACCATACATATACATATTCTGTGTCTCTGGAGGACCCTGACCAATAGACTCAATGCATGACCTTGCTTTGCAAGCAGTGGTTTGCAAGTGAGCTTTGATGCCCTGATCAGTGACAGATGAGCAAGTGGCACAGGAGGGGGGAACATGGGTCCAGGAATCACTAGAGCTGCGGCTCCATTCACGGATCCCAGATCAGGCAACCCCAGCAGGTCTCGGAGGTCCCTTTGGGGCTCAACTTCTCCTTTAAAATAGGAAAAGTAATAGTTTCTTGCCCAACTCACATGGCTGCTCTGCAAATCACGTAAGACAATGTATTTAAGCACCCTGAAAATGACAACAGGCAAACACAAAGCATTAGGTATTATTTTTCATTGACTTATAATTCTGCCACACACATTCTTGAAAGAATGTATTGGCAGCAGTTTTGAAAGCCAGATAAACATAGGACATCCATTCACCCATTCAGCACCTGCGCAAGCTGTCCTTTCTGTCGGGGATGGCTCTTCTCCTGCTACCTTAATCCTTTCTTTCTTTCTGTCTTTCTTTTTAAGATTTATTTATTTGACATAGAAAGAGCGAGAGAGCACAGGCAGGGGGAGTGGCAGAGGGAGAGAGAGAAGCAGGCTCCCCTCTGTGCAGGGAGCCCGATGCAGGGCTGGATCCCAGGACCCTGGGATCATGACCTGAGCTGAAGGCATTCGCTTAACCAACTGAGCCACCCAGGCATCCTGTTACCTTAATTCTTAATTTTGAGGCAGGGGAGGATGTTGGGGGAAGAGGGAGAAAGAGGGGTTGAGAATCATGCTATGGGCTCTGGCTTGAGCACATATATGGACAGTGATGGCATTAACTGAAAGAACAGAGTAACAGCGAAATTAAGTATTGAAAATGACTTCGCCATTTCAAGGATGCTATCTGACATTAGAGTACGTTACCAAAGGAAGAATATATTTAGGTGTATGTGTGCGTGGGGTAGACAAGTGGGATGGTGAGTTTTAAATGGGGCCAGTTCAGTCTGCAGTGTTTATGGGAAAGCTAAATGATAGTACACAAGATCACTCCAAATTGAGAAATAGACTGGAAATAGAGAGTCTAAGAAGAGCAGCTGACGGTGTGTGTGTTACACCATGTGCCAGATACTGTACACCCATTTCCAAGATTTCCTAGCTAGAATGTGGCTAATTTGGGGTTTAAAGCAAACCATGTGCCCGTGTTCACAGAGATAGGTGAGTTTCTTAGGCAGAGGGCAGACAGCCGAACTCGAGGGAATGGGAACTTTTCCTGGTAGGTCATGAGAAGAGGATTTCTTGGAAAAGATGGAAGAGCAGAACTTGGAGAGAAGAAGAAAGCTGTGTAGAAACTGGGTTATGAATCTGAGAGAGGAGCACATTTCCAGAAAATTTTCACCTTTTGTAGGGAGGCCAAGTGAAGCAGGAATGATACCCAAATGTTGGATTTAGCAACCGGGGCAGGGGGGTGTTGGTATCGGTGTTGGGGGCACGGGGACCTTCAGTGGGTAGGTAGATGTGGGAAGGGCTTCGGGCTCAGTCATGGACTTTCAAGCCAGGCAGGGTCACCCGGACTCTCCCCAGGCTGAGAGCCACATCACTGACTTCTCTGATAAAGGAAGGCCACCGATATTGTCACATCATTGATCTCTCTGATAAAGTAGTGTTGCCACAGGCATGTACTTTTTTCTTTTTCCCCCTCAGCTATTTATCGTTTGCTTCATTTGGTTTTACCAGGTTCCCAGCCTCTCCGTAATAGTGTGACTTGGATCTGTCTTTGCTACAAGTGTGCGGCTTTGAATGATGAGTCTGTCTTTTCTTTTTCTTACCTTTAGTAAGTTTCATCTGACACTGGAGAGAAGACGAGATAAAGATAAATGTAAGCGTGGAGATTGGGAAGTTAGGGCAGCTCTCCATTTATTTATCCTGGGAAACAGTCATACAGAGGGAAGGTTTTTCATTCAGCTCCTGGTTGCTGCGTAGACCCGGATATAATGCAAGGTCTCCTCCTCCCCAGTATGTTCCCTCAGAGAGGAAGTTGGTGCCTTAAGTTAGCATCTTTACCAAGTCACTCATATTACATGGTGTCCTCTGAGTTGCTATGGGGAGAAGATGTTGGTGGTTTCATATCCTAAGAGTGGCGAAGTTATGGCGTCAGTGAAAAAGAAAAAGAACACTTTAACACAGATCTAGCAATTACAAATAGTAAGATGACCTTTCGACTGCATGTGTTGGAAACTGTTGAGAATAAGCCTTTTAAAAACCACTTTAAGAAGTGCAATAAGTCAGATAAGTATAAATACTATATGACATCACTTACATGTGGAATTTTTAAAAGCCACACTCTGAGGAGAATGGTGGTCACCAGGGGCCGAGAGGTGGGAGAATTGGGGAGATGTTGCTTAAGAATACAGACTTGCAACTAGGAGATAAATAAGTCCTGGTGATCTAATCCACAGCAGAGTGATTATAGTCAACAAAACGGTATTATAGGCTTCAAAGTTGTGAAGGGACTAGATCTTAATTGTTCTCACCATAAAAAAGAAATGATAATTATGTGACACGATAGAGGTGTTAGCTAAAGCCACAGTGGTAATCACACAGCAATGTATAAATGTATCAAATCGACATGTTGCACACCTTCAACATACACAATGTTATCTATCAGTTATGTCTCAAAAAAGGAAAAAAGGCAAACAACTTTAAGAAGCAATTAAATAAGGGCACCTGGGTGGCTCAGTGGGTTAAACCCTCTGCCTTCGGCTCAGGTCATGATCTCAGGGTCCTGGGATCGAGCCCCATGTCATGCTTCCAGCTCAGCAGGGAGCCTGCTTCCTCCTCTCTCTGTGCCTGCCTCTCTGCCTACTTGTGATCTCTCTCTCCCTGTCAAATAAATGAATAAAATCTTTTTAAAAAGGATATTTAAAAAAAGCAATTAAATAAAAGATTACACTGTGGAGGTCACAAGTAGTAAATGACTACTCGTGGCTTAGGGTACAATTTCCAAGATCATTATTTACTACAAGTAGTAAATGACTACTTGTGGCTTAGTGTACAATTTCCAAGATCATTATTAGACAGAGATTTCAAAAACTGCCATATCTTAAACAATTTAGATGGAAACAAAGGTGATGTGTTCTGGGAAACTCTAGAAAACTCCAAAAGTGACTCCCATGACGACAAACATGGTTACGTATATGAAGACTTTAGATAAAATTGTTGCATGAGAGTTTATAACATGAGATTTTAAATATACATAATGAAAGCCCATAAGTAGACTGCCATTTCATCTACATTTCCTAAAAGTTTATATTATATTCAAGTTGCCAAAAGTCTTCTGTTTTATATTTTCTCATGGAATACTGTCTTATATACACACTTGCCTTATATCGGGGCATATAAATTACTCCATAAGCCATGAACTCAACTGGACTAAGTATTTTGGGCCTGAGATTCAAAGAGCAGCGCCTGTAAGCACAGCAAAGACATAGTTGGACTGCTGCCTCTAGAGGCCACCCCGAGCCTTGCGTCTCCATAGAGCGTAAGGGATGGTCCATAACGTGCCTTCCGAATTGATTCAGTGTTGGCCCTGGTTGCTGTGCCATGTTGCCCTGACTGGACAGCAGAGGCTGAAGAGAACTGTCTCATCCAAGGTCATGATCCTTTTCCAGAGCAGTCCGCAACCAATGGCTGGTCCTTATGGTACAAGGTCCAACCCCAATCCCCCAACTCAGAACAACTCAGAAGGGCCATTCCAGCTCCAGAGCTCCCAGCGGAGTTGACTGACACTGAGTAGTGGCTACACTGTAGCTCAGCTTTGCCTCTTCCCAACCTTCCATCCGTCCCTTCTCCCAAAGGTGTTCGTCTCAAGAGCACTCCCCAAATCAGTCTCCTGCACGCCAACTTCTGTCTCAAAGGAGGAGGGGAGCCCAATGTAGTGAAGAATGGAGTGAAAATTATGAATATGATTCACTTGAGCCCACTGAGTATAGACTTCTTTTTTGTCAGGCTACCAGAAAAAATGGATAGTGAGTAGCATTTTGTTTTTCTTTTTTGTTTATCTTTTTTTTTTTAAGATTTTGTTTTTATTTATTTGACAGAGAGAGAGAGACAGCGAGAGAGGGAACACAAGCAGGGGGAGTGGGAAAGGGAGAAGCAGGTTTCCCGCCAAGCAGGGAGCCCGATATGGGGCTTGATCCCAGGACCCTGGGATCATGACCCAAGCCGAAGGCAGATGCTTAATGACTGAGCCATCCAGGTGCCCCAACATTTTGTTTTTCCATACTAAAGTATGTTGGCCATTGGGGGTGTGGGGGGAGCGCCCATAACATTTTAAAATGAGGGATGAGATGAAATTATTTCTTTATGAATCTAATAGTGCCAGTGAAGACAATTTTATGTGAACAAGTGACTTGCTTAACTGGTTTTCCTCCCTCATCATTTCAGGTCCCAACACCGCAGTTGTTTTTTAATTGAAGTAGAGTTGACATACAATATTGTATTACTTTCAGGTGTACAACATAGTGATCCAACAATTACCTGCCTTATGAAATGCTCACCGTGATAAGTGTAGTTAGCATCTATCACCGCACGAAGTTATGAATATATATTATTGACCGTATTCCCTGTGCTGTACTTTTCATTCTTGTGACTTATTTATTTTATAACTGGAAGTCTGTACCTCTTCACCCCCCTTCACCTTTTCACCCAGCCCCCCACCTCACTCCACCTCCCTTCTGGCAATCACCAAGTTCTCGCTATATTTATGAGTCTATTCCTATTTTGTCTGTTCATTTGCCTTGCTTTTTAGATTCCACATATAAGCGACTTATCTCACTTAGCATAGTACCCTCTCGTCCATCCATGTTGTTGCAAATGACAAGATCTCATTCTTTTTATGGCTGAATAATATTCCGTTGTATATATATACCACATCTTCTTTATCCATACATCTACTGGTGGACACTTAGGATGTTATTGAAAATGAAGCTGCAATAAACATATAGGAACATACATTTTTTTTTCAAATTAGTGCATTCGTTTTCTTCTGGTAAGTATCCAGAAGTGGAATTACTAGATGGTATAGTACTTCTATTTTTCGTNACTACAGAGTTACAGTAAGATACACACATGGGTAAGATCTGTTGTCTTTTTTTTTTTTTAAAGATTTTATTTATTCATTTGACACAGAGAGAGAGATTACAAGTAGGCAGAGAGGCAGGCAGAGAGAGAGGAGAGAGGAGGAAGCAGGCTCCCTGCTGAGCAGAGAGCCTGATGCGGGCCTCGATCCCAGGACCCTGAGATCATGACCTGAGCTGAAGGCAGCGGCTTTAACCCACTGAGCCACCCAGGCGCCCCGTACAACACCACAGCTCTTAAAGTGAAGGACCAGATAATAGATTTTCCTAGGAACCCAAACTCAACTCTAAAGGATTTCATCAAAGTGTTAGAAGATTTCTCGGTTTTGCATTTGATTTTTAAAAATTTTGTTGAAGACAGAAGAAAAAGGTGTATCATTGGATGTATTTAAAAATTGCATCTAAATGATGCAGCAGAACATAAACAAATATTTTCCAGAGAACAAAAAAAAAAAAAACTAATGAGTGGATTACGGATCTGTTCATGTTCTCTGCCAAGTTGGAAAATCCAACCTCTGGCTTTTGGTTATACATGCTCATGAACCTGGACTCTGCCACTGTGAAGAGTCTTTAGTGAGAACTTCTCCCTACCTTCTTCTTCTTCTTCTTCTCCTTCTCCTTCTTCTTTTTTAAGTAACCTCTACTCCCAACATGGGGTTCGAACTCAGGATCCCCAAATCAACAGTTGCATGCTCTACCAACTGAGCCAGCCAGGCTCCCCCCGCCCCCCTACCTTTTGTATTTAACCCAAATACCCAGAACTACCTGACCAAACCATAAAATGCTCGTAACTTTTTGTGATGAACTACAATAGTGATTTATGCTTTTCAATTTTGTAGAAATGAAAGAATGATGATAATGAAAGAAGCTGAGTGTGAACAATAACAGTGACACTAGCATGACTTTGACTCAGTTTTTGAGTCTCAGATTTTGTGTATGTTTAAATTTGGTAGGGTGCTTAGGTAGCTCCATTGGTTAAGTATCTGCCTTTGGCTCAGGTCGTGATCCCAGGGTCCTGGGATCGAGTCCTGCACTGGGCTCCCTGCTCAGCGGGGAGCCTGCTTCTCCCTCTGCCCCTACCCTTGCCCCTGCTTTTGTCCTCTCTCTCTCTCTCTCAAATGAATAAATAAAAAATCTTTAAAAAAATTTAGTAAATGATGCCAAACTCTTTTCCTAAGTGTACATACCAATTCATACCCTCTATCTGTATTCTTCTCAGAAGATCCATTGGGCTAAATCATTACCAACACTTGGTATAATCTGTTTTTGTTTGTTTGTTTAATTTAAGGCATTTTGAGGACAATACTAATAAACATAGACACAAAAACACTAGTAATCTGACTGCAGGGATGTGTAAAAATGTGATACATGTAATGAATAAGTTGAATTCATTGAGAAATGCAAGTCTGGTTCAGCGTTTGAAAACCATCCATGTAATTTCCACATTAACAGAATAAGGATTAAAGGCACAGAATAGTTTCAGTTGGTAGAGCAAAAGCATTTCACAAAACTCAGTATCCATTTATTCTGATATAGTGGTACCTTACTGTGGTTTAAATTTATTATTATTATTATTATATAAGCCTAATTAACATACAGTGTTATATTAGCTTCAGGTATACAATATAATGAATCAACAATTCTATACGTTTCTCAGTGCTCATCAGGATAAGTGTACTCTTAATCCCCTTTATCTATCTGTGGTTTTAATTTTAATTTCCTTAATGGGTTATATGGTTGAGCTCATTTTTACATGCTTATTTATAATTTGAATGTCTTCTTGTGCTCTATTTCAAGTCTTTACTCATTTTTAATTACTTTGCCTGACTTTTGCCTATTAATTTGAATGGATACAAGTGCTATGTCTGTTACATATATTGGAAACATCTTTGCTCATTTTATTACTTGCTCATTTAGTCTTTTCCTGGTACCTCTCTCTCTCTCTCTCTCTCTCTCTCTCTCTCTCTCTCTGTGTGCGTGTCTAGATTGTAATTTTTTATGTGGTGCAATTTATCAGTCTTTTTAAATACATCTCTCCAGGGGCACCTGGGTGGCTCAGATGGTTAAGCTGCTGCCTTCAGCTCAGGTCATGATCCTGAGATCAGGTCCCACATCAGGCTCCCTGATCAGCAGAGAGCCTGCTTCTCCCTCTCCCTCTGCCTGTCGCTCTGCCTACTTGTGCTAGCTCTCTGTCAAATAAATAGATAAAATCTTTAAAATAAATAAATAAATACCTCTCTCCTCACCTAAGGTTGTGAAGGTTTTTTTCTATGTTGTCTTTTAGAAGCTTTATTATTATTATAAATTATTACTATTGTTATTGTTATTATTATTTAGTTTTTATATTTAGGTCTGTAACCCACCTCAAATTATTTTGATCATATGTAGTCAAGTTGTGTTCATTTGAAGTCAGGTGCCTTTTTTTACTATCAATTTCTAATCGCTTATTGCTGTTTTACAGAAATATAAATTGATTTTTTAATATTAAACTTATATCCAGAGATATTGCTAAAAATTGCTTATTAATTGTAATTAACAATGAAGAATTCTTTTGAATTTTATACATATAAAATGATGTTTTCTGGGAATAACGACACATTTTTTATCTTCCTTTCCATTCTTTATACCTTTCATTTCTTTTTCCAGTCTTTTTGAACTAGTTAAGCCTTTCAGTATAATGTTGACTGGAAAGGGGATATTATGCAAAATCATCACGTTCCCAATCTCAAATGAAAATTTTGAGCATGCCATCTTTGAACATGCCTGCTATAGGGCTGTTTATTGTTTTTAATACATATACTACATAAGACTGAAGGAAGTTTCTATTCCTAGTTTGCTAAATATTTCAGGAAGTGTAAATGGATATTGAATTTTGTGAAATGCATTTGCTTTATCATCTATTAAAACTATCCTATCGGGGGGAGGGCGCCTGGGTGGCTCCCTTGGTTAAGTATCTGCCTTTGGCTCAGGTCATGATCCCAAGTCCTAGGATCGAGCCCTGCATCAGGCTCCCTGCTCAGTGGGGAGCTTGCTTCTACTTCTCCCTCTGCCGCTCCCCCTGCTGTGCTCTCTCTCTTTCTGTCAAATAAGTAAATTAAACAAAAATAAAATCTTAAAAAAATAGAAACTATCCTATGGGGATGCCTGGGTGGCTAAGTTGGTTAAGCGTCTGCATCTTGATTTCAGCTCAAGTCATGATCAGGATCATGAGATGGAGCCTCATGTCAGGTTTGTGCTTGGCAAGGAGCCTGCTTGGGATCCTCTGTCTCCCTCTGCCCTCCCCGCTGCTTGAGCTCTCCCCTACTCCCGGAAAAAGAAAAAGAAAAGAAACTATCCTATGATGTTAATCTTTTATTCTGTTAATGAGAAGAATTATATTGATTTTCCAAAGCTATAATACTCTTGATTCCTAAATAATTCAACTTGTTCATTACATGTATCACATTTTTACATATCACTGGAGTCTGTTTGTTAGTATATTGCTTTGTATTTTTCTTTCAATATTCATAAGTAAGATTTTCCTCAGATTTTGTTTTCTCATAATATACTTTTTATGTTGTGGTATTAAGATTATGTTGGCTTTTTAAAATATTGTTGGGAAGTATTTCTTCTGTTTTCTGGAAGCTATTGAGTAAGAATGACATTAGCACGTCTTTAAATATTTGGTAGATGTCACCATGGAAACCAGCTGCATCTAGAATTTTCTTTGTGGGAAACATATAAATAACAAACTCAATTCTATAGCAGATATAGGACTGTTCAGATTTTCTGTTTTTTCTTGTGTTAGTTTTGGTAAGTTTTGTTTTTTGACAAATTTGTACAGTTCATTCTAAGTTTTTTAATCTATTGGTATAATGTGTTTTTATTATCTCCTTAATGTTTGTAAGGCCTGTAGAGATATTACCTCTTCATAACTAGTATTTTCCATTTGTGCCTCTTCTCCATTTTTTTTCCTTGCTCATTATTTCTAGGGGTTTATCAAAATTTTTGGACTTTTCAAAGAACCGTGTTGGTTCTTTTTTTAAACCGTGTTGGTTCTATTGTATTTGTTTTCTATTTCATTGATTTCTGCTTCTATTTACGTTTTTTCCCTCCTTCTCCTTTTTGGGGATTTGTTATGCTATGGTTCCCTAACTTTTTTTTTTCCTTTTTTTTTAGAGAGAAAGAAAGAGTGCATATGTGCAAGGATGGAGGGGCAATGGGAGAGGGAAAAAGAGGATCCTAAGCAGGATCCATGCCCAGTGCAGAGCCCAGCATGGAGCCCCACGGGGGGTTAAATCTCACATTGGTGGGGCTCCATCTCATCACCCTGAGATCATGACCTGAATCACAGTCAAGAGTCGGACACTGAACCTAATAAGCACCCAGTAAGGTGGTCCTCCCTAACTTCTTGAGATACTTGCTTAGCTAATTGATTTCTAGTCTTTTTATTTTTTCAGATCTATGCATTTAAGGATAAAATTTCCCTCTAAACAGTGCTTTAGACATGCCCTACAAGTTCTATTAGGTTATGTTGTCATTATTATTCATTTCAAAATACTTTCTTTCACATTGCGCTTTCTTTTTAAACTGTACTAATCAGAAGCTATAATGTTTAATTTCTAAATATTTTAGGTGTTTCTAGTTTTTTTTTAAAGATTTTATTTATTATCTGATAGAGGGAGACACAGCGAGAAAGGGGACATAAGCAGGGGGAGTGGGAGAGGGAGAAGCAGGCTTCCCGCTGAGCAGGGAGCCCAATGTGGGGCTCGATCCAAAGACCCTGGGATCATGACCTGAGCCAAAGGCAGATGCTTAATGACTGAGCCACCCAGGAGCCCCTGTTTCTAGTTTTTTTATTATTAACTTCTATTTAATACAAGTCTATTTAATGGCAGCCTAAGAATGTGGTATGATTTTAATTGTTTTAAATTTGTGACACAACATATAAACAATTTTGATAAATTCTCTGTATGTGTTTGATAAGAATGTGTGTTCTTCAGTTGTTGGGTTAAGTATTCTTTATATGTTCATTAAGTTTCTTAACCCATACTATTCAATTACTTTGTAGTTTTACCAATTTTTTTTTTGTCTATTGCTCTCTCAGTTACTGAGAGGGGTATATTAAAATTTTCCATTATCTTTATGGATTTGACTGTTTCTCATTTTAATTCTGTCATATAGAGATCTATAACTAACTATCCTTCCTCTCCAGTAATCCTTTTTGCTTTAAAGTCTACAGAGAGGAAGGCAAACCAGAAGAGACTCTTACCTATAAGAAACAAACTGAGGATTGCTAAGGGTGCCTGGGTGGCTCAGTTGGTTAAGCATCTGCCTTTGGCTCAGGTCATGATCCCAGGGTCCTGGGATCGAGCCCTGAATCAGGCTCCCTGCTCAGCAGGAGGTCTACTTTCCCTCTCCCACTCCCCCTGCTTCTATTCCCTCTGTGTCAAATAAATAAATAAAGTCTTAAGAAACAAAACAAAACTGAGGGTTGCTGGAGGGGAGGTGGGTGGGGAGATAGGGTAATTGGGTAATGGACGTAAGGAGGGCACTTGTAATAAGCACTGGATGTTATATGCAACTGATGAATTACTAAATTCTACCCCTGAAACTAGTAATACACTACATGTTAAACTGAATTGAATTTAAATAAGATATTTTGGAGGGCACCTGGGTGGCTCAGTTGGTTAAGAGTTTCCCTTTGGCTCAGGTTATGATCCCAGAGTCCCAGGATCAAATCCTGCATTGGGCTCCCCACTCAGCAGCGAGTCTGTTCTCTCCCTGACCCCCCTCTCCCTCTCATGCTTTCTCTCTCACTCTCTCTATCAAATAAATAAAATCTTTAAAAAATATTTAATGTAAAAAAATAAAGTCCACTATACTGTTATTCATATAGTTATAGCAAGTTTCTTTTTATTGTATTTGCAGGATGTATATTTTTCCATCTTTTTACTTTTAACCTTTCTGTACCTTTATATTTAAGATGGGACTAGTGTAAGCAATGTGTTGTTCTAATTTAGTATGAAATTTTTGGTCTCTTAATTAGAAAATGTAATCAATTTATTTTTTTAAGATTTTACTTATTTATTTGCTAGAGAGAGAGAGAGAGCACAAGTAGGCAGAGCAGCAGGCAGAGAGGGAGGGAGAAGCAGAGAACCCAGTGCAGGGCTCAATTCTAGGGCTCTGGGATCAGGACTTAAGCTAAAGGCAGACACTTAGCCAACTGAGCCACCCAGGTGCCTCTAATCAATTTACTTTTAATGTAATTACTGACCGATGTAGATTTAAATCTATCACCTTACCACCTGTTTTCTATTTATGCTACATGTTCTTTTTTTATTCTCTCTCTTCTTTTGTCTTCTTTTTAATTAATTCCATTTTATTGTCACATTTTTATGTTTTTCCAGCTCTCTTTGCTTGTTATTTATACATTTCNCACCCAGGTGCCTCTAATCAATTTACTTTTAATGTAATTACTGACCGATGTAGATTTAAATCTATCACCTTACCACCTGTTTTCTATTTATGCTACATGTTCTTTTTTTATTCTCTCTCTTCTTTTGTCTTCTTTTTAATTAATTCCATTTTATTGTCACATTTTTATGTTTTTCCAGCTCTCTTTGCTTGTTATTTATACATTTCTAACTATTCTTTTTAGTGGTTGTCCTATATTTTGCAATGTGCATTTTTAATTTATTCAAAGTATGATATAAATGACTGCTTTTACTTCTTCTCTGATAATGCTTTAAACTTAAAGCATATTAACCCCATTTATTCCTCACATTTTGGACTGTTTCTGCCAAGTATATTAATTGTATATATATAAATATATATACATTGTACATATTTGTATATATTTATATATAATATATAATTAATTATATAAATATACATACACATATACATACACACACACACATATATATATGGGGTTCTCAAGCCCCAAAGACATTGTTATTATTACTCCATACAGTAAATATATATTTAAATTTATCCATGTGTTTATCTTCCATTCTTTCTTGCAGATACCATTTCGAGTCTTATTCCTTCTTAAAAATCTCCCTTTCATATTTACATTAGAACAGGTACACTGCTTTAAAAAGTGGTATCAGTTTCTGTTTGTCTGAAATGTATTTATTTTAGTCTCGTGTTTAAGGAATATTTTTGCTGGACATAGAATTCTAGGTTGGAAGTTATTTTATTTCAGCCCTTGCAATGTATGATTCCACTGTCTTCTGGATTCCATTGTTTTGTCAAAAAGTCAGCTGTAAGTCTTATAGTATTGCCTCTTTGAAGCTAATATATTATTTTTCTTTACATGTTTTTAAGAATGTCTCTGACTTTAGTTTTTAGCATCTTTACTATATATGTATATGGTAATATATAAATATATATATAATATCCATATATATTTCTTGGGTGTTCTTAACACTTCTTGAATCTATGAGACTACTAATATCTGTGCTTATCTTACCATTCTTTCAGCCATACTCCACTTCAAATACCAGGCTTACCTCTCTTAGGTTAACTCTTATTCAAATTTTGATACTACAAGTTATCTCTGGTTTGATATTTCTATGATATCTTCAGATGTTAGGTGTGTGTGTGTGTGTGTGTGTGTGTGTGTGTGTGTGTGTGTTTTAATAATCTATCTAGCTCTTCTAATTTTTCTCAGAAGCAACATTGGTATAAGATATCTCCTTAGCCACTGTTAGAAGTTTTGATTAATGTTTTTTAAAATAACTACAGTTGAATATCTATATGTGTCCTACATGGCCATAAAGTTGTTTACAGATACCAAAATGGAAATAAACACTAAAGTAAATGGTTTGATAGGGAGCAAAGTGAAGACAGTCAGGGACTGATTGGGAATGAACTTTAAGACTTTTTAATTAAGTCTACGGCCATACCACCCTGAACATGCCCAATCTCGTCTGATCTCGGAAGCTAAGCAGGGTCGGGCCTGGTTAGTACTTGGGTGGGAAGACTTTTTAATTAAGTTAATATCGTGCTCTAGGTGATAATAAACATGACACACTCATGAATGTGGGAATAAAAGTCATTGGAGATGAGGTGTAAATGAAAAGTGAGGTAAGGATTCAAAAAGATTACCCACTTGGGAATCGAGGATCCCTGAAATGACCCTGGGACCTATGACAGAGAGGGAGACTCAACTGTCTTTGATGAATATGGGGACCAAAGAAGAATTAGATTATTACATGAATCCTTTCTCCATGTTATGCCTCCGAACATGGTGGCCTCTGTACAGTAGACAACAGACATGAAGAATGGTAAGAAGCTTTGTAATTAGATGGCATGAGGTTCAAAAAGGAAGACAAGTCCACGTGCAGATGTAGGAATGATTTGGCTGCCACAATGGGAAGTTAAGAAATTCAGGCATACCTCATTTTATTACAGTTCACTTTATTGCAGATATACAGTTCACAGATATTGCATTTTTTACAAACTGAAGGTTTGTGGAAATCCTGCACCAATCAATTCTATCAGTACCATTTTTCCAACAGCATGTGCTTACTTCATTTGTGTCGCATTTTTGGTAATTCTTGTAATATTTCACACTTTTAAATTATTTTATTTGTTATGGTGATTTGCGATCAGTGATTACCACTCACTGAAAGCTCAGACGATAGTAAGCATTTTTTAACAAAATGTACTTTTAATTAAGGCATGTGCATTGCTTTTTAGACATAATGATATTGTGCATTTAATAACTATAGTATAGTGTAAACATAACTTTTATATGCACTAGGAAGCTAAAAAATTGATTTGACTTGCTTTATTGCAATTTTTGCTTTATTGCAGTGTCTGAACCAAACCTGCAATGTCTCCGAGGTATGCCTGTACCAAGCCCTTCCTGCCTTCATCCACCTCCAGCTCCCTTCCCTGTCACATGTCAGTCCTGTGAGAATGAACAAGTTCTCTTGAGAATCCTATGAAAAGCATCTGTATCCTTAAGAAAGAACAGGTTTCAGCTATAATTAGGAAGCAGAGGGAATATTTTGTGAAGGAATGGAATATGTTAGGAAATCTGCTTAGCACTTAACAGGGGTTCCATAGGATGAAATGGAGGGCTTGGGAGAGAGAAGAGTGCCCATAAAAACACTTCCGTGCTATTGGAAGAGTGCGATGATGAAGTTAGGGTTGAGATATTCTAACAATCAATACTGAGACCACTAATGTTCATTCATGACAGTGTGAGAGTAAATTGAAAAATGGTTGCTGACAACACAGCATCCTTCAGATAACTTAGAGCAAAGAGATCTACAGATGGCTTTAACCCAATTAAGGAAATGAGTAACACAATAACAGGCATAGTTTTTATAAACTATGTACATGGCTAGGAATAACTTAGAGTACAATGATTTACTTATTCAACTTAAATTGCTAGAAGAAAAACCCCTTAAAGACCAAGATGGCATTAGAGCAGCTGCTGTGTGCAACGCTATGGTGTTAGGTGACATAGACATTGATGGCAAGAAACAGACCAAGTTCAAAAGAAAGGCCACAGTATTACAATCATTCTGAATTCCATTAGACAAATAGATAACATTTCCATCTCCAGAAAGTAACAAGTAGGAGAAATAAGAAAAGACAGGACAACAAAGAAACAATGGTGACATTAATAGAGGAAAGTTTTTGAGACACTACTGTTAGAAAATGTAGCCTAGAACCAGAGGCATGTTTGGAAAGAGTAACCGCTTCTCAGAGAGTTGTCAGTGGATGGGATCCTATTTAAGCAGACATTCTCAAGCTCAAGACCATCACTTTGCCTTTGGGATGCCATAAAATGGCATTTTCTAGAACAAACGTGATACATGAATGCAGAAAAATATAAAGTGTAAAGTATTGTTATATTTCCCCCTACCATTTTGTATTCTGTCAAATTGGTCATTTTCATGGTAATACATTCAGAGTTGAGAGTGGGCAGAGGGAGGGCATATAAAGGTTTTGGCAATAACATATTACAACCAGCATATTCTTTGATTTTTTTTTCCTTTTAGAACATGCTTTAACTTTTCTTCCCAGGATTTTTTCCCCCCTGTGTAAGTTATCTTTAAATAATAAAATCCTTTTTCTTACTCGTGTGCGCTGCTTGTAATGACTTCAATGAAACATTTAGGTCATTTGGAGCACAGAACTGTTTTGTGATTCATATCATTACAAAATATGTCCCATTAAGATGATGCACAAGCTGAACCGGAGTTAATGAACCTGACTTCTTGCAAGATAATTCAAACTTTAAGAGTGATATTAACTTAAATAAAATAAGAAAGGGAAGGAAAATCAGGTTCATTGTACACCAGAGATCATGATCTTTATCCTCAGTTCATAAAAGCATACGTGTTGCTCAGTTACCCTCAGACCATCATTAGAGTGGTTGTAGAGTACACATGCATATATAATTAAGTACCCCTCTGTGGCCATAAAAGGACTGCACGTGTTTCCACAGGGAGTGCACCAGGAACTTGATTCATAACCCTTTAAGAGAGTGTGGGTACTAGAAAGTAACCTTTCTCGAATGCTGCATGGAAATGCGTGGTAGATCTCCACTTCCTATTCAAAGCAAGGGTGGGAACACTATAGTTCAGGGCCATGTTAGGCCCCCTACTAGTTTTGTAAATAAAGTTTTGTTGAAACACACCCACACCTATTTGTTTACATATTGTCTGTGGCTGGTTTAGGCCTGTAAGAGCAGCATTCAATACTTGCAACAGAGGGTGCCTAGGTGGCTCAGTGGGTTAAAGCCTCTGCCTTTGGCTCAGGTCCTGATCTCAGGGTCCTGGGATCAAGCCCCGTGTTGGGCTCTCTGCTCAGCAGGGAGCCTGCTTCCTCCTTTCTCTCTGCTGGCCTCTCTGCCTACTTGTAATCTCTCTCTCTGTCAAGTAAATTAATAAAATAAAATTAAAAAATACTTGCAACAGAGACTGTATGGCCCAGAAAGCTGACAATATTTACTATTTGGCTCTTTAAAGGAAAACTTTGCCAATTCTTGACCTAAATAAAAACCGTTTTTCCGGGCACCTGGGTGGCTCAGTGGGTTAAAGCCTCTGCTTTCGGCTCAGGTCATGATCTCAGGGTCCTGGGATCGAGGCCCGCATCGGGCTCCCTGCTCAGCGGGGAGCCTGCTTCCCCCCCCCCTCTGCCTGCTTCTCTGCCTCCTTGTGATCTCTCTCCCTCTGTGAAATAAATAAATAAAATCTTAAAAAAAAAAAAAAAAAAAAAACGTTTTTCCATAATTGAGGACCATATCCATAACGGCAAAATGAATAAAGCCTATATTAAATTAATGAAATATTATTTCAGAGCACAATATTTACATTATATAGCGTGTCAAAGTTCCAGGATCCACCTGACCTACTTAGGAGTCAATGTCTTTTTTTTTTTTTAAGGTTTTGTTTATTTTTTGACAGAGAGAGACACAGCGAGAGAGGGAACGCAAGCAGGGGGAGTGGGAGAGGGAGAAGCAGGCTTCCCACTGAGCCGGGAGCCCAATGCGGGGCTCAAACCCAGAACCCTGAGACCATGACCTGAGCCAAAGGCAGATGCTAAATGACTGAGCCACCCAGGTGCCCCAGGAATCAATGTCTTAAAAAAAAAAAAAAAGCCAACACTCGGTATTTGAAACCCTTCTTCCATTGTCAAGAAATAAAATAAATAAATAAATAAAAACAATAGCCACTAGTTTTGTAAACCCTCCTGAAACACAATGTCTCGTGTTCCCCTTCTGGCTCTGTGGCAGCTGTTAACCATCAAATACTATTTCTAGAACTGTGCTGACATCAGTCGACGATCATACACAAAGCTGTTTGGCAAAGCATGCACTGTGCAAGTCTGTTAAAATGAAACGGCTCTGTTAAAATTAACTCTATTCACATCACAGGGAAAATCTCTACATTGGCCAAATCAAACCCTTCCTCTATCAGTGGGAACAGCCATTTTCCAGCCTCTAAAAAGGTAATTCAGACACAGGAGAGAGAGGAGGGGAAAAACCCTCCAAAATTAAAATGATAAAACAAAAATTTGCTTGACAGCAAAAGTACTTCCAAATGTATGAAATTGAATCCAAAACTGAGCCTGCAACAAATTTAACTGACAAGAAAGTCTGCATAATGGACTTGGTTTTATTATTAATGCTAATATGGGTACATTTTTGTCCTATTGTGCTGATGGCAAGAAGATAAATGCCCACCGAAGACATTAAAATATCTCCACTCCGTTGAAACCCTGATTGTAGTTAGACTGCAAACACTTATTCTTCACTTGTAAGGAAAAAAGAATTTTTTTTTAAAGGAAGAGCTACTATCCAGGCCATTGTAGAATCAGGTAGAGCTTTGAAATAGAATTTCTTAAAATAACTAAATGCAACCTTTAAAAACCAGTTCTTTGTGAAATTTAAAATTATGTAGATATCACTCTGTCAAATGATAAATTTATTTCTCACAATTTTTCATTAGCACTTAAAAAATGAAGAATTAGCCTTACAGAGTCCGTATACGTAGTGATCGAAGTTTACTTTCAGGGCAAACAAGTCAAAAGGAGGAGGTGGGTTTTTTTGCCCCCTCTCTGCTTCCTGAGCATCGATACCCCAAGTCCTCCCTTCCCTCCACGTCACCCAGGGGGACAGGCAGTGGCCAGACAGGGATTGCAAGCGGTGGGGACTGTGCCCAAGAATATCTGGCCGTTTTCAGGTCTGCGAGCCAGGGATGGAAGCTCCGCGGTTGTTGCTAGTCAGCCGGGCCAAGCGTCTGGAAGCCAGGGAGCTCGGGCCAAGCCAGGCTGTGCCAAGCCAGTAAATGAGTTCATCTGAGAAGGAGCCGTCGGGTTTTGCAGACCAAGACTCGCAGAAGGTCAGAAATTCTGGATGGTTAGTTAACCACAGGAAAATAGAATAGGGGAGTGTCAGCGGTTAAGGTGAGTTGATACAATGTTCGCTTTTAGGGGATGTGTGTGTACGCCCCCCTGGATGCGTGCAGCCCAGTAGTTACGGATGCCCGGAGTGAAACTGCTGGGGATAAACCCTGATCCCAGCTGCTGTCAGCTGCTGATTACAAGAAGGCTGTTACAGACCTCCGGGATGTGATTATTTAAATAGCTATTACACCTGTGCTCTAAGCCTGTGCTAATGGGTCCAAATGCTCCCACCATTTGTCTTCTCTATTCATTTATTTAACCTTGTTCTGCTTTCTAGATTGCTTCTATCGGTGGTGGACAGAAATTTAAGATGGCGCCCAAGAGTCTCCCCCTCCCCTGTGGATACACCCTGGATAACCTCCTCTTATTGAATGTGGGTGAATCAGTGGGTATAAGGGCTATCCCTCCCTTGATTAGTTTACTCAACAATTGACTTGGGGTTACTCAAAAGGGAAAATATCCTGGGTGGGCCTGGCCCAATCAGGAAACACTTTAGAAGAAGGTGAAGGGCCAAAGAGATAAGATCCTGCGGGCCTCAAGGAAAAAAACATACTGTCATGTCCTGAGAGGAGGGAAATGCGTGGTAAGCACCGCAGGTGGCCTCTCGGAGATGCAAGCGTCGCTCCATGGTACAGATACAGAGAAGCGAATTCTGCTGACAACCAGGGAGTAGGGAAGAAGACCCCAAACCTCAGGGGAGACCCCAGCCCACACCTTGATTTCCGCCTGGTGAGACCCTAAGCAGAGACCCTAGCAAAGTGCACATGGACTTCTGACCTATGGAAACTGTGAGGTAATAAATTTGTCTTGTTTTAAGCCACTAAGTTTGTGGTAATTTGTTATACAGTAATAAGAAATGAATACACTATCTGATGGAACTTTCCCCCCAATGGAAATGTCTTCTATTTGTGCTGTTAATATGGTAGCCACTAGCCTATCGAGCATTTGAAATGAGGCTAGTGCAACTGAGGAACTGAATTTTTTATTCTCTATTATTTTAATTAAACTTGGGTAGACTTATGTGACTAGTGGCTACCCCATGGGGCAATGCAGCTCTAGAGGAATAATAATGAAGACAACAATCCTTTGACTTTAATGTTCTTGATTACCAATAGCTCTCCTCTGAATTCAATTTTCAAAAATCCAATCCCCAACAAACTCTCTAGAAAGACCATCTCATATGGATTCTCATAAGCCCTGGCCAGGGATGACTTGTCTCTGTCTTCAGCCCATTCCCCTCGCCCAACCATAAGGCTTCCTCCACTCAGGTGAGGGTGGCCAGCTTGTTCTCACCTGATGTCTTCAGGACCCTCTTCCCTCATTCCACCTTTGTCTAATACCTGCTTAATACCTCAGTCCGAAGGTCACTTCCTTGGAGAATTCCCTGATGCCCCACATGAGTTAGCTATTACTGTGTAACAAACTATGCCACAACTCAGTGGCTGAAAAAAATCATTTTTTTT
>LNAC01000012.1:1523692-1558430 GCA_002007465.1 Ailurus styani | reverse complement strand
CCCGAAAAAAATCATTTTTTTATTGCCGTTCATGCACCTGTGGGTCCGCTGAGTCATCTGATAAAAGCTGAGCTCATACAGGTACCTGTGGGATGGCAGGAGGCTCTGCTTTAAACTGGAATTGACTGGGACACACTGGCAGGGTCCGGTCCCTCTGGGCATCTCTCCTCCTGCTGGGACCAGCGGGCTAGCCCGGGAGTGCTCTTCTCAGGGTAAGGGGAGAAGTGCAACAGGCAAGTACAAACACATGGGCTGCTCAGGCTTACGCTCAAGGTTGACCCAACATTTGCTTCCTATTGGTCAAATCAAGTCAGAGAGCCAAAGCCAGAGGTGACCGGTGAAAAGCAGAGTAACCCCTTTTGTGAGAGGGACTGGAACAATCATATGACAAAGGGCTCGAATACAGAGAGGTATGAAAAATCAGGTCCCTGATGGAATCTTCCATATATCCTTCATTTAAATTAGATCCCTCATTCTTCATATCCCATAGGAGAAACTTTTCTTTCAAGACACTAGTATTTGGTAATTCTGTATTTATCTTTGAGGTTATTTGTTCACTGGCAGTCTCCCCCACACCACCGGCAGCTCAGGGGGCCAGGAATCATATTTATTTTATCTACTGCTGGGTCACCAGAACCTATGACACTCTGTTATTTATTGAATAAGTGAATGAACCAAATGTCTAAAGATCCTTTTGAAAAT
Source organism: Ailurus styani (assembly GCA_002007465.1). Classification (NCBI taxonomy): domain Eukaryota; kingdom Metazoa; phylum Chordata; class Mammalia; order Carnivora; family Ailuridae; genus Ailurus; species Ailurus styani. Next base: position 1,557,728 of record LNAC01000012.1, on the reverse strand, counting down.
TGAGCCAAATTTGGCAGCTGTTATCAGAGCACAAGGAGGTATTTAACAAATTAATTTATGAAAGTCAAGAGAAATAACTGAAAAATGAGATGTGTGTGTATAAAGTTGTATGTGTGTGTGTGAATATATACAGGCAAGAGAGTTAGAAGGAGGAAAGGACAGAAGGAAGGAAGGAACAAGAGATTGACAAGTTGTAACAATCACAGGCCAGGTATATCTCTCTGAGGAACTATAATACTAGAATCCTCTAAAAACCAATGAGTTATCAACCAGACTCTACTTCATGTAGGAGCCAATAATAGAATGAAAGACTCTGTGTATACAATACGGTTTATGTTTGAAGAAGCTCCTTTTCAGTTGGGCAGGTGTCTCTAATAACAAAATAATCCTAAGACTCAGCACATATAAAGTCCACTTCTGACCTGTAGCCATATCAGATATTTTCAGAGACTCTCTTTCTTTCTCATCACCTCATGGCCAGGGAGAATCTCAAAAATTAAAATAGTTCCTCTGTCTCCTATGGCTATACTCCATTTATCCTGTCATTTGAGAATTCTCTGCAATGTTTCTCAGCTTTGTTATCTGGGAATTCATAAAAGGTGTATGGAAAGGATCACCGAAACGTAGTTGCCCTTGCTTAGCTGCTGTGTTGCTGGGATGAATGTGGACCCATCTCTGATGGTCACTGAAGGTCACTGAACCATACAGAATTTCAGAGCCAAGCATAGGTTTTTGGTTTGATGTTGGTCTAATTAACCGTAGATTCCAGAAAAGATTTCATTTATTTGTATGCATGACATACATATGTGTATATGTCCTTTTTAATCAGGATCACAAAGAGCTGCAGGGTGTTAACGACGTATTTCTTTCTTTCCTACAAGCAGCGTCTTGAACTTTGAGTCTCTGACAACAGTCTAATCATAGTGATGCAAGCCAGCGGGGTGCAGGGCTTCTAACTGCCTTAGATACAATGTCTTTTAAACCGTGTGCGTTTGCTGTTTATACTGATGTAAACGCATGCAGTAATATTTATTGAGCACCTACTCTCTTCTGGGGCAGTAAACACTAGGGTGAATGACCAGTTCGCTGTCTTCATGGGGCACACCATCTCGTGGGTGAGGCAGACAGGTGTGAGCAATTGATTCCAAAGAATTGTGATGCAGAGATGTGTACAAAGTCAGGGAGGACTTGAAAGATGAATTGATTAATTTTGCCCAGGGGGTTCTCTGAGAGGAAGGTGATACTTAGGCTTTGTTTGGACAAGTAGGAATTTGACAAGTGGATAAGGGGAAAGGCAGACCAGGCGGGAGATGAAATTTGAGAGATGTCAGGGTCCAGATCATGAAGAACCTACTTTGTTACACTAAGTAGTCTGGGTCTTACCCTCTAGGGCAGTGTTTCTCAAAGAGCTGTGCTCAGACCAGCACCATGAGAAACTTGTCAGAAATGCAAATCGTTAGTCCCCGCCTCGGACTAACTGAGTCACAGACTCTGGGAATGGAGCCCCATGATCTATGTTTTAACAAGTCCTCCAAATGAGTCTGATAAGAGCTCAAGTTTGGGAACCACTGCTCTTGGTCATGTGGAGCCGTGAATATGGGGGGGGGGGAATATTGAGTGGGGAAGTGGCTGGACCAGATCTAGATTTTTAGAAAGGTGTCTTAGCCTTTTAGAAAGGTGGAGCATGGATTTGAATTGGGAGAGGAGGCAGTTGTGAGCCCTGGGAAGCTGCAGAGAGCGTCCGTGGGAGCCATGATGAGTAACCGGGATCCACCGGGAGGAGCTTGCCTTGGCTTTTAGTCAGATACACAGAGACCTTAGAGGTGCGTAGGTTATCAAGAGACTTCACACCCTATTACCTGAATCAGCGGCCGAGGAGCCCTGAGGCTATCGAAGAATCACCACAAAGGGCTTATGAATCCATGTCCCCACCTAGACTCAATAAACCATGGTGCTCACACATGTGGAGACTACTGCTCCCACTGTACACTGTTGTGTATCCGTAATAATATACATATTCATCCAAAATAACTTCCAAATTCTGAGCAACTTTTTGTCATTCTGTGCTTACATCAGAAACTAAAATATGGCTACCATTCTATAGGGGATCCCGGAAATTCTGGAAATATTATAGGAAGTCTTCATACTTGAAAAAGCTCACAATCCTACATAGGGCATCTGGAGTGCCAGTGGGTTATAGTCGTTGGTAATGGAGACCCACGGCAGCAACTGAAGTTCACAGACACAGAAACTTTAATACGGTTTCAGCACTCTGCTATTTCTTTCTCTTTATGCGGTTGAGTTTGTAAGCTCAGCACTCAAAAGATTGTTTAGTTCCTGTTAGTACTTTGCATATGATTAGGGTACTGGCCGCCACATAAGTGATGATTTTTACATTAGTGCTTTACAGTCTAAAAACCCCAGATCTCCCGGAGGTATGATTAGCCAAAGGATTAATTTATTTTACAACCTAATTATAACTTCTTTTTACAAAGAAGAGATCTCTTTATTAAAACAGATAGCAAACATTAAAAAGCAAAGAAGATAGCCCCACAGAGCAAATTACTAAAGAAAATATATACCTAAGTACATTTGCTACATTTCTCACCCATCCTTGAGTCTTCTCAATCATTGCTCATCTTCGTTTTAGTCTTAAAGCTTTGTAGACAATTTCTTTTTCAGTTGTTGGAGTCTTTATACCTCCAATCAAAGCTTCTGGCTGCCCTGATTAGTACCATGGCTTTCTCCAGGCTCCTGATTCTCAGAGTCACTAGCATGGGGTCCTGTGAGCATGTCTGGTAGGGTGAATGAAAGAGATGGACTTTCCAGGGCCTGGGGTTCCTCTGTTCTCACCTACCCACTGCAAGGTTGACACCGGTGGGTTCGTCCTTCATTTTATTAAAAATCTAAGACTTGGGGGCACCTGGGTGGCTCAGCCGTCAAGCATCTGCCTTTGGCTCAGGTCATGATCCCAGGGTCCTGGGATCGAGCCCACATGGGGCTCCCTGCTCAGTGGGAAGCCTGCTTCTCCCTCTCCCACACCCCCTGTTTGTGTCCCCCTCTGATCTCTGCCAAATAAATAAATAAATAAATCTTAAAAAAAAAATCTAAGACTCATCCTAAACTTCCTTGAATGGGAGCTGGGATGCCTCTTAGCAGGAGAGACTTACTTCTGACTGCTTGCTGCCATACCATGAAAGGAAGCACTTATAGACATGTAGAATGTATTTACATCAGCACGATAGGATTTTATATTATGTTTGTATTAGTCAGGGTTCTCGAGAAAAACAGAAGCAGTTGGATGTATATATATGTGTGTGTTGACCCATAAAATTGACCATCCTGTGTCCACCCCTTGTTCACTTGGCACCCATACGCATCCTTTAAATCGTACTTCATCTCCAAATAAAGACAATGACAAGGTCATAGCCGCACCTGACATGACAACTATCCTGCATACAACTGAAAGCACGTTAACCCTTACCCCAGATGGGGATGCAGGTGATATTCACCCTTTTCCTTGATATCCTGTCAGTTAAACACTATGATGTAAAATTAGCAATATTCAAATACTATGATATAGGGCTACCCGGGTGGCTCGGTCATTAAGCATCTGTCTTCAGCTCGGATCATGATCCCAGGATCCTGTGATCAAGCCCCACAACAGGTCCCCTGCTCAGCGGGAAGCCTGCTTCTCCCTTTCCCACTCCCCCTGCTTGTGTTCCTGCTCTCACTATCTGTCAAATAAATAAATAAAATCTTTATAAATAAATAAATACTATGATATAAAGTCAGTACATTTGTTACCTTATTAGGTGATAAGGGAGAAGAAAACAAAGATATTTGATATCTGTATATCTCTCTGTGTGTACATATAAACATTTGTAACATAACAATGACGTTTCTTGTGTCTGCAGCTGATCACGTGCTCATAGCTGGTCCTTTCCAGTACCCACTCTGTATTCCTTTTGCCTTCAGCAAACATGGGTCATGGTTCTTTACCTGGTGGGTGACCCAAACCTTCATTCCTGAGGGGTCTGGGCCATTACTAGCGCTGCCGTAGTTGGATTGCTGTCCTTTCCATCCACCTTAATCACAGTGCATGGTGAGACTAGGAGACACCCTGTGGGATTATCTGTACTCCAGACATAGACTTCTTTACCTACCTTGTGGAGCAGCAACCAATTTCCCCTTGGTAACCAGGAGTAATTACTCCATTCAGCACAAACTTCCTTCTTTGCCTGTTGATCCAGAAGTGTGAGGAGCCCAAAGCACCTGGGCGGCTGTCTTAACTTCCAGTTGAGTAGAGGCATTGTTGCAGACAGAATATTGCTCTTCCATGATGGAAGCCGGGCAATGTCATCAACCAGGTAGCTGGTGGATCATCCTGGGGAAGGATGCGGTAGCAGGGACTTGGTGTTGGTCTCAGCAGCGTGGTGGTTGCCAGGCTGACTTTGGCAAGTGAAAGTCCTTGTTGCTGAACCCATGCATAATGTCCATCCCCGCCATCCTGGCCATTTTGTTCATGAACCCATTGGTCAGTGACAAGACTGGCTGCAGGGAAGGAGACTGACTGGTATCCACAGAACCAGTCATTCTATCCACTTGATCATTAAAATCCTTCTTTGCTGGGGTCACCTTTTGGTGGGCATTCGTGTGGGACATAGATATTCTAACATTTTTTAGATCACTAACATTTTTAGACCACTCAGAGTGGTCTGCCCACATAGCTCTTGTCTAGACTAATTTTCACCAAATTTCCAGTCATAACTCTTCTAAGTCAAACCTCACATAACCATAGACCATGAATCCATATCTAATTGTGTATCTGGACATTTCTCCTTTCAAACAAAATGGGCAACCAAGTGTACTGCTCCAAGTGCCCTGCCCCCTGACAGTATTTCACCTCACACTGCCCTTCACAGATGGCCCAGAAAGGGGCCGAATTGCTGCATCTGTCCACTTTTGGGGAGTGGCTACATATTACACAGGGCTATTGTAAACAAGGCCCATGAGTTCTCTTCTTCCAAGTGATCACACGGAACTCTCCATGAGGCCATTGGTGCAGGCTGGGAGAGGGAAGGCCATACAGCAGGAGTGGGGACCCAGGGAAGAGTTGATGCTGCAGTTTGATTCCAAAGGCAATCTTCTGACAGAATTCTCTCTTCCTACATAGTGGTTGGTCCTTTTCAATTAAGACCTTCAACTGATTTGATGAGGCCCACCCACACTGTGGCAGGTAATCTGCTTTACTCACAGTCTACTGATTTCAGTGTTAATCCTATCTTTTAAAATGCCTTCATAGAAACAACTAGAATAATGTTTGACCAAACATCTGAGTACCAAGGCCTAACCAAGTTGACATGAAATTAGCCATCATAATATTCTTTTCTGATAGAAAAAGGCCCATTTTCCCACCCTCCACCATTCCTCCCTCTTTTTTTTCCTTTATTCTTTCTCTCCTTCTTTTTCTCTCTATAAGCATTTCCTGAGAGCCCACTAGATTCCTGATCCTATAGGCCTACTGATGATGCTGAGCTGTCTCCTTGGTAACCATCTCTAACCCAGAATGGAAGACAGACTGCCTCTCGAAACAGACGATCTTCTTTAAAGGGATCATATATCCCTTTCCAAATTTAAACCCGAACTTACAAAAACACAATTTTACTCTTTCTTTTAAACAGAAAAATAGCCGTTTTACAAAGAGATTAATGACTGATGCTGGCATGAGCGCTAATTTAGATGCTGCTGATTTAAAATTTGCCAGGATTCGGTCAGAGATCGGCTCAGAGATTACTTTTGTATTACAGGGTTTGTCATGGAAATGAATGGCTTAAAAATATTTCAGAGGAAAATATTAAACCCGCTTGAGAAAACAAACTGTGTTCAAGCCATTTAGGTGGTAGACTATATAATTAATGGAACATGTAAGTTATACTACATTTTAAAATGTATTTATTAAAGCAGGTCCAAAGATGTCCTATATGTCAAAACAAACTGGAAAAGCTTTGTAAGTCTACTTTCAATGATCATATTACTCACCAACTTATTTATCATGGAGGCTGCTTTTCTAGACATGGTACTGCTACCCAACCAGTATGGAAAGGACTGAAGCCCAGTCCCTATGGAGCCATGTGCCCAGCATCACACATTGTCATGCTGCAAACCTCATGTCTGTTCTTCCCAAGTCCCCAGAATGAGCACAAACCACCCACCACGGTTTGTTTCCCTCCTGGGCTGCAGCAATGTTCATGACGCCATGCACGGCATCAGATGTCTTCCACCAATCCCAATGGTCTGCTGATCTGCACTCTGTTTCTTCAACGGTTTCCATGATGGTACCTCAAAGTCTTGTAAAACTGACATTTAAAATCCCTAGTGATACCCTTCCCTTGAAATTGGGTCCAGCCTTACCACACATACACTTGGGATAATCATTAATGGTTCAAAGCGTTTAACCAGAACACAAAATAAGTATCGAAAAGAGAGTCCATCACCCATGAAACCATGCATTACAAAACCCATTTAAGTGGCACAGCAGAGAGTGAGAGTTTACTTTGCTTACTTAGAGTTACATAGTTCTTTTGAACTTTTCTGGGTATCAAAAAATGCAATGATGGTGGTCACTAAGAAAAGTCTGCTAGACTTTTCAGGAAGAAACTTCCAATTACCAGAGCATGACAAGATCATGAACAGGACTATCATAAAAGAAGACAGGAGGAGATTTCAATTTAAAACACCTGTATACACTTGTCTTTTTTTTTTTTTAAACCTCCATGCATGGTCCCGGTACACATCTGCACCAATCTAAACTAGACCGTAAGCTCCTTGAGGGCAGGAAGCCAACATTCCTTGAAACACCGAATATCTGAACATTTCTTCTTCCTCCTCTTTCTTCCCTCCTTCGACTTCTTCTGAAGAGCTGTCTCCCTTCCATGTAGGTTTCAGTCAAATGTATGGAATTGTATGGTAACTTGTTACTATGACGTGAATCATAATATTTCCTTTTGATCAATGTTGTCAGTCTTTCTCCTTCATAATCTAATTGAAAACTTGCTTTCTATGATTTAATCAAAAATATTCAGAGGAGGGAGATTGGTTTTCTGTGTGTGTGTGTGTGTGTGTGTGTGTGTGTGCTAGTTATACAAAAGCATACTTGTGTTAAATATTTTTTAGTCACCTAGAAGTATTTCCATATTTTATATAATCTACTCACCAAGTGACCAAGAAACACTTCAATACTTCGTCCTCTTCAAATGCAAAATACAAGGGGCGCCTGGGTGTCTCAGTCCTTAAACATCTGCCTTCGGCTCAGGTCATGATCCCAGGGTCCTGGGATCAAGCCCTGCATCGGGCTTCCTGCTCAGTTGGAAGCCTGCTTCTTCCTCTCCCACTCCCCCTGTTTGTTTCCCCTCTCTCACTGTGTCTCTCTCTATCAAATAAAAAAATAAAATCTTTAAAAACAAACAAATGCAGAAACAAAGCACTTGCATATTCTATAAGCAAGTATTGGGTAGAGGTAGCTGATCTGTCTACTTAACAGAGAGTCCAGTGCGAAAGAGAGAAGGTTAGCACGAACCAGGCCCCTCTTGGTTCCCTGTACGTAGGACTCAGGAGTGGAGTGTTGAGTTTTGGGGCATGTATATTTCCATCATCTCTACTTGCCCGTGGCAGACATCATTAATCAACCATGAGATTCCTTCTTGCTGAGCACAAACATGAGCTCAGAAGCTTTCCAAATGTAACACGCTCAGGAAGACACTCTCAAAGGATAGGAATTGGCCTACAAGACCTACTTGACATCTCTGGTATGCAAAGTGGTGTTTAAAATCCAAGAGGGTGGTTAAAAGATAAGAGGCTGCCTGTAGTCTAAAATAAAATATCCTTATGGTCACCTGAAGATCTTCATAAGAAATCCTGAAGGACAAGGGTAAGGGAGATGTATTTGTCACGAGGCAGGTAAAGAATGAGCAGCAGTAAAACCGCAAAAAGGCCAGTAAGTCTTTATCGAACAATTACCAAGAATATAAATATCTGAGCTTTTATGAATTTTCTTCCCATTTTGGTATTCTAAATATTTTACCCTAAGTTTCTCTTTTTTGAATTTCTTACTGTTCGTTCATTCATTCTTTCTTTCTTTCTTTCTTTCTTTCTTTCTTTCTTTTTCTTTCTTTCATTTCTTTTTACATTTTTTATCTTATTTTTTCAGTGATCCAAGATTCATCGTTTATGCACCACACCCAGTGCTCTATGCAATACGTGCCCTCCTTAATCCCCACCACCAGGCTCACCCACCCCCCCCACCCCTTACTGTACTTTAAATGAAAGAATTCTAAAATAATGGAACTTCCCCTGAATAAAGGAACCTCTTCTTCCTCTTCTCCATTAACGAGCTATTAATGTCTCATGAATAAGTTTTACAGACCTGTTTATACACCAATTTGTTCCCAAGCCTACGTAATCCTTCTGGGCATAGTGCTTACCACTATTGCTTTGTTTTGTTGGGATGTTGTTTTTAATTCAAAGGACATCTAAATGAATATTGGCCCGGCTGCTGTGAAGTTCATTTACTGCTTATTGACTTTTCAGTGTTATGAGCAAAACAACATTTATTTTCCTATCAACTTAGCTATCCATACGATGTGACTTCACTGTAGGTCTTCTTTCCTAGAGTATATTGTTCCGCCTTTGTTTATGGTTGGGTTTTTTCGTTCACTTATTTTTAAACAAAGAATCCATTCTACAATGAAAATAGAATATAGTATTAGCTGCTATTCTTATCCATTTTAAAGGAGCAGTCCCTTTTTTGTAGCAATAACTCACCTGCCCAGAGGTCATTTTTTCAATCATGTCAGTCATAGAGAACACAGCCCAAAGAAAAAGGCCTCTGAGAAGTTAAAATGAACACTGTAGATCTCGCTCCCTAAGCTTGTGCATTTTATTTCCAACTTCTTTCTCTGTCATTCAGCAACTGTCTTTTCCCATTTTAGACATGATCTTAATAAACCTGGTTACCTAGTTTCTGAGCCCACAGAAAATTAGAACCAACTAATTCAAAGGAGATCAAGAGACCTCTAGAAATTGACATGATGGCTGGTGACAAAAGACAGAAAAAGTACTGGGCTCAAGGATGCAAAAATTGTGGCAAATAGAGGCCATTTGAAATTCGGTCAGAGAGTCCTACATATAGCAATAATCTCCATTACCCTGGAAATCATGTTCCTAACTATGTCTCTGAATTATCGAGTTTATTTCATGTTCAATATTTTCCATTTTGAAAGAGGCGAATATATAATATATTTTGGGAGACTCCTGGATAATGGAAGTAATACAGCAAAATGAGGATAGGACAGGCTTTGGAATAAAACAGATTTTTTTGCTTCCTGCAGTTTAATTAAGGTTTATAGACTCAGGTATAGACCTCAAGTGGGGACACTGGGTGTCTGCATTAGGCTCTGCATTTAATTTGGGGGAAAAAGAGTACAGGTAGCATGGTACCTCATTCCTCTTTTCTGCGTAATATTTAAAAATTTTTTTTAAAAATTATAAAATAGACTTTCTTAGAGAAGTTTAAGGTTTATAGAAAAATTGAGAAAAAGAGGGACTCCTGGGTGGCTCAGTCGGTTAAGTGTCTGCCTTCAGCTCGGGGGTGGGGGGTGGTTCATGACCCCAGGGTCCTGGAATCGAGTTCCGCCTTGGGCTCCTTACCCAGCAGGGAGCCCGTTTCTCCTTCTGCCTGCTGCTCCTCCTGCTTGTGTTCGCTTTCCATCTCTCTCTGGCAAATAAATAAATAAAATCTTTTTTAAAAATTGAGGAAAAGGTGCAGAGATCTCCCGTGTACTCCCTGCCCCCCACACATGCAAAGCCTCCCCTGTGATCAACATCCCCTAGCAGAACGGGACATTTGTTACAGTTGATAAATGTACGCTGACACATCATTATCACCCAAGATCCGTTCTTTACATTAGCGTTCATTCTATAGATTTGAACAAATGTATAATGACATGTGCCCTTCACTATGGTATCATACAGAGAGGTTTCACTGCCCTAAAATTCCTCTGTGCTCTGCCTATTCATCCTTCCTCTGACCCTCCACCCCTGGCAATCACTGATCTTTTGACTTTCTCCACCGTTTTGCCTTTCCCAGAATGTCACATAGTCCATAGCCTTTTCAAACTGGCTTCTTTCACTTCATCATATGCACTTAAGCTTCCTCCGTGTCTTTTCATGGCTTGATACTGCATTTCTTTTTCGTGCTGAGTATCATCCATTGTCTGAATGCACCACAGTTTCTGTATCTGTTCACTTACTGAAGGATATCTTGGTTACTTCCAAGATTTGGCAATTTTAAATAAAGCAGCTATAAACATCTGTGTGCAGGTTGCTGTGTAGATATAAGTTCTCTCCCCTTTGATAAATATCCAAGGAGCACAATTGTTGGATCATATGGCAAGAACATACTAAGTTTTGTAAGAAACTGCCAAACTGTCTTCCAAAGTGGCTGTAGCATTTTGCATTCCCACCAGCGATGAACGAGAGAGCATTCCTGTTGTTGCACCAGCACTTGGTGTTGTCCGTATTCCAGATTTTGTCCATTCTCTTAGGCACGTGGTGGTGTCTCACTGTTGTCCTTATCTGCACATCACAGATGACGTATGATGTGGAGCCGGTTTGGGGGATTTTTAAGTGAACTGTAAATACTGTCTTGCTCTCCACTTCAGGTCACAGAAAATTGCTCACCAGACTATAAGGATTTCTATTCATTCACTCATTCATTCATTCACTCATTCACTCATTCACTCACACACTCACTCCCTCAGCTTTCCACAAATATGGTGTGCCTACTACATACCAGGCACAGTGTTAGTTGTTGGGGATAAAATAATGAAGTAATTATGGTTGTTCAAAAAATAGTATCAAGAATGTTTCCTGTTCAACCGCCACCAAAATCCTGGGAAATATGGAAGCTCCCCACTCCAACACTTGTCATGCGTCAAATTTGAGTTGACATTAAATTGGGTCAACATTCATTGGTGTGGGCGCCTGGGTGGCTCAGTGGGTTAAAGCCTCTGCTTTCGGCTCAGGTCATGATCTCAGGGTCCTGGGATCGAGGCCCGCATCGGGCTCTCTGCTCAGCGGGGAGCCTGCTTCCCCCTCTCTCTCTCTGCCTGCCTCTCTGCCTCCTTGTGATCTCTCTCCCTCTGTGAAATAAATAAAAATAAAATCTTAAAAAAAAAAAACATTCATTGGTGACAGAGGGAATTGGGATTAATGGTTTTTTTGTTTTCTGTTTTTTCAAGATTTATTTATTTATTTTAGAGAGAGAGAGCGTGCACACGCGTGTGATTGCTCACATGCATGAGTGGAGGGGAGGGACAGAGGGAGAGGGAGGGAGAGAAACAGACTCCCCCCTGAGTGTGGAGCCCCATGCAGGGCTTGATCTCACGACCTTGAGACCGTGAGAGCCTAAATCAGGAGTTGGATGCTCCACCAACTGAGCCACTCAGGCATCTCTCAAGATTCATATTGAGTTTAATTTCCTCCCGAATACAGAGAATTAGCTGAACTAAGGAAGATAGGGGAAGAGAGGTCTTGGTCTTGAGTTGGCTATCAGCCCACAAAAGACTTCTGTGCCACTCTGCTATCAGGCATTGGCATGACATCACCCCTGCAAAGACCACACAGATTGGCTTTCAATCAATAGGAGAGAAGGTCCTTCTTACTAAAAGGGTACGAGCCCTGGCTTTGATGAGTGCTATTTGGTTTAGTAACAAGAGCAGGTCTTCACATTAGGCTAGTCTTCTACCATATCTTCATAACGCCTTGAAAAAAATATTCATTATTTATATTTATATTTGCATCGAAGAGTTTATCTGAGATCAGTTTTGAAAGATGGATTTATATGTTGTAGTTACATAAAATAGTGTTTACTACTTAAAGGACTCCATAAAATACTATAGAAAAATTACTTTAATTTGGGATGTAAAGAAAGGGGTCAAAGTTATATGACATTCCAAGGGGCCTGTCACGGCTCTGCCTAAGCGTTGAGGGGAAAAAAAGTTAGTCTCACATTATCTTAGAATTTATTTTCTTCTCTTTATTGATTTTGGCCTTGGCAAGTCTTGGAATTATGGTCTCAAAGACCCTGGGGATTCTCAAGCGATCACCTGCTTCATTTTACTGATCAGGAAATTGAAGTTCAAAAAGGTTAAGTGATGCTTATGGTTGTCTATTGTATTGGTAACAGAGAATTTACTGGACACAGACACGGGGGAAAGGCACAGCTGTTGTTTTTTTCTTAGAAAAGGCTATCAGGCAGCACAACATCTGGAACATGCTACTTGGAATATCTTATATGGCTGTCGAGAGTTTCATAAACAAGTCGGAGGTACTTTCATAAAAGGAATTATTGATCAGTTGTTGCCACATTGTTTTATCTGCAGTGCCTAGGTTAGCTCTTTTCTGCTCAATTTAATAGCAGTTAACATCACTTTCAACTTTTGCCTCTTTTACTTTGCTCTAAGTGTGCCAACACAAAATGTCCACGGTTGTTCCTTTGAATTTCACAGCTTCCTTTTGCACCACTTTGCTTTAGCAGCAGGACACACACTTGCTGTTTATCTAATAAAATTGCAAATGTGTGTGTGCATGCATGTGTGTGTGTAAAACCTAGCGGTCCAGGGAATTTTACTACCCAGTTTAACAACTCAGTAAATGGGATTTTACATTACAATCTTTTTTTTCTTCTCTATGATGAAGAAACGATTGGTCTTTTAATTTAAAGTCTTTTCCTAAAAAGAAGGTTGCATCAACTACAATAAATTCTGGATAAAAATGTTTCTGCTAATTAATTTTTCACTGAGCCAACCAGTCTGCCAACCAAGCTGCTTCTTTACTTGAATTCAAATTGATAGTGAAATATTTTAAAGCAATAGATTTGTGGTTTCTTTTCTTCTTTAAATTTTTTTTTAAAGATTTTATTTATTTATTTGACACAAAGAGAGAGATTACAAGTAGGCAGAGAGGCAGGCAGAGAGACACAGAGAGCCCGATGCGGGCCTCGATCCCAGGACGCTGAGATCATGGGGCCTCGATCCCAGGACGCTGAGATCATGACCTGAGCTGAAAGCAGAGGCTTTAACCCACTGAGCCACCCAGGGGCCCAAATTTTTTTGATTATTTAAAATCCAATACTGCAGGGTGTAATTATCTTTTTCAACAAATATTTGCCTTGACTTTGGAATTAAGTTTTATTATTTTAGGAGCACAAGGTAAATAAAAATGCACTCAACCAGGTATGGAAATCCTAGATTCCAATTGACTATATGACCATGAAGAAATCTTTTACCCTCACTGGGCCTCATTGTCCATGTTTATAAAGTAATAGAGTTGGGCTAGAGGATCTTTAATGTGTCTTCCAGTCTAAGATGTCATGTCTCTAATGTCTCTTTATACTTGACTTGTCCAAGCAGTATAGGAGACTTATCTAGTCCCAAGCCTTCAAATGACATCTGAATGTGAATGATTTCCCAACATTTTATCTGTAGCCTAATCTTTCTCTAGAATGCTAGATGCATGTACCAAAGTAGTTATTTGCTATCTCCGTTTGGGTAATGAGTAAGTATCTCTAATTTAACATGGACACAACAGAATTCCCAATCCACCCCCACTGACCTCCAGATGAGCTTTCCTGTAGTTTTCCCAAACCTGGGGGATGACTTTACTGTCCACAAGTTGTGTAGGCCCGAAATCTATGAGTTATCTTTAGTTCTCTCTCCTTCTCCACCAACATCCAGCTTTTGGCAAAGCCCACTGACTCTGCCTTCAAAAACTATCCTGAGGGCGCCTGGGTGGCTCAGTGGGTTAAAGCCTCTGCCTTCGGCTCAGGTCGTGATCTCAGGGTCCTNGCCCGCATCGGGCTCCCTGCTCAGCGGAGAGTCTGCTTCCTCCTCTCTCTCTGCCTGCCTCTCTGCCTACTTGTGATCTCTCTCTCTCTGTCAAATAAATAAATAAAATCTTAAAAAAAAAAAAAACCTATCCTGAGTCTTACTATTCAAGTTCCTCTCCACTCCCCTTACCCTCAGCCAAANTACTTGTGATCTCTCTCTCTCTGTCAAATAAATAAATAAAATCTTAAAAAAAAAAAAAACCTATCCTGAGTCTTACTATTCAAGTTCCTCTCCACTCCCCTTACCCTCAGCCAAACCCTCAGCCAAGCCCTCAGCCTCCCTCTCCCAGGACATTGCAAACACAGCCCAGCTTTTGGTCTTCCTCTCTGCAGACTACTTTCTGCACAAATGTTAAAGTGAGCTTTTAAAAATATAAATCAGATACTGTTCCTCTCCTGCTTACCACTGTTCTGTGGCTTCTTATCACAACTAAGATAAACTGGAACTCCTTACTCTGACTTATAAAGCTCTAAATGATATGACTCTAGTCTCTGTCTACTGCTATATCTTTCCCTTTCAACTTCCCCCAGTTCCCTCCAGCAACTCTGACCTTCTTTCCTTTCCTTTACCATGCCTCTCTGAGTCAGGGTTCTCCAGAGAGGACCAGAAGTGCATTGATATTGGTGTTTATATTTACATTTGCATTTACATTTATAAAGGGATTTATTGTAAGGAATTGGCTCATGGGATTACAGAGGCTGAGAAGTCCCATGATCTGCCATCTGCACAGTGGAGACCCAGGAGAGCCAATGGTGAGTTCTATCCTAAATCCAAAGGCCTAAGAAACAGGAATGCTGATGGTGTAAATTCTCAGTCTGAGAGCAAGAGAAGACCAGTGTTTCAGCTCAAGCAGTCAAACAGAGAGAGCAAATCTCCCTTTCTCTGCCCTTTTGTTCTATTCAGGCCCTCAGTAGACTGATTAAATGTCCACCCACATTGGGGACGGCAATTTGCTTTACTTAGTTTATCAGGTCAAATGCTAGCCTTATCTGGAAACACCCTCACAGACACACCTGAAAATAATGCTTAACCAAATATCTGGGCAACCAAATTCACTGTGACCCAGTCAAGCTGACCCAGAAAATTAACAATCACACATTCCAATCCCACTCCTCTCTTAGGGTCTTTGTGATAATTCTCTCATCTGCCTCAAGCTCTTTTCCCATAATCTCATAGCTGGTTCCTTCATGTTATTCAATTATCACCTTGAGAGTCGCTGTCTCTAAAAGAATCCTTTCCTAACCATCCAACATAAAGTAGCCACCCAAGTTACTATTTATCATGTCCTTCTAATTATCAGCAGAACACTTATGACTATCTGATAGCTTTCTTGCTATTTATTTATTATTTTTTGTTCTTTTTCTCCATAAAATATAAGTTCCATAAGGACAAATATCTTGACCACCAAAATATCCCTAGCACAAGAATGGTACTGGCATATGATAGTATCTCAAATACTTGTTGAATTAATGTTGAATAAAGGAACTCTCTCCAAAGCTTAAGAAACCTAGATAGTGTTAAGTAGATAATATTGTTTGTCCCCTTAAATATTTGCTCACAAGTGAATGGTGATTTTGGAAGGAAGTTTCTGCATTATGGACACATTATAAATATCTTGAGACCTCTTAAAGATTTATCTAATAGAGGTGGTTTCATAAGGTGATTAGGTTGTGATAAGCCCCACATGAAGCACCATATGATTGAAAATCAAGAGGAAAAATAGTCAACAGAAACAGGCCCATAGATAATCCAGACATTGGGAATAGCAGACAAGGCCTTTAAAATAACTATGATTACTATGTTCAAGAAAATAGAAAATATGACTTAGAATCTATTAAAAAAAGAATAACATGAGAATTCTAGGATTCTAGAATTGCAAAATCTACTATCTAATACTAAGAACTTATTGAATGGGTTTAATAGTAGATTAGACACAGAAGAAGACAAGAAAGACAAGTTAATAGAAAACATTCAGCTGAAGCACAGAAAAAAGAATGGAAAGAAAACAGAAGAGAAGATAAAAGATATATGAGACACGGTGAAAAGTTCTAACATATAGGTAATCAGAGACTTGGAGAGGAGAGAGAACAGGACAGAAGTTATATTTGAAGTGTACTGGTTGGGCATTTTCCAAAACTGATGAAAAACACCAATCTACAGATTCAAGAAGTTTAATGAATGCCAAGTAGGATAAATACAAAGAAATCACACCTCAGAGCATCATATTAAACTGTTGAAAACTGGAAAGCAAAAACAAAGGAAAAAAATACTAAAATAAGTCAGAGTTGTGAAGCTGTAAAGGACCTAGACAACCCAGAAACTGGGAGGTTTGTCCTTGAATAATCTAGAACACAATGTAAATTCATTTTAGTTATAACTATAATTTTACTTGTAACAGTAGGTTTGAAAAAAATTACATATTGTCACACATTGGATTCATTATTGTTGCTTATTAATCAACATAGTTTTCATTCATTCATTCACTCATTCACTCATCTATTCAACCATTCTCACAGATATTTATCCAAGCACCTTGTATATGTCCATCCCTAGGTTATCCTCTTGGGATATGGTAGCAAACAAGAGAGATACAGTTTTTGCCTTCTTGGCACTATCCCACATACTTAAAAAAAAAGCCTTCCTTATTATTCCCATCCATCCTACAAAAATGCACATTTTACAGATGAAGAAACAGAGATATTAAGTAAATTTAGCATGGTTACAGAGCCTGTAAACAACAGAGTGGTGATTCAAACCCAGGTATGTCAGATGTCAAAGCTCATATTCTCTCTTCTGGACCACCTGGTCTCTATGGAAAGTCATCACATTTCCCTTCTGTTTATCCCATCCCTACAGATCCTTCCAAGTTCAACTGAAATCCTTCATTCTCTCTGAGATCTTCTTTGACTAAATCATCGCCTCTCTTCTCCTGAAGGCCTGTATTATTCCCCACCTGTACCACATAAGTTAGCACCACCCTTTATGCTGTCTTGTTGAATTTGTGGAATTTGTGTGGTCTTCCTCAAAGCCCTGAAGGATGAAGTCTTAACATTCTTCTGGGTTCTTTTGTACCTAGCACAATGCTGAGTGTCATTATATATTTGCAGCTTAATTAGAATCTAAGTGTTATCCCTTTATCCTAACTCCTGGATTAAGATTGAACCAGAAGGAAAGGGAGAGCATTTTTTTTTTTTAAAGATTTTTTTATTTGACACAGAGAGAGAGATTACAAGTAGGCAGAGAGGCAGGCAGAGAGACAGGGAGAGGAGGAAGCAGGCTCCCTGCTGAGCAGAGAGCCCGATGTGGGCCTCGATCCCAGGACGCTGAGATCATGACCTGAGCCGAAAGCAGAGGCTTTAACCCACTGAGCCACCCAGGCGCCCAGAAAAGGGAGAGCATTTTGATAAGCCCACAGTGATCTTTTTAACCTGAGGGCTATGGAGTCCATAATTCCCCTGAAATGGTTGCCATACTTTGTATGCCTTTTAGATGTATGTGATTGCCTCAAATTCTCAAGGAAGTATGAGATCCACAAAAGGTTAAGAAACATTCAAGGTCATCCTGGTGGCCAACTTATTAATGCCCCATCTCACTTTTCTCTGCATCTTCCTTTTTTATCTAGAAAATTAGAACTTACATTTTATGAGGCATCATAGGTCATTTCCCCCTTGACACTCATCCTTGTGGCCTGGCAGGGGAAAAGTGCCTGTTTTCACTCTGGAACAACAAAAAACAACAACAACAAAGTTCAATCCTAGTCATTCTGAGGCAATTATGAGAAGTAAGACATGCACCACTACATTTCTGACAGGCTTGCACAATCCAGTTTTATTATTCAGCTCTTACTAAAATGCTACTCCCCTGGGAGGGAAAAAAAATCTCCGTATGAGTTCTTTAGCGCAAACAAACATCTTAAAGGAAATATGAAGTACAAATCACGTTGACACAATTTCGAAGACACAGTGGGGAGAAGGAATGACCAGAAACCCTCTGTTGCCACTGAGAAGAAGGGTGGTGGAATAAGTAGCTAATATAAAGCAAGGTGAGCTGAAGTGGGAAGGTAAGGAAGCACAATCTCCTAAATCCATGAGCTGTAAGAATAAGCCACTGAGGGAAGTTGAGGCTGAAATTTTCGAGTGACATGCACCCTAGGACGATGACCCAGGAATACTTTTTAGAGCAATGTGAGAACGCATCCACCCAAATAAATTAGCCTTCCTATTTGGACATTGCCAAAAGCAAATTCCACCATGTGACCTAGCCTACACAGCCTCCTGCCAATAACAAATTTGAGCACATCATGGTGTTTCATGCTCATGACTACCAAGAAGTGATGAACTTTTCATTTAAAAATTTTCCTGGCCCGCACCTGTGGATCTGCCCTTGGAATTCCGTTCTAGAAATTAAGATAACAGACTATATAGAGCCCTAGTTTACATCAGTGGGATGGACTAAATTGGTGCCTCTAAAGGTTTTCACTTCTGCCAAATCCCTATGAAAAAGAAACACTGCCCAAGGGAATGAATTTAGGGCTCTTGTTTGTGTTACTCACTTTGTCTCTTATCCAAGTTCCCATTTTACTTGGCAGATATTCTGAAGAGACACACATGGTGATCAATCCCACTTTTCAGATAGCATGAACCAGGGCACACGAGGATAAGGAAGGGTGCCATTTTCACAGGAAAGGAAAGCTACATGTTTGAGACAGTGGTTGGTCTTTGGACACAGCTGAGTATCCAAAGCTTCCTGGTTTGCCCTCTCCGTGTTCTACCTCAGCTCTATGATGGAGCCTTCCTTCCACCCCCCCTTAGACAGGGATGATTTCTGAAGCCTATCTCTAAACCTCAGCCCTTTACATATGTCTCTCTTCCTTTGAATTTTGTTCAAATATCAAAACTATCTTTGCTTCAAAGCCATGGTATGTGCCTTGACCAGCCCCTCTCCCCAAAATTGATAACTGAATTCTTGTGTTGCTTCCCTGTCCTGCTGAATTAGCTAGTAGCATAGGCTCTCTAAGGAAAGCCCCTCAATCTCAGCCCGGAGGCTAGGGACTTTATTCACCAATGAAGTACCTTAAATCGGACTGTTGGTCTTATTTCTGGGTCCCTGTTGCTTTGCCAGTTCTGTTCCTGAGCATGTGAGGGTGCCCTGTGATGGTAGCTTCAGCAGAGTTGGGCGCTTGCCACATGGCTGTCAACACAGCACCTGTGAATGGCGTGGTGCCAGCCTGGTCCACTCCTGGGTCCAATGTTGAGTCTCGCTTTGGGTTCTGATGCCTCCCAGTCTACTGTCCTATTACTGCCACAAGGCTGCATCTGTCTGTGTTCAGAGGTTCGAAATATGTCTTGCTCAAGAGTAGGTCCTTAAAACTCCCCTGCCCAAGATCTAGAATTGTTCTAGATTCTAGAGTTTTCTAGAATCTAAATGGGCATAGGGCTAATGCTGCACAGGTGGGGTTAATGGTTTCAGCTGCAAGGGGAGGAGAGCTGGAAGCTGGGAAAGCAGGGGCTGTCGGGGAGTAGTAACTAAGCCTCTCCTGAGAAGAGGAAGAGAATGGAAGGAAAAAACAATAAAGAGAATATTAATCCCAGCTTTATCTTCCCCTTCTGTCTCTCTCCTCGCAGTCCCCAGGCCCACGTGGGGCTCAGACGCCAACATGAGATGACTGATGGGGGTGGTCCAGGGACCATGTCCCAAGAAACATGACTGTCGAGGTAACGTGACCACAACTGGTGTGGCCCAGCACATGTAGCATTGTGGGGGAGGTCATGTTCACGTCTAGAAAAGGACCCATTTGATCCCTAGGGAGGACAAAGTCAGACCCAGTGGTTGGGACAGGTCTCAGTACAGCAGCCCCGGGATGTTCTGTGATCCTTCAACTGTTGCAAGCAGGCACAGTCAAGCACGGTGCCCTGAGTGGGGGCTGCAAGTGAAGGAGGGAAGACCCAGCCGGGCCAGGGAATCTTGGGCTTCTTGGGTCTCCCTCCACATTCCCATGAGAGGCCACTGAAAAACCTGTTTGAAAGAACCGTTTGTTATTTGTGCTAGAGGAGATCGGATTCAGCTCTGAAGAGCAGCCTCCTCCAAGAGCCAACGGCATCTTCTGGAAACATTTACTTCACACCACGCTAGTGCAGCGTTAGCTGTCCGAGTGGCGTATGCAGCAGGCGTCCTGCCTTCAGTGCCCCCACGTGAGCGGCTTGAACCTCAGGGATAGGGCCGCGACCCCCATGCCCACCCTACCTCATCACTAATAACTCCGAGCCCCTCAGCAGCAACCCATTCTCGGATCAATCTTTCTAAAGATTTTTTCTTGGTTTATGAAAGCAATATATAGTTATTATGAAAATTCAAACGCATATAAAGCACTTTACTGAAATTGTTAAGGACTTATGAAAGTGTGAGGATAGGCAGTTACTCATGCTCTGCTCTTGGGCTGTGGAGGAATATAGAGATGTAAGGAAAAGACGCTGCTTTTTTTTTTAAGATTTTATTTATTTATTTGAAAGAGAGAGAGAGGGTGAGAGAGAGCCAAGTCAGAGGGAAGGGCAAAGGGACAAGCAGACTCCCTGCTGGGCACAGAGCCTGACACAGGGCTTGATCCCAGGACCCTGAGATCATAACCTGAGCCGAAGACAGACGTTTGACTAAGCCACCCAGGCGCCCCAGGACCCTGCCTTTAAAGAGCAATCACTTAGCGAACGATATAAGCCATACATGCAAGCATGTAAATTACAAGGCAGTATCTGGTAGGTTTTGTGAGTTGCAAAAACAATAAACACCTTAGCAATGTTTTCCGAAGTATGACCCATGGTGTCATCTGTATTAGAATCACTGAGGGTTTGTTACCCATGTTCATTTCTAGACCCAACCCCAGTCCTATTGAAACAGAATCTCTGGAAGGGCGACTTGGGAAATTGTGTGACTAAAAAGCACACCAGATGAATCCTTGCACCACAAAGTTAAGAACCAGCACCTCAGACTCAGAAGATAAAATGTTTCCTCCATCAGGTGACCAAATGCCAATGCGACAGTGACATAGGAGAGTCCCTGAAGGAGGCGCCCAGGGATACCGTTGCAGAATTCATCACATTATGATGCAACTTCCTTTTCCTTGTCTGTCCATCTTTCCAGTGGATTAGGAACTCCTTGAGGGGAGAGATTTGTCTTCTCTGGAATAGAGTCAGTCCATCACTGGCTCTCAATAAATGTTGGTAGAACGAATGAATAATTGTGGGTGATCTAAACAGGTTTGCAGACGTCTAGGACAGGGTTCTGGGAGGAGAGGAGACACAAGCAAAATTTTAATGATGGGAAAATCAAGGTCAGTCGTCAAGGGCATCAGAGGGAAAGGACAATTTAGGCGAGTACGTGGGTATAGGGTAGAGAGCAAAGCCGTAAGAGCATGAGGGTCCTCGAGGGCTCAGAGAGGGCTATAAACTGTACGCTGTGTATTCTGTGGAGGATGGGGAGTCACCAAAGATTGGGGCCCAGAGAGAGATGGAACCAGAATGCATTTTAGGACAACTAATTATTCGGCCATGGGCAGCTTCCCCGGGAGAAGAAAGTGAGTGGACCCAGGCAGCCATGCCAAACCCTGAGAGGAGTTAGGGACTGGCTTGGTCAAGTAGAGGCAGGACTTGGTGAGATTTTCCACTCAAGCATCAGAACCATCCCGAGTCCTGAGCCCCTTCGGCCAAGAAAGTTTTGTTCTTTTTCTAGCACCCATCTGTTTGGACTCCCGGGTCTGTTGGGCGCCCTCTCCCTTGGCCGCCCAAGGAGCATCTTACCTAGCACGCGGAGAGCTGGGAAGCATTGCTCGGGATGTTAGGAACAGAAGGAGTGGTCAAGAGAGGAAGGGGGCTCAGCAAAGGCAGAGGCTAAGGGGATAGCCAGGAAAGGCCAGATGTAAGAACAATTTCTGAGGCAGAAACTATAGAATTTGGTGAATGAACGTGGAGCAGAAAAAAGGGCATGTTAATTAAGGATAATATTGAGGTTTGGGGATGCTAATTATAGAGCTATAGAAAAGGGGTGCTTGGGGCCGCCTGGGTGGCTCAGTTGTTAAGCGTCTGCCCTCGGCTCAGGTCATGATCCCAGGGTCCTGGGATAAAGCCCCGCATCGGGCTCCCTGCTCAGTGGGAAGCTTGCTTTCTCCCGCTCCCACTCCCCCTGCTTGTGTTCCCTCTCTTGCTGTGTCTCTCTCTGTCAAATAAATAAAGTCTAAAAAAAAGGGGGGGTGCTTAGAGAAGAAGGATAAATAAATCAGCTTGGGGCATAATGAGTTTGAATTTGTGCTAACAGCAATATTTCCATCCATCCAGGTGGAGGGGTCTTGGAACTTACCGGAGATGGAGATTTGACATTCAGGAGGAAGGTGGGTTATTGATTATTTGTGGTTGGTTATTGATTATTTGTGATCATTTGAGGGCATGGCAATGGATGTGATCACCCAGAAAGAGCAGATGGAAAGAAAAAAGAAAAGGGTCAATGATAAACACCAGCATTAAGAGATGGACAGAGGAGGAGGAGACAGTGAGAGAAACCAAGAAGGATTGGCTGGAAAGGTAGAAGGAAAACCAGGAGAAAGTTGACTTCAAGAAAGGCAAGAGTTTCCAGAAATGTCAGTAACAGCATCACACATCTCAAGTAGGTAGAGTAAGCCATAGGGCACTCATTACTGCATTGGTGGAAGCCATCAGTAGGAGCCAGACTGAGGAAGGCACAGGAGGAGGGGAAGTGGATGGAAACTATGGCCCCCACTCTTTGCAGTAATGTCCACAGATGATCACCTTCCTCACCAAGTAACAGTCTCTGGACCACTGAACACAAAAGAATTCAACATGATGGAGGGTGATGCCTTTCACTGAGATCTCTACTCCAATTCTCTTCAATCCACCCTGCATTCATTTAAGACCCCAACCATTGGTTCCTGCGCTTATTCAGGGCTGCTAATGGTAGCGTAAGTGAAAGCCTTAATGATATCTTTGTCTTCTTGTTTTGTAAGAAGTTATTCCACTTCCACATTTAACTCGTTTGGAGAATATTATGAAAAACTTGCCTTCCTGTTTCTTGTCAAGGAAAGTTCATATTTTCTCACTCTTTTAAGGAATCAGTTCTTAGCTCTTTGCGACAAAATGACCATCTCACGTTGAAAGTTTCTTATTGTCAAGTTCAATGTCATCAAGAAGAGTCAGTGGATGAATTACAAGTATTTACCTGGTGTGATTTCTACAAGACAATGAGAAAAGGCTGAATAAAGAGGATGAACTGAATATCAAAACACTTTCTTCTCTATTTAAGAAAANAAGACAATGAGAAAAGGCTGAATAAAGAGGATGAACTGAATATCAAAACACTTTCTTCTCTAAGAAAAAAAAAACAGCNAAGAGGATGAACTGAATATCAAAACACTTTCTTCTCTATTTAAGAAAAAAAAATTATGCTTTTCCTGTCACTACGGAGGTTTTGTTTTGCTTTGTTTTATTTTATTTTTATTTTGGCCCAACCTCGAATGTATTACATTCTCTGGAGTCATGGAAAAGACTCTACCCTGACTGTGGTACCAGAAACATGTGTATACAACCCACCCCATTTTACCCATGCAGAAAGGTATCAACAGCTCTGGTTGATTCATGTATTACCAACAGCCAAGGTAGTTGAATTCACCATAGGAGCAACTGGTTTATTTCATGGCCACACCCAAGTGTTACAGCAAGAGGAATCTGGTCATAGAGCGAGTGGAGGATCAGCACAAACCCAATGCTGCTGCTTGAAAAACAATGGCTAGGTTGGCACAACTGGTACCCAAGAGAGAGACTATGGGACAAGGCCCTTGTGTCAGTTGATAGAAGCTGATTCTGAATGATCTAAGCAGAAAATGCATTCATGTACAGCATGGTGGGTGACCCACAGGAATCTTCAGGACAGTTGGAAACCAGCTCTAAGGTGAAACAGCTTGGATCAAGGCTCCAAGTCATGCTGTAGACTGGTCTGTTGATGGCCCTGCCATAGACCTCAAGGATGCTGCTCTGCCCTAAAGCTGCTGCCACCACTGTGGCTATTGTTCAGTACCTCCCACTCTTCCTATCACCAGCTGCAGAGGGGACCTAGATTATGACCCTCCCCTCTGCTGTAAGAAAGGCTAGGGAGGTGGTTTCTGGCATTTCCAGTTTTTAGTGGGGAGGTGGCTCTGCCTCCTGATGTTGGGGGTTCCCCAGACAAAGGAAGGTCTCATCCTGGGCAACCAGAAAGACAAATGTCATTCTTGTACTTGAGACCTGGGACTATGTCTTCACCTTCATCATGGACCTAGATCCATGCCCTGAACAGCATAGGTGCCAACAAAATTTTGGTTGTGAATTCTCTGCCAACATCCATCCAGGAGTGAGTCACACCTCACAGGTTACTATTAGCCTGGAGAGCTGAGCAACTTGACAATACAGGCAGTCTTTGCTTTTTAAAGCTATGGCTCCTTTGTTGAACCCATTGTAATGTGGCCATATTATATTCACATTTTTTGAGGGTGGGGGAAGGGGCAGAGGGAGAGGGAGAGAGAATCTTAAGCAGGCTCCATGCCCAGTGTGGAGCCCGATGTGGGGCTCCATCTCACTACCCTGAGATCATGACCTGAGGTGTAATCAAGAGTCAGATGCTTAACCAACTGAGCTACCCAGGCACCTGTATATTCACATTTTTTTTTAAAGATTTTATTTATTTATTTCACAGAGGGAGAGAGATCACAAGGAGGCAGAAAGACAGGCAGAGAGAGAGGGGGAAGCAGGCTCCCCACCGAGCAGGGAGCCCGTGTGGGCCTCGATCCCAGGATCCTGAGATCATGACCTGAGCCGAAAGCAGAGGCTTTAACCCACTGAGCCACCCAGGCGCCCATATTCACATTTTTTGATGGGATCTATGTCTAAGCCATTAACAAAACTCACCATCCACTCAATGAAATTCTCCTTCTGACCCCCATGAGTACTTTACAATTTGCATGGTATAAAAACTAAGGGAATAAAAGAATCNTGGGATCTATGTCTAAGCCATTAACAAAACTCACCATCCACTCAATGAAATTCTCCTTCTGACCCCCATGAGTACTTTACAATTTGCATGGTATAAAAACTAAGGGAATAAAAGAATCTAAAGGCTCTGGTCTCTGTTAAGTTAGAGAAAAGATATCCTCAGCATTTTAAGATGAACATCTCCAAACTGCACTCAGGGTGGCAAGCAATGTACTCTGCAGTGTTATTTGACAAGATTGTTCTTCCCCATCACTGTCCACAGAAAGAGAAAGCATGGAGCTGATTGATTGGCAAGCCATCCATTTTCTGTGAAATAAGGAAAGCACTGGGGGCTGAAATGGTAAAGTTATCAAATATCTTACATCCAAACAGCTACCTTAAAATGACTTCCACAGAGGCAAAGTTTTCTTCCTGACAGTAATGTTTGCCATTTTAACATACAATACGGTGCCTTGCAGACACTAGAAACTCAATGAGTTTCTTGCAGGTGATAACTGCTAGAGATAACATAAATTGCCTCTTATTTTGGTAACAAAAACTTGGTGGTCGTTTTTTTTGGGGGGGGGCGGGGGGGGTGCCCTAAGGAGGAATTTTCATGTTGTATACCAGAAGTATAAGTGAAGCGTTAGACCTACTGTGTAGGCATTACTGATCTTGCTGCATTTAAAAAAGATTATTATTATTGATAGATGAGCATTTGTTGAAGAGAAAGAAGAGTTCCTATATACCACTCACCCAACTTCCTGTAATGTTAATATCACAAATAACCAGGGCGTGGGTATCAGACCTAAGACATTGATACAAGTTGTCAACTAAACTACACACTTCTCGGAGTTGCCTACCATTTCTTGTCAATGCAAAGCCTTAGTGCTTATTTGAACTTGAGGGTCCCACCCAGCTATACAACTACATTAATTCAGATGGACTGGAATTAGATACAGAGGTGGCTCAGAAAGACTATAAAATCTACCATTTTTTGTGCCAAACATAAATATATTTTAAATTTTGGCCCCAAATATCTTGCATGTCTGCTCTGATTTCATCCTCCCCAGAAAACCAAGAGGATGGATACTATCATACCCACTTTATAGCTAAGACAGCGGGATTTGGGCTTCCAAGCATGTCTGCCAGATAGCTTAGCTGGGAAGTGGCACAGTCAGGATGCGGACTAAGGCCTCTCAGATTCCAAAGCCCATGGCTTTGACCGTCACCTCTATGTACCGACTGAAGGGCGTTTATCACGGGTGTGATACTACTGCTATCTCTCCATCTGCAGTCTTGCTCGGGACCCACGAAGGTCATCTGGATCAGCTGTGGCAGGTGATTCCTGATTGGGAGGGTGGTTGTCCTATAATGAGGACATGTGACTCGAAGGGAACGGGGGTTTCCTGTGATGGGTGCGATCATTTCAACCCTCAACATCCCGACCCCGCACGCTCAAACAGGACGCTCTCCCCGGCAGCAGTGTGGGGCTGCCCAGAGCAGCTGGGAGGAACGCGGCGCAAACATCCCCACGTGCCTTTTGCTTGTGTTTCAGAGCTCAATTAACGCGTGTAAAGTGATCTGAAATGCAGGAATAAAAAGAGCTGGGGAGCTGCAGAGTGTTGGTCATTACCTGAGGTGAGACAGCTGAAGGAGGGAGGCCCAGGGAGACAAAGGGGGTCTGGGGAGAGGCGAGGCCTTCGGCTCGGCAGCCAGCTGGTTGGCATAGAGCCAGATGGGGCTGTTGCTGGCAGTGCTCTGCCCTGAGCTCTGTCTCAGGGCCTCCACTGCAGTTCTGCTCAGAATTCCTACGGGACTGAGCCAAAGCTGGGGAAAACGGGTCCGAGGACCCAAAGTGCAGCCAGTTCTGTAACCAGCCCTATAGACATTGAGATGCCCCCCATCCTCCACTGTTGCCAACGCAGGGCCGTCTGCAGATTACTGGATTTGGTCAATGCAGGAGCGCATGTGATCAGTATCGACGCTATGAATGACGCAAAGTGAGCTTTGTTCATTCCTTTCGACGAGCGTGGATTCAGAGTAGTGATTTGGTATTGTCACCTGTGGGAGGCAATAAATCCCTTATAAAGGGATGGGTAAAAATAATGAAGTCCGAGTCCCGTGCTATTTCACCATCACCCAAGTGTGTGTTAGTGAAAGGGCGACGCACTGGTTTTATAGAGAACGTTCGGCCTCATGACGTCATAGGGTGAAAGCAGGTGGCGTTTTATTTCAATGTAAAGCATACAAAGAAGCCAGTGAAACATCTTTCTTTCACGCTAACTTGATACCACCTGTATCTAGAAAGTTAGCGTTCCGTGGTTCTCTCCAGCAGGGCGAAGATGTCTGCATCTCCGTGTATATATCAACGGTGGCTGTATATACAGCCTATTCTAAACTGTTTATGGTGATGGAGGAGAAAAAGGTTTGGATAACCCAAAGTTTATATTAGGCTTTCATCTTGCTTTTATGTCCTGCTTAGGCTAATAGTTGGGTTGTTATCCATCTCTTGAGCCCACAAACCGAGGATGTGGCTGCTGGCAGTCCCGTACACCTTGGCAAGCAGAGCAGGAGGCCCGCTGCCCCTGACTTCCGTTCAAGAATTCCAGAGGACTCCTGGAGATCTGGCATGGGGTCAAGGGTCCACTCCAGGGACAATCCTATGATCACAGAGGGAGGGTCCCACTCGAAGTTGCCTTCTCCCATTCAACACCAAGACCATCCAGTAAAATGGAAAACGCCCAAAGGAGAGCCAGGTAGCCATCCCCACCTCTGTCTATTCCAACTGAGCAGGGAGAGGCTGGAAGATGCTGTTGTCCCCAACCTGCAGCAGGGGACATCTCCGTGGATCTCCAGGATCCATCTCCAGGATCCACGACAGACATCAAGTTTGTTCTCTTCTGGGCATTGCATTTGTGACTGATTCCCCCTGGAGTTGCGTGTGCGCAATGCTTCACCACACGTAACATCCCTTGTTGGGTCCCCATGGGTCACTGAGGGGTCATTTGAAGCCACCAATGATGGTGTCCTTCAGGTGTGCATTGATTCTTGCCTGATTCAACATAATAATGACCTCCTAAGTCTCCTTGTCACCACCTTGTTCCCTTCTAAATTATTCTCCCTGTAGGTCCTAGAATGATTCTTATAAAACACAGAGTCCATTTCAATACTGTGATGGTACATTTTATGTCAAAGAGTTAGTCGGATACTAGTTATGTCTGTGATGGTGTTTTGGATGAGATTAACATTTGAGTTAGTAGACTGAATAAAGGGGATTGCGTTCCTTAGTGTGGGTGAGCCTCATCTAATCAGTTGATGGCCTGAATAGGAAAGATGAACTGAGTGAGAAGAAACTCCTCCTGCCCAACTGCCTTGAGCTGGGACATCCATTCTTGTCTGCCTCTGGAGTGGAACTGAAACAACGGCTCTTCCTAGATCTTGAGCTGGCCAACATTCAAGCTGGAACCCACCATTGGCTTTCCAGGGTCTCCAACGTGCTGGCTGCAGATCTTGGGACTTGTCAGACTCCATAATCTTGTGAGCCTATACCTTATAATAAATCTCTTTCTCTCTATATTACATCCTACAGTTCTGTTTCTCTGGAGAATCCTGACTGATACAAATATCTTCTTACTTACTAACTTCATTCATTCATTCGTTTAAAAAGATTTATTGAGCACCTACAATTAACTGGACACTGTTTCATGTTCTTGGAAATTATCACTGAACAAAGCAAAGAATCCTGGCCCAAGGAACTTTCGTTCCTATGGAGGGGAGGTGGGGATGGCAGTGATGGAGGGAGACAGATAATGAATAATCGGAATAAGAAGATTAGGAATGCGTTGGAAGGTGGTCCGTACAAGGGGCAGAGGAAAAAGCAGAGCAGGATGTGGAGGATCAAGAGGCATCAAGAAGGGGACATTTGAGCAAAGGCTTATGGGAAATAAAGTGGCTTGGCACGTGGATGTTGTGATAAAGTTCATAGTGGGGGGACACTGGTCCCCGCTACATCTGCAGTGGGATCTGTGGGACCTTCCTCATTAGAAACCCTTGTTTTAGCCACACAGCTCCCAAGCAGCCCCCGACCTACCTACCTTGACCTTTACCCAGGCCTACAATGTCCCCTCCGTCCCCTCCATCAAGACCTTCTTCTCCCTACTCATGCTTACGTCATAACCCCTCCTTGTCTGGGAAGACCCATTCCATGGCTTCTCCCAAGGCTGCCTACCCCAGTGGTTTCTTGACCCTTTTTTGGTGTCCCACAGACTTGGATTTGAGCTGCAATTGTCCCCCTATGTATCATGCAACTTTGCACAATTTGGCTCTAAACTGAGAATAAAATCGTTCCCTGCTTATTAGTTTAAAAGACTAGAAATGAAAAAAAAGCACCCATGACTCCATGGCTCCGTAACAGGACTCCATGACTCTCAGCAGCTGTAATTATTGTTTCCATGTACCTCCTCCGCTGTGCCTCTTCTCCCTGTGCTCCCAGACACTCCAGGCTCTGGCCCTCCCTGGCTGGTCAATTCAAGAGCTATCTCCAAGGAGCATGCTTTCCCAGCCCTGCTCCACACCACCCTGGCCGGACGTCCTGGTTCTTCATTCACAGCTCCTACCTTCCTCTCAACAACCTCACCCCAGACCACATTCTGGCTTCAGACTCAGGTGTTTTCGTGGCTTCCCAGAGCCTCTTACCCCTTGCTGGGTGGGGTATTTCTTGATATTTGCACTATTAAACTTTATGCTTTAGCTCCCTGTAAGCAAGTCCCAGACCTGCTGGACCAGACGTATGGCCCCTGCTTGGGAAGGGAGGCAATGGCGTTTCTCTACTGGGGAAACAAAGCCACTTCCGTGTTGACCACAGGAGGATGTGTGAAGACATTATTTTTTATGACTATTTTAAATGTACAAGTTGAGAAGATAGTAGAGCAAACTCATCTCTAGTTTGCCCTGTTAGTAGCATCTTACATGCTAGTGTGTTTTAAAATTTTTTATTTTATTTATTATTTTATTTTTAAAAATTTTTTATTTATTATTTATTTATTTATTTATTATTTTATTTTTTTTTAGAGAGAGGGAGAGAGAGAGAACATGCATGCAAGTGGGGGGGGGTGTGGGGTGAGGGAGAGGAAGAGACAAAATCCCAAGCAGGCTCCATGCTCAGAATGGAGCCCGGCAAAGAGTGGAGCTTGATCTCACTATCTCGAGATCATGATCTGAGCCAAAATCAAGAGGTGGATGCTTAACTCACTGAGCCACTCAGGCGTCCCCTTACATGTTAATGTATGGTACATTTGTTACCATTAATGCACTAACATTGATAAATTATTGCTACCTAAAGTTCATACTTTACACAGATTTCTTTAGTTTTTTTTTTTTGTCCCAGGATCCAACCAGCAAACCACAATACAAGTAAGATTTTATTTTTTGGTCCCAAGGTCTTGGGATGGAACCCTGCTTCTCATTCTCCCTCTGCCCCTCCCCACCTCGTGTTTTTTTTTCTCTCTCTCTCTCTCATTCTCTCTAAAATAAATAAAATCTTTTTAAAAAAGATTTTATTTTTAAGTCATCTCTGTACCCAGCGCGGGGCTCCAACTCATGACCCCGAGATCCAGGGTCACATGCTCTGTGGACTGAGCCAGCTAGGCGCCCCTCACCACAATACATTTCATTGTCATGTCTCCTTAAGCTCCTCTTGGTAGTAACAGTTTCTCAGCATATCCTGGTTTTGCTGACCTTGATTGCTCTGAGGAAGTGCTGCTCAGGTATTCGGTAAGATGCCTTTTCATTGGCATTTGCTGATAGGCACAGAAGGACTTCATGCAGCCGGTTGCTCACACAGGTGGTAGAGGATCTGAGAAGGAAACAGGGGAAGGAAGGTGAGTTACCCAAAGACTCATTGCCTCTGAAAGCCATTAAGATTCCTAAGCTGGGGTGTTAGCAGAATGTGGCTGTGTTACCCAAGCCAGGAGTTGGGGTCCCCCGGCAGAAACCTCAGCCAGTTGCCGCTACCATGGCAGATGCCAGCAGAGGCAAGAAGGAGGTGAGGAAACTCTTTGTCATCGTCTTCTTCTTCTTCTTCTTTTACAATTTTATTTATTTGTTTGAGAGAGAGAGAGCGAGCATGAGCAGGGGAGGGGAAGGAGCAGAGGAAGAGGGAGAAGCAGACTCTCCACTGACCTTGAGATCATGACCTGAGTCAAAACCAAGAATCAGGTGCTTAACTGACTGAGCCACCCAGGTGCCCCAATTCTTTATCTTCTTTCCTGCCAGCCTCCACTCTTCTTTTAGTACCTCTCCTTTTGACCATACCTCGCCGTTAACCAGCCTGCCCAGGGGTCTGTGAACTCAGCCTGCAAATCTTCTCCTAGCCGCTCGGAGCAGAGGGCGCCACTGAGAATTGACTCTGAACACAGAATGGCCCGTGACGGGGTCAGCTGGCCTTTGAACCCATAGCACCAGTGACATGGTTTTACCATGGCATTAGCACCACAGTCCTGCACCTGTTTGCCTGAGTTTGGGCTCTGTATGATGAGAGGGCTTTGAGGATATTGTTTAGTTTTTACACTCAGAGCCTAGAATAGTACCTTGACCATCTTAGGTTTTCAATGTTTGAGGTATACACAATTGAATGAATGAATGAATGAATGAATGACAGTTTCTTTGGACCAGCGCCTCTTCTGTGCTCTAGCTTTGAGGACTTGCTCCCCACCGGCATGTCTTTCCAGCTTCTCATAACCTCCTACTGCTGTTAAGATTACTCTGAGCCTCGCATTTGCAGCCTTTGAAGGCCACGTGGATGGTGTGACTACAAACTAATCAGACCAGTTTTCAACAAAGGGAACCAATTAACTCATCAAGTAAGTAAGGAGGTAAGTTTTCCATGAATCCTTCCGAGTCGTATCTCAGGAAGGTCATCACATCTTCTTATGATGCCACCTTGCCCAGCCTCTTCCTCATGAGCTGCCCAAGGAAAGGAATGAATAATTTTTTAAGAATAAACTGTCTGTCTTTTCAGCTAAATGTCACCCAGCCCTCACCTGCTGGTATTCAAGTGGGTGGGACACATCATCAGAGAGGTTGCATTTCCTTGCAGCGGAGGGGAGGAGGCAGTGGACCGCCACAAACGGAACTGACTGTTGCTTTCCCATGGGTGCAGGAGGGCAGAAGAGTCACACCCGGCTGTCACCAGGTCTG
Source organism: Ailurus styani (assembly GCA_002007465.1). Taxonomy (NCBI): domain Eukaryota; kingdom Metazoa; phylum Chordata; class Mammalia; order Carnivora; family Ailuridae; genus Ailurus; species Ailurus styani. The sequence goes on along the minus strand of LNAC01000012.1, from coordinate 1,525,576 downwards.
GGCCAGGATGCCCTAGAGCTGCTCACTAATAGGACACCTGGCCTCTGAGACACCCGAGGTTCTAGGATTTTTTGAGGACGGTCGGTGCTGAGACTGCACATAGAAAACCAAGTTCCACTTGCAAGAACCTCACGTCTCCATGTGCCAAGCGGATCTCAATCTCTCATAAGAAGCAAGGGTGCCTAGGTCACGGGAGTGTTCCTCCACTCCAGAGTTTTCCTGTTTTCTGCCTGCCCTGGACAGCCGTGGGACAGAAATCTGACCAGCCAGCATTCTCATTTAGCAGAGGCTGAAATATTTTCAACTATCCTCCTGCTTCCATTCTGGTTAGTAGCTCTTCTAATGCAGGTAAGAAATGGTGGCTGGAGAAACCAAAATGCAGGATTTTGGTTCCCAATACCTCCTTTTCCACAGTGCATGATGGGGACACCACTGGGAGGGCAGGTGGCACACTTGAGAAAGCAGAGGTTTTTAGAAATGTTGGGGACTGAGGTTGAGACCCCCAGCTCCTCTGTATATCAGCTGCGTGATTTTGGACAAGTAGCTTTATCCTTCGGGACTTCCACTCTCTCATTTGAAAATTGGGGATTAAATGTCTGTTTTATCACAGAGGTGTGGTAAAGATCACCCACAATGTATGGCGAGTACTCTGAAGATCAACAAGTGTAACGTATCACAACTAGTTTTTTTGCGTGGACGGAAGGCAGCAGAAAAGGTGTCTTTGATGTTTAATTAATACTAAAAATCTTCCATTACATTTATTTAGCTATAATCGGGAAGGAGGCGGGCACGAGTAATTTTCAAAGGGACTTTTTCTGCTCCCGAAATAGAACTCAGAAAACACACATTTGATTTTCCTTTTGGTGTCAAACCACAGCACCATTGTTATTAGCACTTGTACAGAACTGCGACCTTCAAACTTGGTGATATCAAAGACTGAAAGCGAGCTCCCAGTCCTGAAGCCTTTCAAACAGGGCCTGCAAACCAAAGCACTTATATTTTGAATTATGGGCTGATAGAATTGTCCTCTTAAATGAGCACTTGCAAGTTTAAATGTTGCCTTCCAGGTGGGCTGCAGTAAATGAACGTGCTAAGAGGTCACTGAAAGCCCTTTTGGGGACAATGAGGGGAATCTGTTGTAGGGGTTCCTGTAACACCCTCTCTGCAGTTCAAAGAGAAACCTAGAACTTACGTTTTCCTCGTTGTTCATAAGCTGATTTGTGTATACATCTAGGACGATAATTTACTTTCAGTTTACTGAATTTGTGAATTTTCACATTTTGTTTTAATTTGTAATTAAGTTTTCTCTACGAGGCACACCATATGCCACCATTAATTCTTTTCTCATTGATTTCTTACGAGATACATGAGTGCATATTTTGATGCAATTTTTGAGGTCTTTTGAAAATCAAACGACTACGTGTTTAGCCATATGGGCCTTTGTTATTTAAAATAGCAAACGATAAAGTAACAGAAAGCGAAATGCAAGGGGGACCTGTCAGAAAGCAAAAAATCGAAAGACTGTAATTGCTGTTCTANTAATTGCTGTTCTAAAAACCCCGATTTTCGATTTTTTTTTTTTTTTTTTTTTTGCCTTTTGCCTTATGTTTTTGAAATCTGTCTTTTCGGGTCCCCACACTGTCTCTTCAGCACCCGTGAAGGTACCGCATCACAAGTGCACCCGGCAAACGTACGGAAACCAGTTACTGCTCTGTGCTTTCCACTGGGGCCGCAGATAACTAACATCCGCCTCCGGTGAGTTCAGTTGTAGCCAGCGTGTTTCTTTTAACATCTTATGCCAGGATTGGACCCCGAGCGCCCGTTCAGGCGCACACACGGTGTCCGGTTTTGAAAGGGACCGACGGGTCGTTCTGTTTGGCCGGG
>LNAC01000012.1:1421279-1523501 GCA_002007465.1 Ailurus styani | reverse complement strand
GGGGTTCCGGCCGCGTTCGGCTGCAGCTCGGCCGGGAGACGGCGCGACCCGACGGCGGGGCCACCGGCGAGTCCAGCGCCGCCGCAGCCCCCCAATGCGGCCGCGAGAAGCAGCGGGGGGGGGGCCGGCGATCGAAGGTAACGAAAATGGGGCTCATTTCCTGCCTCCTGAGCTTCTGCTCTGGCTCAGCATTGTCACGAGAAGCCCTCACTGTTCTGGCGGCTGCATTTGGGGGGCACCCTTTGATTTTTTTTAAGGTGTCCGCCCCCATATTTCCACCTGGTTTCAGATTGATTTATAGCCTGCCCCCCGAATGGGAAAGATCCGGGGATAGCAAGTTGAATATTTTCATTAGTTTTGGCTCAAAAGTAAGTTCATTAAAAAAAAAAAAAAGTTTCTCAGGAATTTGTGAATAGCCGTTTAAAAATGTTTCTTTTAAAATAGCAGGCAAATGAATGATTTCAAAAATTATCAAATAATGGATGTAATTCTGTGAATTACTTCCCAGGGCTTTACTTTGGTGGGCTCCCCGGGCGTTACTTTTATTTTCAAGGAACTAACGTGTTAAATGTGGAGTTTGGCTCGGGCAGAGTTTACAGCATTGCTGTCGCAACTGTTTTGCTATCAATTATAAACAGTGTCAGATCTGTGAGCAGTTCCAACCTCTTTTCCAACACTGTAACTGCTTATCCTAATATGACATCTACAGATGAGAGTTTCCTTTGAGGGCAGCAAGAATCTCTCCCTTTTCGGAGAAGCGTTGTTTTGAGGAGAAAAACCATGATTCCTGGCTGAGAGGCTGAGGAGACTATTTTTCATGCTTTGTTTATACTCCTGGGGATGACATTTGGGGAAGGGAAAGGCAGTCTTTCTGGGCAGCTTTTTAATTGTGGGATTATTAATTTACTTAATTTATTAGTTTCAGTCAGTGGGGCTCGGGGAGCCCTCGGTCACACGATGTGCTTAAGGTGACACATTTGCTAGCAGTTGGGACACATGATTGCAAATGTAAAATGTGCGTCCTGTGGACTGGTCGGCTGCGAGCTCCTGGGTGGAGCTGTCGTAGGTAGGGTGCTCCTGGCTCATTGAGGAAAAAGGGAGTCATTTTCCTTAGCTAAGGAAGACATCCTGTTATATTCCTTTTGTTCCCTGTTTTCCATTGATCGCCAGCTCTGCCTTAGAGAGGGGTGAGCAGCTCAGAGTGCAGAGCCAAGGACTGCCCAGATGCCTACAAACCACTTCAACTCTCACACTGATTGGTTAGCTAGACTGAGACTTAGGGAAACAGCCACCCCAAACCTTCTTTTAAAATCCGGCTGTAATTTTCAGATTTGCCTTCCCGTGCGCAGATTCCTGCAAGATTGCCTTTTAATTTCGGGTGCAATTTCCTCGCGAGAACCTTTATGTTTAATTTTTCGTTGTTGTTTCTATCCGGATAAAGTAGGCCATTTTGGTGACAAATTTCTTTGCAGTCGTCAGCTACTAGCTTACATTTATAGACATATCACTTTACAATACATTCTCCATGATTTCTCCTCGGGAGCTGCACGATGCAAAGTTGTTCAACTTAGAATAATTTTTCCTAGGCAGTTTCTGACCTGAATATTTAAACAGCACCATCAGCAGACGGATATCTCGCTGGATCTTTACTTTGATCATTTAAGTGCCCTGTGCATTAACATGTTCCACGCACTGAATTTAAGTCTGCAACAGTGAAAGAAAAAGGCACTGAAGAGCCAACAATCACAATCAGCTTGCACACTGTGATGAGAAATCGTGGCATCTGTTTGGAGAGAATGCATTTCGCATCCAAGAATAGGGCCATTCTTCACCTTATAAGAATAGAAATTAGTAAATATCATGGAATTGTGTGTCTATAAGATCAAAAAATATGTTAAGACCCTTGGACGGCTTCATCTGAGACTTAAAGCACTTCAATTAAAGACGAAGTGTCTCAGAAGTTGTTAAATGTATAAACACTCTTCTGATTGGCTTAAAAATTTAGACACAGGAAGTGGATGGTATCTAATAACCCATGAGTGGAGACATGGTTGTCATGGAAACCGAGAATAGTAACCCCCCCAACACACACATACGCTACCATAACCACCACTTAAAAAAAAAAAACAAAACCTGCATGTCATCACAGATGCCTGGAGAACATGTTGGCTTCTGTAAGCTTTCCCACAGCATCTGCTGAAACCCGAGACTGTGCCTGTCAAATCAAGGTCATTTTACAACAACAACCGAAAATGCAGTCTCCTGGATTTCATAACCGTATTTTATTAAAAATATGTGAGGGGGGGAAAAACCTTAAAGCGAGCATGAGCACACGTGTTTACTTAGCAGTTGGCTACCTCTGAGTTGTGCAAGGAAAGGCGGAGAAGGTGTTGGAGCCCTTAATTGTGGAATCAAACTGATTTGTAGGTCCTACTGTTAAGACGAAGCTCTTTTTAGAGCCGTAAAGACTGGAGTGTTGCCCATGGATGAAGAGTCACTTGGGGAGGGTATAATGAAGAGTGTCTGTTCGCAAGAGGGTTCAAAGTTGAACGGTAGCAATTGAATTCAAAGACTGGCCTTTTGGAACCCTGAACTAAGGCTGCGTGAGTGGGGATAAATCGACTGACTGTCTGGGGCTGTGCAAAGTACTGGGGGAGGGTGTTCTCAACAGCTGAGCAGGGAGAGGAAAACTCCTAAATAGAGCTAAACTGTTTCAAAACTGCAGGTAGTATTAGGTTGACTTAGAAAAGTTTCCTCTTCTTTTGTGGATGAGGAGCGTGCTTTTCGTTTTACGTTGTCAAAATCAGAGTTGCGACTGTTTTCAGTATCTTGGTCATGGTTTCAGTGAGGAGGGGGAAGAAGGGAGAAAAGGCTGGAGACCCTCCCCCTTTTCACTTTGCTGAGTGAAAAATAACCAAGGAGGCCTTCTTCTCGATTTTGACTTGGATGGTCAACATGGAAGCTTGCAAATATAATGCCAGTGCGTTTCTTCCGTTTCTCTAATCTTGGCAGGGGTAGTCTTTAAATTCTAAATTCTTGATATTCATTTAGTAATATCTTCCTTCCAGTCATGATTTATAGCACTGTCTTGCTGTATCTTAATTGAAATTGGTCGGTTTTATATCTTACTTAATTAACACTTTGGTCTTTTTAAAAAGCAGCAAATTTTCCTTGTTTTTATCAACTAATTGCATGGGGGAAGAGAGAGAGTGGAAAGAATCCTGACCGTATTTTAATATTTATGTAACATCCTGCCCCGTGCCGTAGGAAGTATGGGCTTTAGAAGAAACACAACAATATAACAATCACCTGTTGGGTTGATTCCACATATACATGTTGTCAGATATTTAACTGATTGGGATTTGGTGAAAAAGATTGTGCTTAATGGCACAATGGTTCTCTTTCAGCAAAGGATTTCCTGCAGGGAGCTTTCTTATCTATAAGTATGGTCATTGGCAGGAAGCAAGTCAGTTGCTTGTTTTTACAAACTGAAGGAAATGAATGGGATTTGTTGGTTTCTAGAATCTACCTTCCTTCTCCATTGTCTGTCAGATAGTTTGCTCAGAATTTCTAAAGCGACCCCAAATCTTGGCATTTCTACTTATTTATTTTTGACCTTGGGATTGGAAAAATTGGTCATTGTTCTACTGTGTACAACTTATTTTACCACTACAAATGAACGAGACGTTCAGTAATATTCTAACTCATTTTCACTTGTCAGATACACACATACTCACTGAAGCTGGCATTTTTGGATAGCTATGCCAAATTTCTAGTAATTAATCCAGAATACCAACCAAATGCCAGCTTCATGGAGAGGTAAAGGGAGAGAGGCGGCTTCGTTCTTTTCTTTGCTTATCAGAAGAAGATTCATAAAGGCTGAATGTCAGGTCTATGCCTACTTTGCTGATGGCAAAAGATTGATGCAAGGGGAGAGTCAGAAATGGGGGGTGTGCTAAATCCAGTGTACAACCCATGTGAGAAAAACAAATCGTAATGTTGACGAGATTTCTTGTGCAAAACTCTGGATTACTTTTTGGATATTGTAAATAAACACATTCCGTTGCTTTAATTTGTGTATGTTTCGGATTCTGGAAGAGAAAGCAAGGGTGAGCTTCTTTAAAGGAAAATAAGTATGGAAACCTCCATTTGAAGGAAACAGCCCTGGAAGGATGGAGTATCTGAGGGAGAGAATGATTTGTTGCAATGGTTTTCACACGTTTCTGAAGACATCATTTTTGTTTTATATTTAGCACCGAATGAAATCTTATGCAAGACCCTAATACATGAGCAGAATAGGAACAGAGCTGCTTGGGGGGAACCAAGAGCCAGGAGCCCAGAGCCCGATGTCTTCCCCTGGGCTGTGCCTGGGGCTCACCCTAGAACCCTGCTACCTCCGGGAAACAGTTTGAAAAGCTTGAAAAGCGCTGCTTTTAAAGTGTCCGAGATATTCTCCGAAGAAGGCCCAAGGGAATGGCTTGCAGAGCCCTGGAACCTCTTAGCTGACGAGAGAACTTTTGGCTTGACAATTTAAGAGGCGCTTGTGTTCAGAGTGAGTAGGAAAAAGGCACGTACTACAAGGTACTGTCACGAGCCAGCATGTCCAAGGCAGATGATTCGGCTGGCCATACATATAGCAAAGCCCTGGACCCGTCTCTAATAAGGGAAGGGAAGCGGTGCTTTTAGGGGTTATTTACAAACCAGGGCCCCCGTTCCCTATAAGTTATGGGAACACTGCACAGAGGTACTTGAGAGCCCTTGGTTATGATTATTACAGAATACATGGATTTATTCTTTTCCCACCTCGGGACCTGTTATATCCCTTTTATTTTATTTGTCAGTGAAAATTATTTCATATTAAGTGTCGTTCGTGAAAGGAAAGTTTGCCAAGCTATATAATCTGCTTGGCAGACTCGGTCGTGTTTTGAGTGTTGAGTAAAATGATAACACACAGATGATATTTGAATATCATCAAATATAGTCACGTTATCTCCTTTCGTAAAAGATCGACTGAAATGGCAACGTTGGGGCTGGGCTCAGTTCTCCTTGTTGAACATCCCAGAGTATGAAGATTTCTAGGAGTGGTGGACAGAGAAAGCCCCTCTGGTTCCGCTCTGGATTTTCACGCCCCCTCGATTCCTGTGCACGTGGTTATGGAAGTGAAGAGAAATCAGGGGGCCCTTCAGGCCGACTGTAGTGGAGCGCGCTTCTCGTGGCCCCAGGCGCCCTCCCTGCATCGTTTCCTGGAGGATGTGCCGTGGGGGTGTCGGACAGGACAGACCCCTCTCTGCAGTCTCCCATTACTGCCACTGTGTTTCCCAGTTCCTGTTACCTGCACGGGGCTGGAAATGACAATTAGAATAATCAGTGTTCTGAGAAGTTGCAGGTTTGCCAGCAATTTGTGATAGAACTTTTTCGTTTTCTTTCTTTCCTTTCTTTCTCTTTCTTTCTTTCTTTTTCTTTCTTTCCTTCCTTCCTTCCTTCCCTCCTTCTTTCCCTCCCTTCTTCCCTCCCTCCTTCCTTCCTTCCTTCCTTTTCTTTCGTAGGCTCCACAGTCATGGTGGGGCTTGAACTCACGCCCCTGAGATCAACCATCTCTCAGTATCCACTGAGCCAGCCAGGCGCACCAGGGAGCTTTTTCTTTTCTTTTTTTTTTAAGAAAATATTTCCTCTACAAAGATGAAACTAGTGTGAGCACAAAGTAGTGGGCTCTGGTAGTGGATGGAGAGAAATGATTGTGGTTAACTTTTATTTGTTGAATTGTGTGGAAGAAAGCTTTTCCTGCGTGGGCTGTTTAAAGCTATCTTATTCCTCTTCCCACTGCATTTCAAAGAAGAATGAGTGTGTACGCAGAAAACCAATGGAACTGTCCCAAGGCATATTCATGAAAATAGACCAGTGATTCCTCTTGAGTGAGCATTTAAACTCCGATGTTCTTGGGGACTTTTGGTTTCGAGTTCACGGATGCGGTCCGGTTCGTGGGCCCTGGCAGAAATGCTAGTGGGACTGTAGATGTTACTGGAGTGTGGGCTGGGTGCCTTTCTTAGGATTCGGATCACAACAAGTTCTCCTTGAAGAGGGGACATTAGTATATTATACAAGGTTAGATTTCAGATAATCTCACGTGTTTCTTCCCACCCTGACATTTTCTGATTCGGCAAACCGAACATTTTTGGAGCCTTTAAAACCATTACCGTTTAATGACTAGTTAATACAGATCTCTAAATTAAGGTAGTCATTTTGTTTCGTGGGACTCGATTTAGCATTTACAGTGGTCTCTTGGAAAAGAAATAAGTTGCCCTGGGTCAATTTGGCAGTATTGGGTAACAGAAAAAAATCAGATCACGCGAGTAAGAGACTTTCCTTTAAAAGGTGCCTCCTCAGGGCGCCTGGGTGGCTCAGTGGGGTGGGTGTCTTCCGCACAGGTCTTGATCTCAGCGTCCTGGGATGGAGCCCTGCCTCAGGCACTGCGCTCAGCGAGGACCCGGCTTCTCCCTTTCCTTCTCCCTCTGCCCCTCACCCTGCTCATGTGCACGCTCTCTACGCCCTCTTTCCCTTCCTCAAATAAATAAATAAATAAAATCTTTTTTAAAAAAAGGTACCTCCCCTATACGATCTTAATTGATTCTTGTAATAACCTAGTATTCATATACCACTACCACTGTTACTACTAAGTAGTGATAAATATGCATTAATGTCCCATTTTACAGATGAAGAAACTGAGGCCCTGTGTTTTAGGGCCACATACTCATTGGTAGCCAGCCAGTTCTCTTGATTTCCAGATTCCAGGCGTTTTTTTCCACCCCACTGGCTACCGCTCAACTGTTCGACTGTTTCTCTTCCAGGGTTGATGACTTCCCCTTCCATGCTCAAAATGGAATCTCCTCCTGGGAAATATCGTAGGGTGGAGTAGGGAATGTTTGATGTAACGTTGGCAAGAAATGGGATTTTGTTTCTCGACGTTCGGTGTTCCCACACCTGACCAGTAGGGATGGAAGGAACCTTTTAGTTCCCTTGTCAGAGACTCTCTTTCTTAATTCCTCTTCATCTTGTGAATTTTCCTTCACCTGCCTCTGAGCGCATTTGCCTACTTGGTCAACGAAAGGCTCTTACCACAGGGATGTGACTTTCCTGAATTACCCAAATATTACACTTCACCTCTCCATCGTGACCTCTGCAGAAATGGATTTCCTAGACAACGTTCACTTTTGTAATTCACAGGGCTGCCCAACAGACTCAGAGGTGCAAATAGAATGACATCTCCTTTATTTTTGGAATAAAAAAACGGGGCTCAACTTGTCCGACCAGCAGGCTGTCTGGTATCTCCTTCTTGGGGCTCCCCTACCCCCACGTCATACAAACCCCACATGGGTTGATGCAGACCAAGTGGAGTGGGTTCACTTTGACTTCCTCACCTAAGCCCAGAGCTCTGCTGCTCGCAGGCTGGCCAGACAGCCTTCAGCCAGAGAAAGTTCGTGGCACCTGTTCGTGAGAGGTTGGGCCGGCGGCATTAGGACATCAGGCCCAAAAGGGAAGTGGCCAGGGCATCCGCAGCCCCTGCGACCACTCTACTCTCTAGCTCCTTCCACAGGTCAGAAATGTAGATGTTTTAGAAGAAGAAGAATTTTTAATAACCCTCTGGACTTGGAAATGAATGAAGACCCTGGGAGAGAGGTTTCTAGTCCAAACAAACGGGAACAAGAGAAGGCGCGCCAGGTCTGCGTCTGGGCATTTGGGCAGAAGGCATTCGTTTCGCTGTTGTTTCTCTCTGTTGCCACTGTTATCCTGTTTCCCAGGTTGGGAAACTTGGACACCTCCTTGCTTTCCATCCATGTAGCTCATTTATCACCAGAGCTGCTTGCTGCTTTCTTGGAAATCCACCTTCTGTTCATCTCTTCATCTTGAGGGCTGGCGCCTCATGCCAGGGAGACTGCGGGTCACCTCCAAGGGGCTCTGGTCCCTTTCCTTCCTCTGTACTCCTGAAGACCTGTCTCCCCCCAGAACACTCTGGAAGGGCCTCTCCCACTTAGAGCTGTGTGTGACCTTGACCTAAGACCCAGTGATATACAAAGAAGACTCAGTAACGTGGAAATCCTGAACGGATTACTGTGAAGGGTAATCATAGAGTCCCTGAGAAGCGCTTGGCACAGAGCCTGGCACATGGTTGCAACTTATCATAGCAATTTGTATTGTTGTGTTGTTGTCATGTCCCTCAGTGACCGAGAACCCGTGGTGACTTTCTGTGGCTCACCTTACCCAGTCTGTCTTCCTCCGTCTGGCAAGACCTTCTCTGATCTGGCCTTACCCATTAGGGCTCAGGAAATGCCTCTGGAACTGGTCCCCGGACTTGCCTTGCTCCTTCCAGCTCCGAGGACTTTGTTTATATTGTTCCTAGTTCCTATGATCCCCTGACCACAGCCGCCTTCTTCCTCCATTCACATGTTGGAAAGACACCAGTTTTGCCCATCCTGCAATTCCAGTGTATAGAGAAAATGGAATTTATTCATTTTTTTCCTACAGCAAACCTTCCTCCCTAGCACACACCCGCTGATTATCAGGAAAAAGAATAATAACTTCTGATCCTATCTATTTTAAAGCTTAGTGTGGTCAGATAATCCAAGCAGTCCCTTAGAGCAACTCTTAGTCTTCCTAGAGAAGAATGCCCATTCGCTCATGTTGTCCCTGCTCCTTTGCCTGTGACGGTGTGTGTGTGTGGGAGGGAGTGTCAAGCATGCCCCTCCCTTGTACTTCTTTCCCAGGATGAGCAGATTCGGGCTCCTTCGGAGGGGTGAACTCTGCTCTTGGGGACTGGGTCTCTTGCCCCCTGGTGCTGCTTGTTTTATACTAGCAGTTGAAACCTGTGCCTCTTACTACATGGTGTCTAATCCAGTGGTTTTCAAAGACCCACAGTAAGATATACATACATTGTCAGAGCTCCCGGGTGGCTCAGTCGGTTAGGCATCCGACTCTTGGTTTTGGCTCAGCTCATGATCTCAGGGTTGTGAGATCGAGCCCCACATCAGGCTGTGCACTCAACAGGGAGTCTGAGGTTCTCTCTCTCCCTGTCCCTCTGCCCCTCCCCCCAAACTCTCACTCTCTCTAAAATAAATAAATCTTTTTTTTTAAAAAAAAGATACAGATACATTGTCAGGAGATCCTAGTAAGCACAAATGGACATTGTATACGTGGATGGAGCATACAAAGGATAGGATTATTCTTGCCATGCCCCATGCACTCTGATCTCTTCCATTCTCTTTTATTTTATTCTTTTATTTAATTTCGAAAACCTCCCTGTGACACTCCCTGCTGACTTAGTCCCACCTCAGCTCCCACGAGCAGCAAACTCTGAGTTTTAGCCACATCCTCCATCAACCTCTGGTCTGATGGTCTTGGTGAGGGGTTCCCTCCTCTGGCCACAGCCAACTCAAGGCAAGTGCATGGTGCTTTGCTCAACCTCTTCCTCTTTCCCCACCTCCTCCTTCTCCCACCCCAACACCTCACCTCACTGCTCTGTCTGCTTGAGCACGCAGTCGCACTGGGCTGATGAAGCTGTGCCCCACACTGGTGCAGGCCCTCTCCTCTCAGGACTCCACATGATGCAGGAAGATGGGCACAAGGACATCCCTCTACACCCAGTGTACTTTCTCCCGTCAGGAGGCCAAATCACCCAGGAGGTCAGGCCAAGCAGGAGCCACTCCACTATCCTCTTTCCTTCTCCTATTTCTTACCCATAATTATCTGGACCCAGAAAAGGGAGGATTCTTCTTTAGCTCCCCCTTCACCACCTTGCACCATCAAGGCATGGAGATCAGGGACTTCCCTGTCCCTGCTCGCTGAAAGTAGCGTCTTCCACTGTCTTCCGGGAGATTCTTTGAGTTGGGTCCTCCAGGTTCCTGGTAAATGGTGGAAAATTCTGTCCCAGGACAAAGCCTGACTTTCAAGACTGGGAATTCCTGTCTGTGGCAGAGTCTACTAGTTTCCCACCTGTGTCCATTCTTTGCAAGTTTTAGCTGGGATCAGCTAACGATCGCATTTCGAAGACCGCCCCCCCCCACCTGCCTTGTAGCTAAGAATGGCAAAATTCTAGTTTCTGGGATGTGAGTAGATGTATGGGGTTTCTGTCTGGTTTGTGTCCTTGTTTTTCTTTATAATTTTATCGCATACTTTTTTTTTAGCCCCAAACTACATATAGTTTAGTTTTGCCTGCTTTCATATACATGGAAACATTATAGATGTGTGTGTGTGTGTGTGTGTGCGTGTGCGTGTGTACTCTGATGGTTTAAAATATGTTTCTTACAAAGGGGAACAAAAAAATGGAAAGCCTCTGCATTATGGTAACTGTCTAGATGTGGAATTTCTGGTCATAGGGTAGAAGCATCTTAATGCAAATTGGTTTCAGAAGTGCCTGTGCCAGATTACATTCCCACCAGTAGTGAATATGTTTTTCTGTTGTTTCATGTTCTCAAGATGTTTAATATTATCAGACTTTAAAAGTTTTTCCAGTATAATGAGGGTGAAATAATTTCATTATTATTTAAATTGGTTGTTAATAAGTTTGAGTACCTTTTCATAAGTTTATTGGTCATGTGTGTTTCTTCGTTTGTGAAGTTCCTTTTTGCCTTTCATCTAGTGTTTTCCTAAAAACTTAGTTTCTTACATCTTCTCTGTAGTATCTCTTTCTGTGTATTTTCCACTTGTATCTTTATTGCTTTTACTCTTTGGTATTTGTTATTTTATTTTTTTAACTTCCTGAGATGGCAGCTTTTGAAGTTTTCTATTTTTTCTTCCAAAGATTTTATTTTAAGTCATCTCTATGCCCATCGTGGGGCTCGGACTCGGGACCCTGAGATCAAGAGATACAAACTCTTCCAACTGAGCCAGTCAGGTGCCCCTGAAGTTTTCTTTTCTAATATGAAAATACAAGCTATAAATGACCTTCTAAGTACTGAGTTAGTACTATCTCAGGAGTGATAGTATGTAAAAATTTCACTGTTCAGTTCTAAATAACTTCTAAATTTATTATGACTTTTTCTTTGTTCTATGGGTTATTTAAAAGTTTTGTCTCAAGTTAGTTTTTCATTATTGATTTCTAACAATTGCATTTTTGTCATAGAGCACAGTCTTATGATGTCAGTTATGGAACATTAAGTCAAGCTTGTTAACCTAGTGTTAAATCCTTACTATTTTCATCGATACTTTACTGATCTATTTTTAATTGAGAGAAATATATTAAAATTTCTTACTGAGAATAGTTTATCACTTTTCTTGATGTATTTTGAAGTTACATTATTTAGTGTATAGATTTAGAATTCTTCTGTCATCTCGGAGGATTGAATCTTTTATTATTTTGAAGGAATGCATTTTAACGCTTATGCTGTTTTTCATTTTCAAGCATATTTTGTCTGATGTTCACTCAACAACAGTAGATAACCATGGGACAGATCAGCTTCTTTTTATTGATTTTTGCTACTTGATTTTCCATCCTTTGTTTTTTTCAAACTCTTTGTATCCTAGTATTTTGGATGTATCTTTTATATGTGACATATAGGTGGATATTGTCTTTAGGCAGTTTGTAAATATCTTTTAACTGAAATATGTAATGTTTATACTTATTGTAATTACAGATATATTTCAATTTATTTCTTCATGTTATTTTACCCTTTCCATTTGTCCTGCCTCTTCCATGTTTCTTTTTCTTTCATTTCTTGCTGCCTTTTGAATTGATGAGCTTTCCTTTCTTATTTTATATATTTTTCTATAGTGGTTTAGAAGTTACACTAATATTATTCTTTTAGTGGTTCTGGAAGTTTTGGCATGTATACTTATCAAAGTCTAAAACTAATTCATATCTTTCCTTTCCTCCCAAACAGTGAAAGGATCTTAGACTACCTAGCTCCAGTCACTGCCCCTTACTTCCCCAAATTAGGTCCCATTTTTGCTTAGTGTTTTAGGTGTCTCTTATGTTTTTTTAACTTCACATGTTAGACATTGGTGTTATCATTTTAAAATAGAACTTTTTGTTCAGATTTACCACATATTTACTACTTTCTTTGCTTATAACCTCTTCCTCTGTCCCGAGTCCTGCCTTACTAGGTCACTTCTCCTTAGATTTCATTTAGTGAGAATCAATTGAGGGAAAACCATTTCAGTTTTTGTTTGTTGGAAAGTTGTATTTTTTCTGCTTTCTAAAAATATAGTTTTGCTGGGTATAAAATTTATGTTTGCTAGATGTACAATTCTAGTTATTTTTCTGTCAACATGTTAAAGATATTCTCTTGTTTTCTGGTTTCCTCCACTGAGAAGTCAATACTAAATCTAACTGTTACTTGTCATTGAAGGGTGCTCTTTATTCAAAAGTACTTTATGGCTGCTCTTAGATATGTTTTTGTCTTTGGTATTCTGCAATTTTATTATAAATTGTCAATATGTGAATTTCTCTCTTATGTATTTATTTTGTATGGGGTTTGGGGGGCTTTTTGAGTTTATGGGTTGAATCTTTTCATCAGTTCTGGAAGATTCTCAGAATATTGTCTCTGCTCTGTACTCTTCTTTTCTACTTCTGGATTTCAGAATAAGCATATATTAGACTTTTATTCTTTGTCTTCTCTGTGTTTTAACCTCTTTTTCATGTTTTCAGTCTCTCTCTGTATTATCTTTATGTGGTACAGTCTAGATATTTTCAGTATTTGTCAGTTTCCTCTATCCAGTCTTGCTGATCTTGCTTGTAGCTTATATACTTGTTTCATTCTATTATTTAAACATTTATTTTATATTGTGTGTCTGATGATTTTTAAAATTTGAAATCTTTGTGGGTTCAATTCTACTATCTCTTGTTTCTGCTACTATCTATAGCTAACTATGTCTCAGCTAACTATACTTGTTTCTATCTACTCTCTCTAGTTGTTCGTGATGCTTTGTTTCCTTATGCATGTGTGTGTTTGTGGGTTTTATTTTATACTGTGACCTAATTTTTTTTTTTTGAGACTTTATCAGTGGGAATTCTTTGAGGTTTGTATTGAGGTAAATTCTCTAGATTTTGCATTTGTCTCTGCCAGGTGCATGGTATCATAAACAGTCTGCAAAGCAAGGACTTAAAATTTTCAACTTGAGTTTTGGGGGATCAATCACATAATCAGTTCATATTCAAAACTCATGTGAGGGCACTCTCGTGATTACAGATTTTCAGTAAGGACTTTCTCTCCTCTACTCAACACTAATTTTGGAGACAAGCAATTCTGGTAGCCTTTTGGAGTCCTGTCTATAGCAGAGCACCTCCTAGTATACTTTCTTGTGCCTTGGTGAGTCCTGGCTCTGTTAGTGCTACTGAATTTATTTGCTGTCCCCTGTGCTCCACGATATTGTAAAAACAGAAGCTCAAGTTCTCCCAGTTTGTTAAATGCCTTCAAGGTGAAAACTGATTTAAGTGTTATGCTCTGAGTATGCCTCATTTTCTTGTTGGCTCATACATATATTTCAAACTATTTTGAGGAAGTATTTTGTCCAGCATCTTTGGTTGTTTCAAGGATTGGACAGCTATCTTTTTTGCCATATTGCCAGAAAAAGAACTTCCACCCTTCTTTCTCTTTGTATTCCTTCTCCAGTAGTCCCTGAACATATGAATGCCTCTGGGTAGCTAGGGTGAAGATCATGTGTGCATAAAGCAGTAGAGAAAAAGCACAGTCATTTCCAAAATATGACCTCCTTCTACACCTATTTTAAGCTCTAACTTGTGTTCATTGAGGTAATACTAGTGCTTCAATAAAACCAACAGTGCAACAAATCAAAACAATACAAGTTTATTCCTTAGGTATCCAAAGTGGGTGTCCTGACAGGAGACGGGCTCGCGTTCAGGTGGTGATTCAGGCAACCAGACGGTTTTCATTCTGGGGCTCTGCCATTTTCTTTCTTTCTTTCTTTCTTTCTTTCTTTCTTTCTTTCTTTCTTTCTTTCTTTCTTTCTTTCTTTTTTTAAATATTTTATTTATTTATTTGACAGAGAGAGAGAGATCAGATCAGAGGTAGGCTGAGAGGCAGGCAGAGAGAGAGGAGGAAGCAGGATCCCTGCCAAGCAGGGACCCCGATGCGGGCCTCGATCCCAGGACCCTGAGATCATGACCTGAGCCGAAAGCAGAGGCTTTAACCCACTGAGCCACCCAGGCGCCTCTACCATTTTCAACTAATGGCTCCTAAGGTCATTGTGCTTCTTGGATCACATCGCCAAAAAAGGGGAAGAAGGTAGAAACTCAGGAGTGACAGGTTTGTTTGTTTTTTTTTCTGGCCATCCTTGATGTGGCATATTCCACTTCCTTTCCCAGTTGTTAGGTAATACTTGGTTGGATTGCCACATCTGCCTGCAAGGAGGGTTGCTGGGAAAGGTAGTCTGGATATGAGCCTCAGAGGAAGAAGAACAGGTGTAATGAACAGCCCGTCTGTCTCTGCCATGCATTTCCTCTCTGAAACTCTGGACCCACCTGTTTCTCACTTCTTTGAGTTCCTTTTTCACTTAGAATCAGTGTCACCATGTTTAGGATTTAATTATCCTGAATTATTTCATGTTCATCCAGTTTAAACCCCCCCCATTATATAATAACTTCCTTGAGGGTGTGAATTTTGTGCTGAATGCTTGAAAACGTCCCCTAGGGCGCCTGGGTGGCTCAGTGGGTTAAAGCCTCTGCCTTCGGCTCAGGTCATGATCCCAGGGTCCTGGGATCGAGGCCCACATCGGGCTCTCTGCTCGGCGGGGAGCCTGCTTCCTCCTCTCTCCTCTCTCTCTGCCTGCCTCTCTGCCTACTTGTAATCTCTCTCTCTGTATCAAATGAATAAATAAAAAAAATTAAAAAAAAAAAAAAAAAAAGAAAACGTCCCCTACCATGCAGTTTTGAACACACAGGGTGCTCTACAGGAATTAAACCTCTGAAGGAAAGGAGAAAGTTCTCGTTCTAAGGAAATGACTGCTGGCATATTTAGGGATGCAGCGTTGTGATCCACAACTTACTCATTATGTTATTCCTTCATGTTTTCTCCTTAGACTTGAAATTTATCAAAATAAAAATTTGGGGAAAAAAAACACCCAAACTCCTGACGTTTGGAGGGGCACTACATAGAAACGTGGCATTTCCACTGGTGGGGGGATCATTTTAATCTATATCAGTTGCTTCTTCTGAAATGTCTTGACATCAGCCTTCTCGGCTGGGTTGTTCAGCCCAGGTCAATAGCCCTCTGGGTTGTTCTGAAAATTCATGCCTTCATTCTGGAAATGTTTGTTGAGGTCTGCAGGGTGCTAGAGACTGGGGAGTAGCTGGGTATAGATAGAGGCATGAGATAAGACCCTGCTCCAGAGCCAGTCAGGTGAAGGGGTGTAAATAAACTGCTGTGAGTGGAGAAAGACTTTTGCTGTTGACCTTGTGATTGATACAGTGGTGGCTCTAGTTTATTTGTAGGATGGGAAGGATAAAGTCTTGGTGCAATCTCAAGTCATTTAGGAGGGACTTTTCACTTCTCTTTCCTTTGCTTTTAGGTCTTGCTGAAGGAGGCCAGCCTTTTTCCAGGCGAGTAGTTAGCAAATCAACAGAGTGTAGCTCTTAAGTATTCTCTAGGGCCACAGATAATCTCAGCTGAACTGGACCCTGGTTTATTGGCCTCGGTATCACTCTCTGCTTGAGTTGAAGTCATTACTTTGTTGCTAGGCTCAATGTTTTCAATTCTCTATTTTTATTTTCTGTTGCTATTGGTCTTAGTAAATGAGAATGACATATGGACTTGAGTTAAACTGTTGGAATCATCGTTTGTTTTCTTTTCATTGCGTAGTTTTCTTTCTCTACGGCACCACACTGTGGATGGGAAAATACACTGACATCTTAGTAAGTCTAACTAATCTATTATCCACCTGCTCAGATGCAAGCACAATGCATGTGGCAAATTACTTTATATGCCAATAAAGCCTGTGTTTTGGAAAAACGTTGGGCTGTTTATATTCAAAACATTGTTTTGAATCAAGCCATCTAAAATATGCAGATGAGGAATAGGAATTGGTATCCTGAATAGCATCCTCAAAATTCCAGGAAGGGTCAGGCTGCAAAATACAAGACGTGGTGAGTCTATAATTAGGTATCAGCCATGTTTTATTTGCCTGAGCACCTCCTCGGGCTTAGCTCTGGCACTGGACAGAGAATAGCTCTTGAACCCAGAGGAGTTCACTTTAGAAGATGACCCAGCAGTAAATGTGGTTCTACCAGTAGCCAAGACAGAGCAAGTCCTTCACTTCTTATGTTGTTTCATTTATGGAACAGGGCACAGAATTTCTGGCAGGTGAGAGCAGAGTATAGCATTTTTAATAAAATTGTTGGAGTGTAGATGGTTGGGTGCGCAGGGCTCTTGAAATTGTGTCCATTTTCTTCCCAATTCTAAGCCTTCTCTAATAAATGAGAATTTTAGAATTTTTTTTTCTTGTGTTTGTAAAGGTCTCCAAAACCCCTTTTTTGGAGATACTGAGTCTCAGCAAAGACATCAGTGAGACATAGAGCCCAGGACCTAGCAGACTGGGCAGGATAGCTAACCTCCTCTGTTGATGCAGTGAGCTACTCAGTGGTCTCTTCCCACTTTGAGCAAGGGCTCCTTTTTATCTTTAATACTAAGTATTCAGCCACAAAGGGAAGAGGCAAGACTTCCATATTTTTGATATGGCTAATGTGACTTTTAAAAAAAAAAAAAATATATATATATATACACGTGTGTGTGTATATATATATATATGTATGTATATATATATATTTAAGGTTTTATTTATTTATCTTGAGAGAAAGAGAGAGCTTGAGCAGGGGAGGGACAGAGGGAGAGGGACAGGGAGAATCCTTAAGCAGACTCCCTGGTGAGCTCAGAACCCAATGTGGGGCTTGATCCCATGACCTTGAGATCATGACCTGAGCCCAAATCAGGAGTCAGATGCTTAACTGACTGAGCTACCCAGGCATCCCATTAAATTAATTTATATTTTTAAAGCAGAGCACTCCGTGCAGTATTATTGGGGTGACCATATATCCTGATTTGTTTGTAATAGTTTTGGTTTATGTGTACTGCCTCAGTATAATGACTCCTTTTATTTTCAAAGGCTTCCTGGTTTATATGGTAAATTATACTCACCTTACTTACAGTGGTAATCAGTGTATCTAGCAATAGTAGGTCAGATTTGTTCGGACCAGCTTATCTGCTGAGAAAAGCTGCTTAAAATTAAAAAGAAAAAAAAGTCAATTTGGAAGCATTGGCGAGGCAACGAGGAATGATAAAGCCAAGATTCAGGGAAAGGAAAGCCCTAAGAGATGAGCACAGCTTTTGGATCTTTTTCTTGAGACATTTGTCGCTTCCAAAATTAGTGGCCAAGAGACTAAAAAACTTAGCAGAGCTTTCAACAGACTCATGGGATTGGGGGCATTATAACTGTATTTAAGTCCTGCCAAGGAGCGGAAGCCCTAGTAAACAACCTGGGCTTTCATTTGGAACCCTGAGTCAAGATCAACCAGAAATAGAAAAACTCATACAGGGACTGAAGCCAAAAATCAAATATTTTCAGATTAGTGTCCCTAGCTTAGTTGATTGCCAGAAACAAAAGTTAAAATCCTCTCTGGAGGAAGATATATCTTCCAGAGTCTCGTGTTGTTACTACAGTTTTTCGTGTACTGTATCTGTCACCTGGTAAAAAATAACTAGACATATGAGCAGACAAGACATGATTTAGAACATCAACAAATAAGATCTACCTGAAAGGTATTTGTCTTTCTCTGACTTATTTCA
The DNA here is from genome assembly GCA_002007465.1 of Ailurus styani. Taxonomy (NCBI): domain Eukaryota; kingdom Metazoa; phylum Chordata; class Mammalia; order Carnivora; family Ailuridae; genus Ailurus; species Ailurus styani. The sequence goes on along the minus strand of LNAC01000012.1, from coordinate 1,505,715 downwards.
CTTAACATTATAACCTGTAGGTCCATCCACGTTACCATAACTGGCAAGATCTTGTTCTTTTTTATGGCCGATTAATGTTCCATTTAAATCTATATCTGTATCTTTATCATTTTCTATATCACATCTTCCTTATCATTCCCATGTGGAATTTAAGAAACAAAACAAATGAACAAACAAAGGAAAAAAAAAAAGAAACAAAAAACCAGACTTGAATACAGAGAACAAAGTGGTGGTTCCCAGAGGGGAGGTAGGTGAGGAGATGGGTGAAATAGATAAAGGGGATCAAGACCACACTTACATTGATGAGCCCTGAAAAATGCACAGAATTGTTGAATCAGTATGTTGTACACCTGAAACTAATATAACACTGTATGTTAGTTATACTTGAATACATTTGTATATATGTACTTAAAAAGAAAATATAAAGGAGACAGAAAAAAATTTATAGATGTGTGCTAGATGACTGAAGTTCTTTAAATCAAGTAATAAAGATAAAGAAGAAGAAAAAAAGATACAGCTAAAAGAAATCCAGATAGTGGATTAATCAGAGATGGTCTCTAAAATAACTATGATGAAAATATTCAGAGAATTAAAAGATAAGGTGTAAAAATTTGCCAGACAACTGAAAATTATAAGAACCTGGTACTGGAAAATATAGTTACTGAAGTTTAATAGATAACTTATGAATCAGTGAATCAGAGGAATGTAAGTCCTCTAAAACTGCATCGTAGTATTGGTGATAGTTGCACAACTGAATTAATATGCTGAAACCATTGAGTGTACGTTTACAATAGGTATATTTCCTGGTGTGTAAATTGTACTTTAATACATGTGTTGAAAATGGATGGGTTCAGTTGATGCAGTTGAAGAGAGGGTTAGTGAACTGAAATATCGAGAAGAAAATACCCAAAATAAAGCTTGGAGAGACAAAATGATGGAAAGCGAATAGAGGATTTTGAAAGACATATGAAATATGGTAGAAAGGTCTACTATACACCTACTATACATGTAACTGGAGTTTCAGTAGGAAAGGAGCGAGAAAATGGAGAAAAAGAAATAACTGGAAAAAATGGCTAAAATTTTTCCAAAACTAACAAATGACACGAAGCTGCAGAATTAAGAAGTCCTATGATAGCAATCAGGTTCAATACCAAAAAAAAAAAGAGCTGAGAAGCAGTCAGGAATGGAAAAATAGTTAACTCCTATTTTCAAAGGAGCAGCAATAATATTGACAATGACCTGTTCAATGAAACAATAGAAGTTAAAAAGAAATGGCATGAGGTCTTCAAACTGCTGAAAGAAAACCATCGTTAACTGTGTATTCTATATCTACCTAGAGGAGTCCTCAAAAATGAAGAAAAACTAAAGGTATTTTGAAAAAATTATCATGAGCCCATCTGTACTAAAGGAGATCATAAAAGGCATCTCCCTGCCTTTTTTTTTTTTTTTAAGTAGGCTCGATGCCCAGAGTGGAGCCCAGTGTGGGGCTTGAACTCACAATTCTGAGGTTAAGACCTGAGCTGAGATCAAGAGTTAGATGCCCAACTGACTGAGCTACCCAGGTGCCCCTAAAAGGCATCCTTTGGACAGAAGGAAAATTATTTCAGATCAAAGCTCAGAGATGTAGGAAGGAATGAAGAGCAATAGAAATAATAATTAACTAACTAAATGTAAATAAATATTCACTCTATAAAATAATAATGATTATTCCTGTTGTGAATAAAATACAAGACCAAAGGAGAACTTAGGTCTGAAGAGATTAAGGAAGTTACATTCTATGATCCATCTGTTATGTAGGAAATGATAAAAAAAAAACCTAATTTGTATTAGCCATTAATAAGTCAAGGATGCATGTTTTAAACTCTGGATAATCTTTAAAAGAATGGTAAAGGAATATAGAAATAATAAGCTAAAAGAAGGGAGCTAGAATAATAAAACATACTCAGATAATTTTTAAAAAGGTAGAAAATGGAGAAAAAGGATCCTATAGTAGATAAAACAATTAAAAAATAAGTTTAAGCCCAAATATATCAACAATTATATGAAATATAAAAGGAGTAACTACTTAAAAGTCAAAGATAATGTTGAATTTTTAAAAACCTATACACTACTTTAAAGAGACATACACTACTTAAAAAAATACGGAAAGGCCAAACACAGAGAGATGTAAAAAGATATAACATGCAAACACTAGCCAAAAGACAGATTGCATAGCCATATATATATATGCATATTTTAAGATTGATTTATTTATTTGAGAGAGAGAGAGAGAGAGAGAGAGAGAGACAACACATGCATGCACAAATGGAGGGAGGGGCAGAGAGTAAGGGAGAGAATCTCAAGCAGACTCCATGCCGAGCATGGAGCCTAATGGGGGACCCAATCCCACAACCCCAAGATTATGACTTGAGCTGAAATTCAGAGTTGGGTGCTCAACTTACTGAGCTACCCAGGTGCCCTGCATAGCTATATTAATATCAGATAAAGTACGCAAGAAGGACTTTTATAAGCAAGAAGGACTATTAGAGATGAAAAGAGATATTTCATAATAAAAAAGAGTCAATTCACTAGAAAAATATATTTCTAAATGTGTATGCACTTATTAAACACACATACACACACACATGTACACAACTGTAAGACCTGTAAAGCTGAAAATAGAGCTACCCTACGACCTAGAAATTGCACTATTGAGTATTTACCCCAAAGATACAAATGTAGTGATCCAAAGGGGCACCTGCATCCCAATGTTTATAGCACCAATGTCCACAATAGCCAAGCTATGGAAAGAACCCAGATGTCCATCGACAAATGAATGGATAAAGAAGATGTGGTGTATATATACAATGGAATATTACTCAGCCATCAAAAAATGAAATCTTGCCATTTGCAACAATGTGAATGGAACTAGAGGGTATTATGCTAAGTGAAATAAGTCAATCAGAGAAACACAATTATCATATGATTTCACTCATATGTGGAATTTAAGAAACAAAATAGAGGATCATAGAGGAAGAGTAGGAAAATAAAACAAGATGAAACCAGAGATGGAGACAAACCATAAAAGACTCTTAATCATAAGAAACAAACTGAGGGTTGCTGGAGGGGAGAGGGTGGGGGTATTGGGAAACTGGGTGATAGACATTAAGGAGGGCAATGATGTAATGAGCACTGGGTACTATATAAGACTGATGAATCACTGACTGCCACCTCTGAAATCAATGATACATTATATGTTAATTAATTGAATTCAAATTAAAAAATGTAATTTTAGCTGTTTGCATTTAGCCATCCTGGTATTTCTGAAATAATTTAAAAAAATCTAACATAAAAAAAAAGAGACCTGCAAGAAGAAATAGAGATATTGATATAATTAGAAATTTTAATGTATCCTAGTAACTGTAGCCAATAAAAATCAGGATGGGTGCTTGGCTGACTCAGTCAGTAGAGCATGCAACTCTTGATCTCAGGGTTATAATTCTGAGCCCCACACTGGCTATAGAATTTGCTTAAAAATAAAATCTTAAAAAAATCCATTAGTGATACAGACAATTTGAACAAAGTTAATTAACAGGCCTGATCTAATTATAAAACAGTGCACTCAACAGATATAGAATATACACTCCTTTCGAGTGCACATAGAGTATTTACCGGCATTGCCCATATTTAGTCATGAAGCAATTCAGCAAATTTTAAAGGACTGAAATCACGCAGAGTATATTTTCAGATCACAGTGACATTAAACTAGAATTCAGTGTCAAAAAAAGATAACTGAAAAATCCCCATATGTTTAAAAATTAAGCAATTATGATGGGTCAAAAGAGAAGTAATAATGAAAATTAACTAATATTTATTTTTAAAGATTTATTTACTTATTTTAAAGATTTATTTATTTATTTTAGATAGTGTGTATGTGAGCAGGGGGAGGGGCAAAGAATCCTCAGGCAGACTTTTTGCTGAACGCAGAGCCCATCATGGGGCTCAACTCTAGGACCCCGAGATAATAACCTGAGCTGAAACCAAGAGTCAGATGCTTAACCTACTGAGCCACCTGGTGAAAATATGATGAGCCAAATGTGGAATGGAGCTAAAGCCATGCTTGAGGGGACATTTGTAGCTTCAAACGTATATATTGGAAAAAAAGAGAGTCTTGAAAATAAGTAACTTAAGTATTAATTTCGAGAAGTCAAAAAAGGACAATTAAATTTTTTAAAAAGGTGGGAGGAAGAAAATAACAAAAATAAGAGAGGAAAGTAATGACATAGAAAACAGACTTAGCACCAAAAAACTATAAAATCAATAAATCCTGGAAAAAGTAATTAAGAAAAAAAATACAAATAACCAATATCAGGAGTGACACAAGAGATGTCACTACATTTAAAAAACAATAAAGGAGGGACTCTGGGGTGGCTCAGTCGGTTAAGCGGCTATCTTTGGCCCAGGTCATGATTGCAGGGTCTTGGGATTGAGCCCAACATCAGGCTTCTTGCTCAGCAGGAAGCCTACTTCTCTTTCTGCCTGCTGATCCGCCTACTTATACTCTCTTTCTCACTCTCTCTTTCTGTATCAAATAAGTAAGTAAAATCTTTAAAAAAAATAAAAGATAATAAAGGAATGTGATGAATAACCCAGTGGCAATCTTACAGAGTGAAATTTTAGAAGAAATGAACAGATTTTCTAAAAATGCCACTTACCCAAACTGACATAAGAAAAATAAGAATCTGAGTAGCCCTGTATCTTCTCATATGAATATGTAATTAAAAACCTTACCACAAGGACAGCTTCAGACTCCGATGATTTTTCTGTTGAATTCATTAAATATTTAAGGAAGAAATAACACATATTTTCTACAAACTCTTCAAGATAATAGAAAAAGAAGGCACATTCCCAACTTGTTCTAAGCAGTCAGCAGAATTCTGATGCTAAAACCTGACGTGATAAGAAAGAAAAATTCCAAGCCAATTTTATTCATGAATGTAGATTCAAAACTCCTAAACAAAATACTAGCAAAGTGAATCCAGCAATAATGTACTACATCATGATCAAGTTGATTATGTTCTAGATATGTAAGGTAGGGTAATATATTTAAAAATCAGTCAGTGTAGCTCAGTATATAAAGAACAAAGAATAAAACAGAATAATTCAGAATAAAGACAAAAACTATATGATTATCTCAAAAAACACAGAAAATGTATGTGCTGCAATCCAACATTTATTCATGATTTTTTTTAAAGACTCACCCTAATAAACAAGAAAAAAAAATTTTTTTTTAAGATTTTATTTATTTGACACAGAGAGAGAGAGAGAGAGAGATCAGATCACAAGTAGGCAGAGAGGCAGGCAGAGAGAGAGGAGGAAGCAGGCTCCCCGCTGAGCAGGGAGCCCGATGTGGGCCTCGATCCCAGGACCCTGAGATCATGACCTGAGCCGAAGGCAGAGGCTTTAACCTGCTGAGCCACCCAGGCGCCCAAGAAAAAAATTTTCTTATTCTAAGAAAATATCTTCAGAAAATACTGTATTATTAAAAAGTAGGAAGCACCATGCATAATGGGGGATATATTAAAACTTTCCCTTTGCTGGTAGGAAAGGACAAATAGACCAGTTATCATCACCACTGTTCATCAGTGCATAGTGGATCCCCTGCTAATGCAGTGAGGCACAAAAGAGAAATAAAAATATTAGGATTAAAAAGGAATAGGTAAGGCTGTAATTATTGGGAGCTTCAATTATTGTACATGTAGAAAATTCAAAAGAAATTGCAGATAAATTGCTGCAACTAGAAAGTGAATTTAACAAGTTTGCTGTACACAGGTAAATATAAAAATGTATTTCTATTTATTGCTAATAACAGAAATTGAATTTACATTAGAGTAAAACTGATCAAGTACCTCGGGATAAATCTAACAAAAGTGATAAGGCCTCTATATGGAAAAGCACTTAACCTTACTGAGAAATGAAAGAAGATCTAAATAAGTGGAGGCATAGAGCATGTATATGAAATTGAAATTTTCTAAAGATGTCAATTAATCTCAAGCTAAGGTACAGCGTCTGTGCAATCTCAGTCAAAATCCCAAGAGGGCTTTTGTGAAATCTGATAAGCTCGTCCTAAAATTTGTGCAAAAACACAGAGGACCAAAAATAGCTAAGATATGGGGCGCCTGGGTGGCTTAGTGGGTTAAGCCTCTGCCTTTGGCTCAGGTCATGATCTCAGGGTCCTGGGATCGAGTGCCACATCGGGCTCTCTGCTCGACAGAGAGCCTGCTTCCCCCTCTCTCTCTCTGCCTGCCTCTCTGCCTACTTGTGATCTCTCTCTGTCAAATAAATAAATAAAATCTTAAAAAAAGAAAAGAAAAGAAAAAAGAAAATAGCTAAGATACTCTTGAGGAAGGTAAGAGCAGAGGACTTGCTCCACCAGATACGAAGGTTCATTATTAGGCTAGAGGAATTGATTCAGTGTGGCCTGGGTGCAATAGACCAGTGGAAAGAATAGAGTCCAAAAAATAGACTTGCGTATATATAGACATACAATCAGTGACAAAAATGACACTGTAGGACATTAGGGATAGAATTTTTTTATTAACAAAAAAATTTTTAAACTGAGTTTTACATGGGGCTTGAACTCCTGACCCTGAGATCAAGTGTTGCATGCTCTATCAACTGAGCCAGCCAGTTGGCCCAGAATTGTCTTTTTTAAATAAATAGCTGTGGGACAATTGGATGTTGATATTAAAAAGTAATAAAACTTGACCCTAAACTTAAACCATATGCCAAAACCCCTTCCAAGTGAATTTGAGATCTAAATGTGAAAGACAAAATAATAAAATATGCAGAGATAATGGAGGAGCATATCCTCATGATTTTGGCTAGGCAAAGAATTCCTTCACAAGACCTAAAAGAACCAATCATAAAGAAGAAGACAGATAAAATTGGATGATATTAAAATGAAGAGCTTATGTTCATCAAAAGAACTTCATCAAAGACACAGTTAAAGAGAGCAAGAGGCAAGTTAGAGATATTTGCAACATCATGAGAAGAATATACAAAGAATTCTCACAAGTCAATAAAAGAAAGACAAAACTGAAAAATTGGTGATAGGCTTAAATAGGGACTTCCCAAAAGGTGATATCCAAATGTCCAACAAACGTATGAAAAAAGTGCTCAACTTCCTACATCTTCAGAGACGTATAAATTAGGAACTACCTAAAAATGTGACCGCATTTCCACCATAATGCCTAAAATTAAAAATGACTTTGGATACCAAGAGGTGGAGAGGATTGAAAGAAATGAGAGTTCTCCTACGCTAGTGATGAGGATGCAAATTGGTACAACCACTTGGAAGACTTTAGGAGTGTTAGGTGATGAAGTTGAACAGAAGCATGTTCCTTGAACCTGAAATTCTACCCTGATGCCCAGATTCAATGAAAAGTGAATACGGGCGCCTGGGTGGCTCAGTGGGTTAAAGCCTCTGCTTTCGGCCCAGGTCATGATCTCAGGGTCCTGGGATCGAGGCCCGCATCGGGCTCTCTGCTCAGCAGGGAGCCTGCTTCCCCCTCTCTCTGCCTGCCTCTCTGCCTCCTTGTGATCTCTCTCCCTCTGTGAAATAAATAAATAAAATCTTTAAAAAAAAAAAAAAAAAAAAAAAAAGAAAAGTGAATACGTGTATACCGAAAATCATGGACAGGAATGTTCACACCGCAGTATTCATAGTGAGCTCAGACTGGAAACTACTCAATGTCCATCAAGATTGTAACATAGGGCGCCTGGGTGGCTCAGAGGGTTAAAGCCTCTGCCTTCGGCTCAGGTCATGATCTCAGGGTCCTGGGATCGAGCCCCGTGTCGGGCTCTCTGCTCGGCGGGGAGTCTGCTTCCTCCTCTCTCTCTGCCTGCCTCTCTGCCTACATGTGATCTCTCTCTCTTTGTGTCAAATAAATAATTTTTTTTAAACAAAGAGTGTAACATAATGTGTGCACCCGCACGTGCACACACATACATTTCATGATCTATTTATGCAAACGAGGACTGTTTTTACTAGTATACCAAAGTGGAGCTGTATGACAAGCTGGATGAGTCTCATCCACATTAATGTGTGAAGGAAGCCATGTGCACACACACACACATGCACACACATCTGTATTTCATTTCTATAAAGCTCAACAAACAAGCATAATGAAACTATAGGCATTAGGGGTGCATGCTTAGATACAAAACAATAAAACGTTGTACAAGTTAAGGTAGTAGCCGTAGGGAGGGCTGGGGCACTAATTAGGAGGGAGAATGATGAGAGTCTCAGGGATGCTGGCAAAGCTGTATTTTTTGACTTGGGTAATGATTACATGGACGTCTGCTTTGGTATAAATCATTGAGCTGTAGATTTTGTTTTGTGCACTTTTCTCTGTATATTTCACAATGTAAACATTTTAAAAATCAATAAATAATGCACCTTTACCCCTGTTTTCTTGATTTTTAATCAATTTAAAATATCACCCATTGACTTACTATGGTAATTTAGACCTCTCCTCCTTCCATTCTTTCGAATTGACACTGTTTATATTGTGTAAACACCATTCATCAATGAGACCAGTGATATCCTATACGACAAATCCTTTCTTGTGCAACTTTTAGGTGTCTTTTTCCTGTGGAAAAACATTACCTCTTTTTGATTCGTGTATGTGTTTGTATATTTACAAACACGCGCTTCCCTCCATCAGTCCTTCTTTCCTTCTAATTCTTCGCATGCCTTCCACCAGCATCTCTCGATCTAATTTTGCTCTTGGCCAAACATATCAGATAATGTACCACTTCCATTTTGTTTCTCCTGCTCTAATTTGCCCTCATTGCTCAATGAGCCTGTTTCTGGAATGGGCTTTTGTGTGAGGTTTTCTTTTTTGCCCGACTCCTGTATTGTTTGTTTCTTTGATCGCATGTTTTCTTCTTGTTCGGTTGGCTGCTATAGGTGGAGCACATCTGCTAACAATTTACTAAGCTAGCACAGGAGATAAATTTTCCAAGAACTTAATCTCTGAAAACATCTTTAATGTACCCTCATCCCCTTAGTCAGTAGTTTGGCTAGGCATATAATTCTAGATTGAAAATCATCTTTTCTCCATATTGTGAAGCAATACTCGATTGACTTTAGTTTCTGTCGTTGCTGTTGAAAAGTCATGGGCCATTTTGACATTCCTCTTTTATATGTGAATAGATTTTTTTCTTCACGGAGGCTTCTGGAATTTTAATTTTATCCCTGGAGTGAAATTTCATGATCATATACTTTTGTTGTGTCTTTATAGATCACTTTGCTATGGATTGCATCAGACTTCTCAGTTGGAAGAATCGTGCTCCTGTTCTGTGAAATGGTTCTTAAGGATTTTGTGTTTATGTGTTTGCTTATTTATTTATTTTATTTTAGAGAGAGAGAGAGAGAGAGGGATAAAGCATGAGCTTGGGGGGCAGCGCAGAAGGAGAATCCTCAATCAGACTCTCTGCTGAGCATGGAGCCTTATGTGGGGCCTGATCCCACCACCCTGAGATTGTGACCGGCTGGAAAACCGAGTCAGACACTTAAACTGACTGAGCCACCCAGGTGCTCCTGTGTTTGCTTATTTTAAATAATTTTTTCTTCCTATTTTCTCTGAACACTTAAAAACTCTAGTAGTCGAACTTTGGACTGATCCTTATTTTTTTCCTCTTTTCTTAATAACTTCTTTGTCTTTTTGCCTTACCTTCTGAAAGGCTTCCATTCCAAATCTTTGGTTGGATTTTGAATTTTGTCCATTGAATTTTTAATATCCAAGAACTTAAAAGTTTTCCCTGAGTGTTTCTTTTCACAGCATCCTGTTCTTCTCTTTTAACAAAAACAATGGCTTTTCTCATGGAATTTATCAGTTACGGTTTTTGATATTTTCTTCTATTTCCCGCGTTATCTCTGTTCTCTCACACCTTCTTATTTTGCGTGATTGTTTAGGTGTCTGACTTTCAGTGTAGGTTTTCTTTTCTCCTCTAAGCGTAAGGATTGGAAGAGCTTATTGGAAGCTTTGTGCTTGAATTGGGCTCATTAACTGAGGGGCTGCCCTGAGGAGCGAGCCAGTTTCTTCAAATTTCAGTATGTGTTAAGAGTTTTCCTCTGGGGCTACTCCATTTTTTCAGAAAGGGATCTTCTAATCCCATGTGGTGTTCCGATAGCCAGGTAGGCAGGGGACAGACTCTCAGTGTCCCATTCGCCCTCTGTGTTCAGCCTGGTGTCCACTCCTACTCCCTTCTCTTCTATCTCTCCAGCATTAAGCCCGACTCATATTGGGAAAGGGGGAGGGGAACTGTATGGTTAATGTCCAGGGGAGGTGAGAACTCGAGGGTCTAACTTCTCACTGTAGAGTCTAACCAACCTCCACATCTCATCTCACTCCCACCTTCCACTGTGTCTGCAGCCTCCAGTTCCTGAGCCTTTCTGGGGTTCTGAGACCAGTCCACTCACATCAATCATTTATCCTCTCCACTGGAATTCTAGTTTCTTCATTATGCCTAAATTCAGCTAGCACTCCTCCATATACCCATAGTCTTCAAGACATTGGTTGACCACTCTCATCTGCCATTGACCCCTCTCTCATTCTGTTTGTCCTCATGAGCTTATGTTGTCTCTCTGAGGCCAGAAATCATGACTTGCACATCTTTAGTTTGCTTGCAGAGCCAAGCACAAAAGCTTAGGAAACACTCATTAATTGGTTGATTGATTGACTGATGCCTGCCTCACGAATCATTGAAATACTCTGCCCTTCTTGCCTTCTTGAACCTTCCCTCCATGTTCTCTCTTGTTTCTTATTTGCAGGTGGGTGGATGGCAGATGATAGCCTCTCCTTTGGTGCTACATCCAACTCTTGGTGGGTTCCTTCTCCTTTCTGTCGCCTGGGTGCCAGCAATCCTGGACTCTGCCCGGCATCAGCCCGTCACCTGTACCAAGCACTTCTGCCTCCTTTGGCCAAACCACCTTGCTTCCAAACTGTCTAAAAAGGAGGAGTAGGGAGGGGAAGGAGGAGACAACTCTCAGGTGCCTGAAGGGCCGAGTTTCCCTTCCCCTCCGAAGCACAAACAGGGTCTCTTAAAATAGCTTTTGGAGTTTTGTGATGTGAATATAGTCCCACAGCCCTTCTCAGGATTGGCTTATTGTTGAAAAGAAAAATCTCTGGGAACATGTATGCCACACTTCACGCTCGTGGCAGATTTTGAGAAGGAACATCTTGACTACCATTTGCTGCTTTCAGGGTAGAGAGCAGCCAGCTTCCAGACCTGGGCTGGTGTTCACAGCATCTCTGATTTAGGCTGCGTGGCCCTGGTGCGCCTCTAGACCTCAGCTGGGTTGGCTTTCTCTCCCTCTTCCCCTTGTGCATTTGAGGAAGCTGGGAATATGAAACACTTCCAAGGACCATGGGATCCTAGAATCATGCAGAGCATTGAGACTGTGCTCAAAGGTCGGAAGGGCCCTTCTCCCTCTCTTTTCCTTCTTAGTGACTGGGATATTGTTTAAGCACGGTCAGTTTCTTTGCCTTTCTTGAGGGGTTTTGTTTTGTTTTGTTTTGTTTTGTTTTGTTGTTTTTAATGAGACTCACTTGATTTTTCACCAGTAATTTGATCTGGTGGAAATCATTAAAGGTTCTGACAAGAGTATTGTGTTTTGCTGTTCCCATAATGTCTCATGCCATCAGGGTAGTCTTTATTTCCTTTCCAAAGACTAGGACCTGGAAAATTAAAGAGAAAAAAAAGTGTCTTGTGTTTTAAATGGCCCATACCTAGAGGTAAACTTGGAATGCTTCAGTAAGCCCAGTTTCGCCGTGATCTGGAGGGAAGAGTGCCCCTTATCTAGAGATTAGAAGAACACATTGTTTTACACAAAGACAATATGGTTTTAGTCACCTAGTCTGAAAGGGCACGTGGTAAACACTGAGCTCTACTGTTTATTGCTAGGAAGAGCAATGGCTGTGGTTCAGATATTCTTAAACAATTCCATTTTTTTTACTTTTGGTAGGTATTTCCCAACCTTAAATTGGTTTATATTTAATGATAGCATCTAGCAGGTCACTTAAGTTGTGGCATATGTTTTGCAACTAGTTAATCTTTGAGGGAACTCCAAAAAGCAGCACAGTTAGAGGGCAGACACAGTACACCTTTTAAAAGATGTGTCTTTGATTATGTCTCACAAAATGTCAGGCTGGCTGTATTTCAGTCATGGAAACTTGATTGCTCATTTGTCTTTATATTAAAGCGACTTGAAATCATTTTTGCAAGGGGATTGTTGGCTCTGCCTATGGGTACCGAGGGCCTTTTATTTCGGTTTGTATCTTTGCCAAGCTCTTCTTCAGGAAGACGGCAGCTCTACCACCCCACAGTCCTACAGTGTCTTAAATCACACATCCCCATACTTAGCTCATAACACAGGAGAGCTGCATTCCGGATGCCGGCTAGAAGTTTCACCTCAAACTGATGCCCAGCTCTGATCAGACCTTTGGTAGAGCAAGGTGATGTCTGTGAATGATTGCAGGTTGTGTGACCTGTTCCTGAACTCAGCCTGATCCCTAGAAAGTTCCATACCTGACATGATATGAACCTTGAGCTTTCACTGAATTGTGTTTTGTCCTGATGCCATTGTGCAGTGTTGATGTGCAGCTAAAACAGAAAAGCCCCAGGCACCCCATCCGTGTGTTTGTTGCTGTATCCAAACCATGGTTCCTAGGCTTTATTTAACTTGTAGGTAATTGTTGCTTGTCCCAGACAGTGGTGTCAAAGATTTTGAATTTGATCTCCTATGGATGAGGCACATACCTTCCAGCTGTCTCCAGTCCCCGCCGTTCCCTATCACCTGACACTTGTTTCATTCGGTTTCGTTATCTGTCTGGCTCCTGTGGCTATTTGAGTTTGCAAATCCTGCTTTCCACACTGTGGTGGTTCATTTTATGTGCCAACTCAGTGAGGCCATGGTACCCAGATATTTGGTCAAACGCCAGTTTAGATGTGTCTGTGGAAGTATTTTTAGATGAGATGAACATTTAAATGGATAGACTGAAAAAAGCAGATTTCCCTCCATAATGTGGGTGGGTCTCATCCAATCAGTTGAAGACCTTAAGAGAAAAAGACTGAGGTCCCTTGAGGAAGTGGGAATTCCGCATCCAGACTGACTTAAAACTTGAGCTGCAGCATCAGCTCTTCCCTGGGTCTCCAGCCTTCTGAACTACACTGCAGACTTTGGACTCTCCAGTCCCCATAATCTTCTGAGCCAATTCAAACTAAATCTCTCTATGCATCTACGCATCCATTGGTTTTGTTTCTTTAGAGATGCTTAATGCACACAATGAGCTCTTTCTGGAGCCCTGTAGGAGGAAACAGTAGGTTTCCTCGTATCTTATGAATACTGAGTCATGTAATTGAAAATATTTCCTTCTTTGTGTTGACTTTAAAATCTTACAACCAAATCTATGTCTTCACTGTAGCAGCTTTAGCAAATACATACTGATAGATACAGACTACATACCATCGGAGCAGAGACTCACAAAAGAATGGTGGTAGGGACACCAGATTCAGGTTGTATTGGGAGAGCATTTGGTTAGTGCATTTCATTTGAATCCACCTCCTGTCCCTCCGCCTGCATTTGGTAAGTGTCTCAGTCCTTTCGGGGTGCTAAAACAAAACACCCATAGGCTGGGTGGTTTAGAAAATGTCAGAAATGTATTGCTCACAGTTCTTGAGGCTCGGGAGTCCATGATCATGGTGTGGGCAGATTTGGTGTCCGATGAAGGCCCACTTCCCAGTTCTCAGATGACTGACTTGGCTCCATGTCCTCACGTGGCAGATGGGACTAGGGATTGCTTTGGGGGGGTCTCATTTATAAGGATGCTGATCATAGGGGGTCTTTTTCATAAGGACTCCACCTTCCGAACCGAATCCCCTTCCAAAGGCCCTACCTCCTAATACTAACACATTGGGAGTTGGCCCTTCAACAGATGAATTTGGAGAGGAAGCACACATTCCATCTATCGCAATAAGCCATCTTAAATATTTTCCAGAACAAGACAGAGGCATAAACAACCAAAAAGATAGTGTACCTTTTCATCCATCTATTTCAAGAGAGCATACACTTTGGAGTTATGATCAGAGAGAGCAGTTTCAATTTTGAGCAGTTCACTAGCTTTGTTCTCGAGGCAGTATAAAGACTTCACTAATGCATTACAAGCAAGGTAGACCAGGTCATCTTCGGACGTGGATTTTGTGAGTCCACAGTAAGGTTCCCACTGTGCAGGGCTCTTTGGTAACATTTTCTTTATTTTTGCTGTTTAGCTCAGCTCTTTGCATGCCCTTTCTCCTACTGACCTTTCTCATCTCTTCTCTCACTTCCTGCTTTTGCCTTGTTTGTCATGTTTGGGTGTATTCCCAGCTGATTCAAAGCCCGACCATTCATTTTTTTCATCCGTGCATCATAAAATACTCTCGACTCCCTTCTCCACTGGGGCTGGATGATTTGAGGGTAGAAATACAAAGCAGAATAATAGAGATTATGGAAAGATTATAGGCATGAGAAACAGATAGCCTTGTGGCTACTCTCTCATTTCACTCAAGCTTTCCCACAAGGGTCCTTCTCACTGAAAGCTGCCTTGACCAGTCACTTTAAAGTGGCAGCTGGCCCATCCCTGCCATCCCTGGCATTCCCAACCCCCCCTGCCCTGCTCTACTTTTTCTTTGTGCCACGCAATCTTCATCTTTTAGCATAACATATAGTTTACTTATTTGTTGCTTATATTATTTATTTATTGCTATTATCTGTCTCCCTCTGCTAGAATGTCAACCCTACAAACACAGACTTTTTTTTTAATTGTTTTTGCTCATTGATGTATATCAAGGGTCTCCAGTAGTGCCTGACCCATAGTAGATGTTCAGTAAGTATTTGTTTATTGAATGAATTTCAGTAAGGTAAACCTCGAAGATTTAGGGGAGTAAATTTCTCTAATATGCATATAATAAGGGAAACATTATTTCAAAACACGTATTTTCTTATTTCTTATTTAAATATAACAACAACAGCAACAAAATAAGTAGAATTCGAAGTAGAAAGTTAGAAGTGAAAGAAGAAAGAGAATTTTGTGGAAGTTCAGATGAAGAAACCATTACTCTCAAACTTGGCTCAAGGAAGGCTTGAGGAAGGATGTAGCACCTCAGCTGGGACCTGAATGGTGAACAGAAGTTGATGGGCAGAAATGTAGGTGAAGAAGATATTAAATCACTTAAAGCAAAGGCAACAGCATAAGCAAAAATTTATGGTTGCTCAGTTGGGAGAGCATGTGATTCTTTATCTCAGGCTCATGAGTTCAAACCCCATGTTGGGTGTAGAGATTACTTTAAAAAAACAACAAACATTTAGAGGGAAGTGTGAGGTATGAGTGTAGGGGCTTATGAATTGAGTTTGACCGAAGCAAATGGTACACAAAGAATACTAGAAAAAGAAAAAGTGAGATTGGCCAATTAAAAAATGGACAAAAGATTTGAACAGACACTTCACTGAAGAAATATGTGGATGGCAAATAAGTACATGAAAATATGATAACCATCATTAGTTATTAGGGAAATGCAAAATAAACCCACAATACCTCACCATCTATTGGAATGGATAAAATTTTAAAAACTAACCATACTAAGTATTGACAAGGAAGCAAAGAAATGGTAATTCTCATACTTTGCTGGTGGAAATGAAAATTGTGTAACTGCTTTGGAAACAGTTTGGCAATTTCTTAAAAAGTTAAAAATAACCCTACCATACGATCTGGCCATTCCAATCCTAAGTATTTACCTAAGAGAAATAAAAGCATACATTCATACGAAGATCTATATATAAATCTTCATAGCAGCTTTTAGAATAACCCCAAACTGGGTTAGAATTACCCCAGGGGTGCCTGGGTGACACAGTCAGTTAAGCATCCGACTTTTGGTTTCAGCTCAGGTTGTGATCTCAGGGTTGTGAGATTGAGCCCCATGTCAGGCTCCCCGCTGAGCGTGGAGTCTTCTTCAGACTCTCTCCCGCCCTGCCCCCCTCTTTTAAACAGAGAGTGTTCTCTCTCTGTTTAAAATCAATAAATCTTTAAAAAAAAAAAAAAAGAAAGGGG
Source organism: Ailurus styani (assembly GCA_002007465.1). Classification (NCBI taxonomy): domain Eukaryota; kingdom Metazoa; phylum Chordata; class Mammalia; order Carnivora; family Ailuridae; genus Ailurus; species Ailurus styani. Next base: position 1,489,582 of record LNAC01000012.1, on the reverse strand, counting down.
GCACCTGGGTGACTCAGTGGGTTAAAGCCTCTGCTTTCGGCTCAGGTCATGATCTCAGCGTCCTGGGACCGAGGCCCGCATCGGGCTCCCTGCTCAGCAGGGAGCCTGCTTCCTCCTCTCCCTGTCTCTCTGCCTGCCTCTCTGCCTACTTGTAGTCTCTCTCTCTGTGTCAAATAAATAAATAAAATCTTTAAAAAATAATAATAAATAAAATAAATAAATAAATAAGGAGGAATTACCCCAAACCAAATGTTTATCAGCAGGTGAATGGAAAACAAATTATGTTACATCCATCCAATGGAACACTATTGAGCAAAAAAAGAAATGAACTCTTGATATGTGCAACAACGTGAATGAGTCATAAAATAATTTTGTTGAGTGAAAAAAAGTATATATGTATAGTTCCACATATATACATAAGTATTTCTAGAAAATGCAAACTAATCTATAAGGACAGAAAGCAGATGAGTGATTGCCTGGAGATAGAGGAAGAAGGGACTTTGGAGGGACATGAGGAAACTTTGGAAGTAATGAGTGTGGTCATTGGCATGACTGTCATGATGGTATCACAGGTGTAGACATGTGTTAAAACGCATCAAACTGTATTCTCTAAATCTATCTTGTATTCCAATAAAGCTATTGAAAAAGGTAGAGTCCGTATACCTAAGGTCTTCATAGTTAAACCAAGGTGTTTACATCCTCTCTGGGGCTGTTCATTTATTCATATGAATTTTAAAAAAATGTATTACATGCCAATTGTATGCCAAACACTAGGTGTGGCCATTAATAGAATGAGGGAGAGGGATGTGGGAAGTAAATGATGAGTTTCGTTCTGGAAATGCTTAGTTCAGGGTGTCTGAGGAATGGTCTGGTCGAGCTGTGGAGCAGGCACTTGGAAACTCAGTTCTGCTTGGGAGGAGGGCGGGGCAAAGATAATGATTCAGATACGTTCTGCAGGGAGAGGACTGCTGCAGCCCGGAGGGTGAAGGTTTATTAAAGTAGAACGTGTAGAACATGCGGCATGAAACCCGATGGGCGTATTAGTGTGTATTTTATTCTCCCTGAAGCAGAAGACCTGAAAGAATTCTTTTTCTTCCACCCTTCTTTCCAGCGAAATGTTCATATTCTGAGTCTAGACTCCCTTACCTCAGAGGATTGTGGCAAGGTCTTTGTGTCCTGGGGCTGAATGTTGGGTTTCCAGGTGTTTGGAAGTCAGCTTCCACTCAGACTTCCGTGAGGAAAGTGGTTGGAAGTCACAGATGTGAGGAAGGCAGGTGCTGGGAACTGAAGATACAGTATTAAAGATGGGAGTTCTGCGGGGCCGATGGATTTCTGGGACTTTAGGAGAGGCCCGGGGGTTAGGGGGTGAGCCTGGAATGAGAGGCCCATGCCTGCTTTCCTTGAGCATACGAGAATGTGCCAAGTTCTGTGATGAGGTGGCATGTGGATGCTGGAGGGACTTAACACCAAGCACCCTGACCCTGGGAGTCACAATCAAGGAGCTTCTATGGTCCCCCTCAGTTTGAGGGAAAGAGCAGGAACTGGGAAAGGGTGGCTGATGGGCATCGTGGCGGTGGCTCTGGGAACTGACTCCCTCAGAGCCATTTCCCTGTTCTTCTGGCCCCATGTAATCCCCTAAGATGTTTCTCTAACCCTGGGGAAGGGGAAGGGTCCCTAAAAACACTTTTGAAGTCATTTCCATTGAGGGATGTCTTGAGATCCAGATTTAATTGGATTTGGAAGACATAAAAGTAACCTCATATCCCTTCTACTCAACGTGCACCAATTATGGAGCATGAGTATGCCTGTTGCAAGTAAAACCAGGTCATGATCTTCAGAGAACACACCCTGGGGGGCAGGGAGCAGCCTCTCTTCTGGAGGGTTGATTAGGCAATCAGGTGTCGGCAGAAGGGATCATACAGATGAGGACTGGGCAGGGGTAGGACCCTGTTGAAATCACCTCTTCCCTTCTCTTGCCTAAATCTTGCAGTAGGACGAGATCACATCGTCTTTAAAGGGTTTAGGGGAAGTGAGTCCACGTTTGACAGTATCACGTGGTTCTTTTGCGTCTGTATGATTACCCACTTTGAGAACCCCACGTGGTGGTGTCTGTGCACAGAACAGATTTTAGTTAAAACTGCACAGCATGTCAGTCCTGACAGACAGTCCTCTGAGAGCTTATAAAACTCTATAACCTGGAAGGAAAAGATTTCTCCATGAGAAACTCATGTTGGTCACCCATTTTACAGGTGACAAAGTGATGGAAGAAGAAATTCGAATCCTCCTACAAGTTCCCAGGTGATGTGTTTCTAGAAAATCTTAGGAGTGGGTGTCTACTCTTGACTGATTTTCTAGACTCTGCTAGAAATACTAATCTGGTTTTAGGAAAGATGGGCAGTGGAGCCATAGATTTGGATGCAAATTCTGGCTTTGCCTCCAGTTACTTGGATGACCTTGGACATATCCCTGGAAACCTCAATTTTCTCCTCTTCGAAGTTGGAATAATCTGTCTCATAAACATAGGAAAATATAGGGGATATATTTACTTATTCATTTCTGTACTTATTAGGCAAACGTTACTGGGTATCTCCTCAGTGTGGCTGGAAGTTGGTGAGTTGAGTGATAAGGAGATGAAATAGTAGGACTCCATCACGTCAGGTCTTACAGGCGAGAGAAGCATGGGTTTTATAGCAGGTGGAATGGGAAACTGCTAGAGAATTTGAAAGGAGTCACAGAGTCTGCTGCATTTTCCTAAGAGAACATTCTGGCTACTGTGTGGGGGTTGGAAGCAGAGTGACCAGTTTAAGAGGTATGACAGTCTGGGAGAGGAACGGAGCTTCAGCTGGAGTGGTGAAGGGGACTGGTGAGAAGGAGAAAGAGTCAGGATGTATTTTGGAAGGACAGTTAATGGATTGGAAGTGGAGGGTGAGGAGAAAGGGGATCAACAGAGGATTATTTTAGGATTTCTTAAGTGGTAGCATTTCCTGAGTTTGGAAAGACTTAGGGCAGAGAAGTGGTTCTGTTTTGGACAGCCTACATCTGAGATGCTTGGTTGGGGACATTAGGAAGGCAGCTGGGTTAGGGTTAGGGTACACGTAGCCTCCAGTGGGAGTCATGGGCACATGGGTGGTGTCTGCAGCTCTAAGACTAGGTGCGATCACCTAGAGAGAGAGGGCCCCAGACAGAGCCCGAGCACTACAGTGCACAGTTTGGACCAAGAAAGGATGGGCTAGCCAAAATCTAGAAGGAGCTCTCGCCGAAGATGAAGGAGAATCGGACATGTGGAACCACAGAAGCCGAGAGAGAGGAATCCCTTTGGCCAGCCAGCCCTGGCCACACGGTAGACACTCAAGCAGAGTTCATTTCCCCTTTCCTAGAAATGGTATCATTTATTTATTTTAGGTCTCTTAAAAGATATAATATTACCTTTCATGCTGGCATAAATTCAATTTGCAGTGGCATTTTTTTCCTCTTTCATATGTCTTTCAAGGTTGGAATAGAGAGCCCTAAAGAATTGTGGGTTGGTCACCCCTCTTCAAAAGCGTACATTTACCAGCCTGCAAATCCCCCAAGTGAAAAACGTCTCTTTTTCTGCCTTAAGTTCACATGATTTAATTTGCCCGAGTAACCTGCCGTCATAGGTTCTCATGGAGTCCTGATATCTAACAGAGTAATTAATGCTTTAGGCTTTTAGGAACTGTTTCAGGTTTTTATTAATCACTGTTGTGATTGCACATATGAATTATGAAGGAGTTATTTTGGTAGTTGGATTTCCCCTTCAGAAAAATTTCCATATTTGTTCATTATGAACTGATAGCCTGGAGAAGAAGAATAGAAATGGAGACTGTTTCCAGGGTCCTCTGCAGACATTTCAAATTAGCCAGAGTCAGGATTACTTTATAGTAAATGGAAAGAGTGTGAGTTGTTTGAAGTTGGTAGTTAAACGTTTTCTCTTTCCCCCACGGTAAGTTAATTAGCAATTCTTTGGGACTGCCCCGAATATATGGATTTTGTTTTAAAGACGTGTGAACATCAGAGGGAATTTGTGCATTTTGTGTGATTTGTCTATGAGTCCCATGTTTGGAGGAATGACTCCTAGAACCTTGATGATTCGTGTGCTGTTCTTCAGGGAGATTTCCAGGAGACAGAGGTCTCCAGGTAACAGGAAAGAAATCGAAACCTATCTCCCTTTTTCCTTCTAATTTTATTTAGGGGAAACGTCCTGGATTTTCAAAATTCTGCGATGGGATTTGAGACCAGTGCATGAAAAGGGAATGCGATGGTTGGTATCAAGTGCTTAGAATTCAATTCTAAGTGTAAAAAACAAGACACAATAACGGTTTTCTTGGAGGCTCCTCCCCCTAAGGCATCCACCCCAGACATTTGCAGGCGCTGTGCATAAATGCTAGTGTGGCTGCTTGTGAGTCCTGCTTGCCACTTTCCTTGGCATGGGGGAAATGTATATTTCCCCTGTGTTTACAGGAAATTTTACTCCCTGCCTTTTACTCTGACAAGAGAAGACTAGCTGCTTTACTGGGAACAGGGCTCTTTTCAGTGATTAGAGTGATTTTCCATGATTCTACCATACTTGGAACAGATTTTTGAGACTACAAATAAAAGACAAGGTAGTTCTATCACCGTATCGATGGAAGCAGCCACTCTGCTAGTATCCAGTGCCTTGACTATTAAGTGAAAATACCTGTTATTGCTCTAACTGCCATTTTTACTCTTCCTAAGTGGCCAGTTGGGATGAGGAGTGGGGGAAGGAGCTGGGCCGGGCAGGAGGAAGTCCGTTTGCAAAGTCAACAGCGGAAGTGTTCAGGCAGAGCCTGGGACATCCGATCTGAATTCTGTATAGATCAGGGGAGGGTTCTATATGGTACAGATGGGCCACCCTGCTAATTCTACAGTAACTCGCTGTGACAGACTATGCACTTCTAATCGGATGGTATTTTCATCTTAATTTACTTGCAACCTGCTTTTCGTAGGTAACAGCATTTCTGACAAAGGTGATAAATTCGCTAAAGCTTCACATTCAGATTCTTTCCTCATATGAGTGTTATATAATTATATATACATTTGGGCTCAAAGGTCCCAGTCTAACAAATTCCCTTCACGGGAATACCATTTGAGCGCCCATTCTCTCATTAATTTTATTTGACATTTATGTCAACATTACATTCCTAGCCTAAAAGGAGAAATCACATGCGTACGCAGGGGTGTATTTTAAAGTGGAGTATTTAGTTTGGCAGTGAAAAGCAGCCAGCCAAGTCTGCTAAAGCAAAATTTTCTAAATTAGTTAATATGAAGTGGTCTGAGTGCACTAAATTTAAATTGTTCTAACAAAGCCCCGCATGCTGGCGCATGCGGCTGTTTTGATATTTCCAGCATTTTTCCTCCAGGGCTTCCAGCGTTGACTAAGATGGTGTTTCTGGAAAATTAACTTGGGAGCCATCAGTGGTGAAAGAAGGGGACTGAAAATAAGTCGCTGTGGTGTCAGGAGGGGAATTTGCTTGTGTGAGTCCCAGTGCCAAAGTCAGAGCCCCGATGCTTCTCCCACCTGCACTAACTCGGGAGCGAGGACGTTTATCCGCTAAACATGTCAGTCTCCAGTTCCTGGTTCTGCTGAATGAAGAGTTTCACAAACACTGTACTGAGGCGGGAGGGCCGTTGGGAGCCCGTGAGCGCTAACAAAAGTAGACGAAAGCGTGATGTGGGTTATTGGCCCTAAGAAACAATTGTTGGGTATCATCGCTGTCCTCTGACTTGGGGTCTAGGCTGGATTTTGAATCGGTGGCTGCCACCGGAGAGGAAAGGAGCTTATCCCTAAGCAGCATCCAAGGGACCAAACGTGGCAGTTTCTTTTGGTTCCAAAATGCTGACTTTTACATACTTTGTGGTTTGTGTGTTCTCGAGCTGTGCTTTGTGCTTGGCCATAACTATGAATTGCAGACTGGGCTTTTGTTTTGCAGAGAATTCACCAGCGTTGGAGAAGACCACCCTTTGGTGTATGTAAGTGGGGAGTGGGTAGTTTGTCAAGCGCCCTACTCCCATGGGCCCCCCGCCCCAGTCCTGCCAGGGTTTACTGACCCCCAAACAAACACGTCTGGCCCCTCCGGGCTGTCTCCAGCATGATTCTGAAGTGTCAAGTGGTTGGTGACCAGCAGACCTGTGAACCTGTCCAGAGGGCAAGGTCCCTCGAAGTCATTACTAGAGTGATTTCAACTGTGATCTTCTGGAGTCATTTTCTCCTGGGGGTCCTTTTGTTGGGCTGGCCACTTAATGTCATCTCTGAAAGGTAGGAATTTGTCAGGGAAGAGGAGGAGGAGGACAGTTGCAGTCGATGAAGGAGAAACTTGGTGTCCATATTGGCCTTCGTCATCATCAGCTCAGATGGCTCTGCTCTCAACACTTTCCTTTGGCTCCGAAGATTTTGTGATTTTCTTACCTGATCTCATCTGCTTTAGCTTGGGACTGGCCCTGGTAGGGATATTTGCGCTCAGGGGTGCGTTCTGGTGGTGGCGATGTGGTGTTTTGTTTCAGAGTTCTGGTATATCCTTCCAACCCCCTTAGGGCACTACCTGCAAAACTAAGAGATTCAGAGTTTTCTGGCTGTCAGGGCAATTCTGGATTTGCTAGGGAAGAGATTTTGAGAGCTGGACGGGCCCCAGACATCTGGGTCACCTTTGCACGTGTAGAAAAGCCCAGAGAAGTGAGGAGCCAGGTCTCTGGACACGGGCTCAATCTTCCTTTCGCCTTCTCGCCATTGGCTGTAGGATGATCAGAGAAGCTTCTCACTGTGTCGCCGTGTGGTTGAAATCCCTCTGCCGAGAGCTGATAACAACTATGTTCTAGCACCCTAGAACGGAAGGGCCCTTCGAGACTGTGGAGTCGGACCCCGAGGCCGTAGGCTCCAAGTCGGGGGGGCTGGGACTGGCACCCCAGATCCCTCGAGCCCTCGGCTCAGTGATTCCCCTCCACGTGTTCTGGGTGGAAGATGATGAGAGGCACCCAATGGCACGTTCTCTCTCTGCTCTCTTCCTGCCAGCTACCAAATGTATCCCTGCCAGGCCTTTATCACCCCCAAAGAAGACCTAAAATCTTATTAGGGAAGTATTTACCACAGAACTAATCAGTCCTTACTGGGGCCATGCCGGCGTTTTTAACTCAGTTAAATGAACTACCATTCCCTTAGAAAATATCCATTTCTCTGGAACTCTCGCTACTGGCACCGGCGGCCCATGGGCGTCTTCGTCTTCTCACAAAATACCACAGACCCGTGGCTCATAAACAACAAGCATTTGTTTCTCACAGCCTGGAAGTGGAAGTCTGAGGTCGGGGTGCGAGCACAACTGGGTGAGGGCTCTCTTCCAGGTCGCAGACTTCTTGTCGAAGTCTTCCCTGGTGGAAGGGGCTGGGGGGTTTTCTGGGGTCTCTTGTATTTATAAGAGAGCTCACGACCTCATCACCTCCCAAAGGCCCTATCTCTCCTCACACCCTCACGTTGGGCATTAGGATTCTAACCTGTGAATTCTGGGGGGACACAAACATTCAGACCACAGCAAGGGGTCACACTTTTCAGCCAGGACGTGGTGAGGGTCTGCTCTGGAGCCTCCAGCCTGAAGGCTTGGGCGGGGGCCGCAGGCGTGGCTCAGCTCAACAGTAATCTTAACCGTAGACAGTGACCTTGGACATAATTCCCTCTGCCTCCAATCCCCTTAAAAATGGCTCCTCTTTGCTGCTGAAGACCTCGCTTTATACAGGAGACCCCTCCACCTTTAACCTTCAGGCCTGGGGTGGAGAACTGTGTTTGAGGGGCTGCTCGCTCTTGACTGGGGCCCAGCACTTTCGGTACCCGGCTCGTTGCCTGGCCTGGTTGTGGGTGCTCAGGTAAAGATCGTACTGTGTGAAGGGAGCTCATACACACGCTCTCTTCTCTCGCACGAGTCAGACTTTGCTAGCGAACTCCGTCTGTTCTTCAGCAAAATATCCACAAAGGAACAAGTGCAGCTGGTCTTCTCCAAGTGCAGCTTTATTGGCATCTGGCTTCTTGTAATATATTTTTAATATACTATGTATGCTGTATCTGAGTAAATCAGCAGGTATGTTTCGAAATTAAATATTTGCTAAGGGCCAGGTTCTTCTGGTGTTAAATTATTGATAACTTCACAGACACTGTATGAGACTTGATGATATATGATTTTTGAGTGACCTGCCATTTATTAGACTTTATCTGCCCATGAAATCCATTTCCAATTCAGACCATATCTACTTTAGGATTGCTTGCCAGAAATCTATTCCCAGGTTTCTCCTTATTTCAGTGAAATATCTCTGTCTCAGCACCTTTCCCAAGGTGGCTGATCTAATCGGGGGCCAATCACTTATCACTTCTCATTTCCTTTGGCAGGTCTGTCAAACTGGGAAATGCATCTCAGGGACACTCAGAGGTACTAGGCGACCCACCCCTTCGCCCTTTTCCTCTATAGCAGAAGGTTGGAAGGAGTGAACACCCCCAACCAGAGCCCCAGTCCAGGGTCTATAAACAGAAACAGGACCCCCTTTGTGGTTGGGGAAACGGAAGCGGTCTCCTACTTTCCCCTTGGTCAGGAGCTGTTGGGAACCTGTCTGTGCTGAATGGTGCTCATTGACCCTCAAGCAATGAGAACTCATTTGCAGGGCATGGGAGGCTGCTGGGCCCTCAAATCTTCTTCAGCTCCCCCTTCCTATCTGATGTCTCTGCAGACAGGTGCATGCTTCTGGCTGCTGCAGGGTCCAGCTGGCAGGAGGACTTTAACTTGTCATCACAGAAATAAAATGTGTCACCTCTGTGTTCCCAACCTCTGTTCTTTCATGTTTAACCAGCACTTTGAATCTTTATAAACATGTCAGGGTTTCTATTTTTATTTCCTAATTAATTCAGAAAAGGAGCAGAAGATGTTGCTAATGATGGAAAAGAGAAAGGGACGGGTAGAGCCGAGGGCGACTTTTATTTCTCAGTTTGATAAGACAATTGAATGAATATGGGCGCCCAGCAATTCGAGCAAATTTCTTGGGGCTTGCCAGTGCTTTGATGATTCTCAGGCATTCCTGGAACTGGTCAAATTTATGAACGGGTCTAAACCAATCAAATACCTTGATAAGCTTTTATTCTGATACTAACGGACAATGGGACTTCATTTTCCCATGCACTAGAGAGAACAAGAATTTTCACATATATTAATCTTCAAATTATTTGAAATGTATTCTTTTTAGCACTACTTCTGAAATTATGTTCTCTAAGTACATTTAACATAATTTACCCTTTTTCTTGATGATTCAAAATCATCTTTCTAAGTATCTAGAACTGTGTACTTTAGTGATTCCAGCATCTTAACAGTCTCACGGGTGTAGTGTTTTAATTAAATGAGCATTTCCTCTATTCCATTGTTACCAAAAAGGCTAAAATAGTGGGCATGAAATAATGGAAAGAGTTCTAAACTTAGAGCCCAAACTCTGGTTCCAGTTTAAGTTTAATCATTAATTAGCTGTTTGACCTTTAGCAAGTCTCTTAACCTCTCTGAGAATTTATTTTTTCATATATAAAAATGGGGAGTTGTACTATAGTATTCCCTTGGTTGTTTAGATTTCTAAAATTTTATAATTTTATGATGAAGGACCATGCTATGCTGTAACGCACTTGTCCTAAGGGCTTTTGAGGTTAGGATTATTTGTTTCTTTATGCAATGGTCCCACATTGCTAAGATTTTCTAGATATTGTGTTGACTTTGAAGCTTTTCTCCGTTCCCTGGGTTGTAAACTACAGCCTCCAGGCCAAATTCAACCCACCACCTGTTTTTGTAAATAAAATGTATTGGAACAGAGCCACACTCATTCACTTACATCTACAGCTTCTTTGGAGCTACCGTGGTAGAACTGAGTGATCACAGCCGAGAAGGTACCAATGCCTAAAATATTTGTTATCTGATCTTTATAGGAAAAGCTTGCCAACCTCTGCTTTCTTCTTTAAAAAAAATTACAAAAAAATTTCTTTCCCCCTTGCAGTCTACTACTTTTCACTGCAATCACAGTCTCCCTCCAGAATGTAGTTTTCATTTACCATATCAACCTGGCTAGAGGCTAAGAAACCAGTCGACACAACTAATCAGAATTAAGTTCAAAGAAAGAGTCAACAGCTTCTGGACAAAACTTCAAGGAGACAGCCAGGACAGGTGCTGAGTGCTTGGGCTTGTTCGCTACTTAGAGGTCCTGTCCTTTCTCATTTGCATTTCTGGATCATTCTTGCTAGTTATCCTGTGTAGATGAAGTCTTGCCACCACTGGCAACTTCTTGGAATGGTTGCTTTTATTGTGCTGACAGTTCTGGGTTTGCCATAAAATCCGGTTCCCCTAGCTGTATGTGCTGCCTCATGCGGGTGGCTTCCCCGTCCCCGGGAGGCTCCCTGCGAATGGAGTCAGCCGAACCTGAGACCCACTCAGCTGGGCGTCGGTCCCGCTCCTCTGCTCCCTGTCTGCACGACCAGAGCCAGCAGCCCCTCCACAGCCCCAGCCCGTTGGGTCATCTGGGCAATGGGAAGGATATGGGAAACCTCCGAGCTTGAGCCGCAGAGGATAGAGTGGGTTTCATCTCCACCCTTCAACTGCCCTTCCTGCCACTTGGGTGGACCCGTTGTGAAACTGATGTGCCAAAGTAGCAAATGAGATGAGCCCCAAGCAGTCGCGGGTCAGACACTGTGCCTTAGTTTACCAGGCGTTTCCTCTCTGGCGCGGCCAGGTGAGGCAGCCCTGCTGCAGCCCCGCATTGGCTCAGCTCGGGATGAAGGGACTCTGATAGCTCCCGCGCTGGTGAGGGGAAGGAGCTCGGTGAGAGGCGGGATTGCAGACATTTCTGGGTCCCTAGCAGTGACAGCACCAACCCCAGTTCCTATCCGTTTACCAATGAGCACTCTTCTGTGGGCGTGGATGTGAGACCATGTACGCAGAGACTACTGACCCACTCTATGGCCTGTCAATTCCTTAAATGCAGGAACTATTTTTTATCTTAGCTCCAGATCTCTGTTGAAGAGAACAACGTCCGGCTTCAACAAATACGTGTTGAATTGATTTGTAACGACCAAGGTTTTCTGGCAACACAACTACGTTGACCATGTGTCTAGGTGGACCTCTGTAGTAGCCATACCTATGAAGTTGGCTCCCTGTGCAGTGCTCAGTGTCAGAACACAGCCCCCTCTGGGAGGAACGAGCCCCTCCTTTTGGAGATAGCTCTAGAAGGCAGGCAACCGCTGCGGGGCGACTGAGCTGGGCCGAAGTCTGGGTGGGAAGCCTTGTCTTCGCCGCTGCTCACCTCAGCTCACTGTAGCCTTCCTTTACCTCCATCCTGCCGTGCCTCTGAGACTGACACCCATTCCTTACCTCCATCCTTTTGCCCCTCTGCTGTCGACGGGTGATCAGACTGTAGGAAATGGGGAAAAAAAAAAAAAGACTAATATATGACTCAACTTGAAGGTTATCTAAGAAAGGGCTAAAAACAGTATAGCACGGTGATTATAGGTAACAATGATGTATTGCACATTTGAAAGTTGCTAAGAGAGGTGCGTGGGTGGCTCAGTCATTAAACGTCTGCCTTCAGCTTGGGTCATGATCCCCATGTCCTGGGATCGAGCCCCGCATGGGGCTCCCTGCTCAGCGGGGAGCCTGCTTCTCCCTCTCTCATTTCCCCTGCTTGTGTTCTCTCTCTCGCTGTCACTCTCTCTCTGTCAAATAAATAAAATCTTTATAAAAAAAGTTGCTAAGACAGAGGTGCCCTGGTAGCTTGGTCAGTTGAGCGTGCCACGTGGTTGGGCTGAGGTCATGATCTTGCATTTGATGAGCATGATCTTGCTCTGATGAGCCCTGCATCAGACTCTGCTCAGTGGCAAGTCTACTTGGGATTCTTTCTCTCTGCCCCCATGGGTACCACCATGGATAAATAAATCTTTTTTAAAGAAAAAGTTGCTAGGGCGCCTGGGTGGCTCAGTGGGTTAAAGCCGCTGCCTTCGGCTCAGGTCATGATCCCAGGGTCCTGGGATCGAGGCCCACATCGGGCTCTCTGCTCGGCGGGGAGTCTGCTTCCTCCTCTCTCTCTGCCTGCCTCTCTGCCTACTTGTAATCTCTCTCTGTGTGTCAAATGAATTAAAAAAAAATCTTTAAAAAAAATAATAAAGAAAAAGTTGCTAAAAGAGTAGATCTTAAAAGTTCTCATCACTAGGAAAATGTGTAACTGTGTGATGATGAATGTTAACTAGACTTCTTGTGGTGATCATTTCACAATATATACAAATATCAAAATCATTTTGTTGTACACCAAAAGTGTTAAATGTGACAATTTGGAAAAAAAAAAAAAAGAGGAGTCAACCCATCCTTGATCCATGTGTAATACATAGGAGTGTCTGGGGCACCTGGCAGGCTCAGTTGGTAGAGCATGTGACTCTTGAGCTCGGAGTTGTGAATTCTAGCCCCACTTTGGGTGTAGAGCTTACTTAAAAAGAGATACATTAGAGTTTCTTTCTGTTGCATGTACTGTATTGGGAAATGAATAGGAGATACTTGATTCATTCATTAAAAAACATACTGATTTTCTGATTTGTGCCAGGCTTATGCTAGTTGTTGGAGTTACAGCAGTAACAAGGACAGAGGAGACCTGGCCAGAAAGGAATTCTATTCCCCAATTCAATGATGAATTCACTGAATTCTATGATGCAAAAGGAATTCATTTGTAATTAACAAGTAAGCAAGTGAAGCAGTTGCAAGTTGTGATAAGAAACAATGAGGGATACAAATGTTAGGGGCCAGCTCTGAGGAGGTGACATTTACAAAGAGTCTTAAAAATCCAGGAGCTGGGCGCCTGGGTGGCTCAGTGGGTTAAAGCTTCTGCTTTCAGCTCAGGTCATGATCTCAGGGTCCTGGGATCGAGGCCCGCGTTGGGCTCCCTGCTCAGCGGGGAGCCTGCTTCCCCCTCTCTCTCTCTGCCTGCCTCTCTGCCTCCTTGTGATCTCTCTCCCTCTGTGAAATAAATAAATAAAATCTTTAAAAAAAAAATAAAAAATAAAATAAAAATCCAGGAGCTTCATTATGCAGAGGAGGGAAGAAAGAGCTTCCAGGCTGCGGGTGCAGCACGTGCAAAGACCCTGAGGCTCATGGAGGGAGCTTTGGCTCCTCTGTGAGATCAGAACAGAATGTGTGAGAATGTGTGGACTGGGTGGAGGTCCAGGAGGGGGTCAGGGGCAGGCTGCTCCGGGAGGAGTTGGGCCTTACTCTTGCTGCCGTGGTTTCATGCGTTCAGGTCTCTATTGAGAGCATCACTTTTGCTGTTATGTGGAGTGCAGTCATCAACACCAGGCAAGTGATGTCCCTGGACCAGAACAAGGCAAAGCTCTAAAGTAGAGAAGATGAAGAGAACTTTCTGGTGGGTTGGAATAGAAGTCAGGAGGGACAAGGAGGTGCTGGGATGCTGACATCTAGGAGGTGGCATTTATTAAGATGAGGGAAATTGAGGGGAGTGGAAGGACAGATCTGGGGGAAAAGTCTAAAGTTCTATGATGCAAATGCTCTTACTGCTAAAGTTCTGCTCTGAAATCAAGGGTGTTGGTGACACAATGCACGTTGTAGAGCTGGTAAATGGGAACCAGTGTAGCCTTTCTTATGCCTGCTGCTCATGAGTCGTTCCACACTCTTGTAAATGACTAGCCTCCTTCCTGCACATGACTCTTCACCAGGGACCCCTCTGAACCCAGATTTATACCACATTTCACCTTCGTAGTCAGCAGAGTCGCTCGCTTGCAGTAGACGCCCAGGAAGGAATTGATGCCCCAAGCACCCCCAACTCATTGAGAGAACCCAGTTCCAAAGCAAGTAAAAGAAACTTGTTAAAGGGGAAGTGATGCCCGTGAAGAGGGGCTTTTGTGGTGTCTGTGACGAAATGGCTATTTTTCTAAGAAGGGACTTGAGACGAATGATGAGGAAGAAATGAGGACACACCCAGATGTCTGCCCCTCGCAGCACCTGTCGTGGCTTTTGTACCTGTAGCCTTGGGTCAGCTGTGTCAGGGAGCCGGATCTCACATGCACACCTGTCTTCTCTCTCCCTTACATTTCTCCCCTTTTCCTCCTCTTTGCTCTCCTGTTGCCCCCTTAGAGGAGGAAAAAAGGCAAAGTGACATAGAGGAGGACGGAGAAGGGGGAAGGCAAAGCCATGGACTTCACTCAGGTATCATGGGCAGGGGGTGTCATTTGGAATACATAGCTGCTGTCACACACACACACACACACACACACACACACACACACACACGAGTCATGAGTAGTTCCATCTCCCAAAACAGTGGACATTATTTTCCCTCCATGGTTTCAGTGTTCTGGAAGATTGAAGCTAGTGATAGGGGTACCACTTATTAACTTAAAAGTGCATTTCTGTGATAGGTCCCATGTCCTGAACTAGTAATTTTTGACAATGCAAAATAATGAGGGCAGTGTCTTGCGATTTTAGAAGCTAAGCATTTGTTGCATTTAAAAAAATTTAAGTTATTTCTTCCCTGTAGGAAAGTAAAGAAATCCGTGATAAAATAATAATTAAATGCTGACAGTGCTAAATTTCTACCCAGCATGAGCTGGCAGCAGTTTCATACCCAAACATTAGGTCATTTGAAGAAAAAAATCTGATTAAATACCTCCGTAGGCTTCTCTGATTAGCCGTTCTTAAAAGAGTCGGTGACAGTAATGAAAGGGTGCAATTTGGCAGCCATAATTTCCTCTTGAAAGAAAGGTAACACAGAATAGAGGGTACGCGTGAGGTTTTTACAGGAATTTCTTGTTGGTCTTTACTAGAGGGTTTGTTTTACTAATCATTAGTTTCTCGCCATTCTGAAGAGCCCACCAAGCAGGAATTATGTGAGATGAAAAGTACGTTGTCTTCCGGGGGTGAAGCTTGGGGGACAATTTCAATGCCAGCCTTTCTTTCCTTTCTTCTCCACGCAGTGAGTTTCGTATTTCTGGGGTTAAATGACCTTGACACGGGCAGGTTTGGGAAATGAAGTGTAGGTTGCAGAGATCCTCCGTGGGTCCCGTGTGTTAATTTTCTGCGTCTGGCAGCTCCCGGCGTCTCTTTGTATTAACTCGCCATGGCATGAGGGCTGGAGGCCAGATTTGATGGAAGATGGAATGATTATGTGGCATATGGTAAAGGCAGCCACCACCACTAATTATTCTTTCTTTCCATTTTCTCCTTGGCTTCCACGGGTGATCAGGGGGTTCTTGAATGTGGGACTGTTTACCTTGTATCAGCCCCATGATACACTGTCACCCTCAGTGGATACTGGAGTAGCTGACGTTCTGGGCTCTAATGTGATAGGATTGGCATTTCCACCCTAAGAGCAGACTAACGGCTCAGCCAGCCTCAATACTTCATTTGAAAGATGAAGGTCTTTGAAGGGGAGGTTCGCCTGGGAAGGCGGTTGCGGAATGGAGCCTAGGAGTCAAGTCTCCCAAGCCCCGGACACAGCAGGTTTTCTCTTGGCTGTCCTACCTCTCAAGGGCTGAACGAGAGTCAACGTTTTAGTGTCCCACAGCTGGGTGGCTCAAAGCAACAGACATGGCTTCTCTTACATGTTCAGGAGGTTAGAAATCCAAAATCCGGGTGTTGGCAGGGCCATGCAGACTGCCCCAGAGCAGAATCTATTCTGTGCCTTTCTCCTCGTTCTGGTGTTGCTGGCAATGCTTGGCAGCCCTTGGCCGTGCCAGCAGAGCCCCAGTCTCTGCCTCCAGCATCACATGCTTTGCCCTGTGTGTGTCTCTGTCTGCGTCTCTAGGTGCGTCTCTTGTCTTCCAAGGACACCAGTCATGTGGGATTTAGGACCAACCTTACCCTGGTTTAACCTCATCGTAACCAATTGCTTCTGCAAGAGCCTCCTTTTTGGAATCAGGTCACGTTGTGAGGGTCCAGGAGTTAGGACTTGGGGGGACACGATTCAGTGCATGCCAGGCGGGGTTGGGAAGGTTTTCCAGGGAGGGATTTTGGAGACATTTAACTGGGATGAATCATTATCACCTTCAACTGTACTTCCAGAGCTTGTTCTGCCTTTATGCTTTTCCTGTCAAGTGCAGGAACCTGAGTCCTTTCCATTTATTATTAATGATGATGATATGTAGCTTTCACTTTTTAGCAAGGAGTGAGAGCCTGTGAGTCAACCCAAGGATTAGCCATAAAAAAGGGATGAAGTTAAAAACGATTCAGAGACAAAATTTGAATTGTAGATATTTTTGTAGAGATTCTCTGGGTTCTTTTTCAGTCTGCATTAAAGCCCTTCAATTTGGAGAGTCTAGTCTATTTATTTTTATATTTGTTCTATATTTATTTGTAATTTAGAACAATTATAATTTAGAATATACAACAATTTGTTCTATAATACATGCAATCACAATCATCCTGCCTTTCTCCTTAACGGTTATTTTTTTCCACTGTCCCTCACTCTAAATTCACCTTCCAGAAGGATTGACCATTTTTAATTTCTTCAGTCCTGTCATACTGAATCCATGGTGGCATCCCATTTCCTGCCATTGTGATCAACCTGCAGTGGCCATCGCACCAAAGAGATCTGGGTCCTGATCTCCAAGTCCTCCTTCTCCCTTCCCACTCTCCATACTCTGCTCTGGCTCCTCTTGCCCTCTGACATGGTGCTCCCCTTCCCCTGCCGCCCCTCAGAACACAGCCTACTCTCCCCTGCTTCCTGGATGCTACTGAGAAGGAAGTGATCCCCTCCCGAGTGAAGTGGAGTGGAATTCCTTGTCAGCTCCTCATTTGGGTCCCTCATGACTGCCCTTTACTTTAGTGCCTTCTCTTTATATAAGTAGCATATTAGTAGCCACAAAAGCCACCTTCTACTCACACTGCCATTCCCACTTTCTGTGGCTGTGGGACGCCTAAAATACTGCCTGCCTCTCTGTGGTTCTGAGAATCCGATGAGATAGACCATTAAAATGATTTGAAACTCATCTATGAGAAGTACTATTCATATATTTATCACTTAATGTGCCTCAATGTACTTACCTGTAAAATGGACCAATTAATAATAGTACCTGGGAGAATTAATTTAGTAAGGCACATAGGATAGTACGTGGTGTATAGTAATTCACCAGTGACAGCTGTCATCCTCTTCCTCATTGTCGGTGTCTTTGTAGATAAGACGTATGCCCCCGTAGGACAGAGGTTGTGTTTTGGTGTCTCCTCCATGCATGGAGTGGAACCTTACCCTGGATGATCAGCAAACACCTGCTAGCTGTGTGCATTCTCCTACATCTCCATTTTCCTATGACATTAAAATTCCCCCTGATCACTCTTTAGCCTGGAAGTTTTTAAATGAATAGAAATCAACTCTCTGACAGCAGTGTTGATTTTGGCTCTAAACCTAAATTAGTTTGATAGGTGAATCTCTGTGGTAATGCAGATGTCATCATTCAAAAATGGTCCAGATTCATTTTCTTTTGATACTGCCTCATCAGGATGTAACATGGGCATGTTTTGAAATGGAACATCCTCTATTAGTTTAATTGAATGTGGTTTTGACAGCATCAAGGTTTGTGTAATGTCCTCGTGGTAACCCTTTGAAGGCATGTGTGAGGACAGAAGTGTTCTATAAAATAGCGAGGTAGAAAATTTCTGGGACAGCTTGGTGTTCCTTGTGTGTATAGGGTAGCTGGGTAAATGATAGTGTGTTGTTGAGAAGAAACAGGAAAACGTCGCAGATGACTCCTTGGAGGTAAATTTCATATGTTGCCTAAAAATACATGGCACGCTTTGCTCACACACATACAAAACTTGCCGATTATTTACTTATTTATTTATTTATTTATTTATTTATTTATTTATTTATNCTGGGACAGCTTGGTGTTCCTTGTGTGTATAGGGTAGCTGGGTAAATGATAGTGTGTTGTTGAGAAGAAACAGGAAAACGTCGCAGATGACTCCTTGGAGGTAAATTTCATATGTTGCCTAAAAATACATGGCACGCTTTGCTCACACACATACAAAACTTGCCGATTATTTACTTTTTGATATTAGTGTAATTTCTGAGTTCCTCTTGACCCTCTTCCTTTTGGGTAAATCTTACCAATACACTTTCTCACCATGTCCAAGTCTGTCTATACCTATTTTCTATATGGATCCAAGAATAGAAATGCCTTTGGGGGCCAATATGAGCAAATCTGTTTTCTTTCCGTATACCAGTAAGATACCCTGAATGGCGCTGATGCTCAAAGTCTCTTGATAACTGACTCTCTTCCTAGGAATATGATTTGGGTAATTTTATCAAGAATTTATGGTGTAGCAGCAAAATTAGTGATGTTTATTTAGGGGGAGTTTTCCTGTAAGTAGCTGATTGGGAAAATTTCAACTCCTACTGCATAGATACAGGTCAAGGAAGGGAACTAGAGTCTCTACAGAGAGGGATCCAGGAGACAAAAGAAATCTTGTCCTTTTGATGTGATTGTGAATGACTATCACAATCGCATGGGAACCCCTACACACACTTACACTCACAGAGACCCACACACACATACACACATACACGTTCCTCCCTTCCAAGCCTTGTAACAGGGTCACACCAAACCAACCAGAGCCACAGTAATAATAATAATAGCCAGGCTTTCTTGCAAATGCCACTATCCACAATTCTCAGGCAACTCTCCTGCAAGTGTTTTGGGAAGATCCCCTCCTCTGCTCTTCGCTTCTAAATTCACGTTCTGGAAAGCTTGACCATTTTAATTTCCTTGATCTGTAATGGCATCCCATTTCCTGCCCTTGCTGCCCCTTGCACTTGCCCTGCTGAGCCTCCCTGCCACCAGATGGCCCCACTTCCTGATCTCCAAATGTATCTCATACCTGTATACCGCCGTACTCTGTTCCGGCCCCTGTTGCCCTCTGACGTGGTGCTCTCCTTCCCCTACTACCCCTCTGAACACAGCTTACCCTCAGGGGTTTGCAACCACCAGTGCTCCTTCCTGGATGCTCCCCCGAACAGGAAGTGATCTCCTCCAGAGGGAAGTCCGGTGGAATTCCTTGTCAGTACCTCACGCTGGTCTCACAGGCCTGCCTCTGGGATTCCCGATGCATCCCCGAGAGCTGTGAACATGGACATGACCCGTGAAGGTGCTCCAAAGCTATCAAGGTTACTTGAGGCCTCTGGGAAGCATCACACTCTCATTGTGGAAGCCAGTTCTCGGTGACGCCTCCCAGCCAGGACATCTTGCCTTCCTTCTTCTCCCAAACCTGCATAGATCCGCACCTTCCGCTTGAGCCACTCAGCATTTCCAGACATCTCCGCTGGGGCCCCACCTCCTGTCCCGCTGGCTGTTCCATCAAGTGCTGGTTTTCAGTCAGAAGGGACCTAGACCCCCTTCTCTGTCATTGACCACCAGCTGCTTCTTCGGTTGGTCTAGGTGTAGGACATGGCGGCCGTTACAGGTTTTAAGGGCCCTGAAGCACCTCTGTTGGAAATTTCTGAACTGAAACCCTGTCTGGAGGCCACGGAGCAGAGTTAGGAGGCTGAGACCTGTTTTCTAAGGTTGGCCTGTCTACTGATGGCTGTGTGATCTTGAGAAAGTTCGTGTTGTCCTCTGAGAGCCAAACAGGTATGTGTAAAGCATTTATCTCAGTAACTGGCTCCCGGCACACATTCAGTCAGTGACGTGGCCAGTTTTATTTTTCTTTTGAATATCGTCGGCAAAAAGTAAATCACTGGAAAGCAGGTAATACTTGCTGGGTAATGTAATTTTGGGTCCGTAGCAAGAGGTCATTTTAAAGCAATGGGACTCAGACTTGTGAACTGGCTCTGGAGTCACTTTGTAATTGGGGACACAGTTCACACAGCCAGTGTAATCCAGAAAGTCTGTACCGGGGTTGAGTTGTATAGGTAACTTGGGGCTCATCTCCTTGCCTCTAGTCAATACAGGCTATGGGAAGGGCTTCCCCATAGGGGGCAGTTCCCTTCCCCCGTGGTCCAGAGGCTGCGTGGGGCCACCACGTGCTGGCCCCAGGCCTGTGCTCATTACTGCTCCGTGCGAGGAAGACCAGCCTGGCAGACCCTCACTGTTTTTGGAAGGCTCCCTCCTTCCCCAAAATGCAAGTTCGAGCCCATACAATTGCCTCTGGGTCCCCAGCTGTTGCTGCCCCAACCCAGAGCTAAAGCGAGTGACTTCACCCAGTCCCGGCCCCCTCCCTCGGCATTCGGAGGACCTTTGCACCCAGACGCCGTGCTTGCTCATATGTTCTCATATGTTGCATCACAAAACACAGAGTCCTGTGAGCTCGTAACTGCATTTTTCTTATTCCTTTTGGTAGCACTGTGCTTTCCAGAGAAGGCAAACGAGAATATGAAGCATTAAATAGGGAGAAGCTCTGTGTCGAGATAGGCCTCAGTCTGCTCCCTATCTGGAGGCACCAGATACACTAAGCATCTCAGGCAGGTAATGAAGTCAAGCTGCAGCCCATCTCGCCCCGTTAGCACCCCAACTTTCCACTGTGAGGGTGCCACCTCACCTGCTTCTTCCCTCACCCCTGACCTGACTGCGTCTGCTGAGCCCCTGGGCTCCAGGGGTAGCCGTCCCCCCTCCCTGCGCCCACCCCCACCCCGGGTTGGCTCAGCCTTCCCCCAGGGATGGCACTTGCCGCCGGACCTGGGATGAGTCTTGACCAGAGGCAGTGTTTGAGAAGCTCGAGCCCTGAATCCTTATTGCCTCATCTAGCCTTGACCTTGAGTCCTGGTTTTTTTTTAGTGTTGTTTTAAATTGATTCTCCAGATTGGTCCGCAGATTCCTACCCTGTTTCTGAGCCCAAGCCTCCTGCCTTATTTGCCTGGCTGAGAACCCAGGAACTGGGGACGTGTGCTGGGCCTTGACCTGTCCGCAGAGCAGAGCCTGCCTGTCCCCAGCCACCCGGCAGATGGGCTCTGCTGTCCCCCGCAGCCCGTCCGCCCGTCGGCTTTGAGCGAGCACGGCTCCTGTCCTGCGTCCCTCCCCGCGTCAGGCTGAGGAGGAGCAGAAGCAAGTCTTCCTGTCCATCTGCATCGTCCCGTCGGTAACTGTGTGCTGTGAATTTTTGCATCCATAAGGTTACTCTATTTTAAAGCAATTCTTAATTTTTAAAGCAAGTTTGGCTACACTTGTGTTTCACCTTGTTTTGGCTTTAGTGCCTGACTCCCGCACAACGCAGGGCCACATTTTGTGTGATGCCAGAGACACCCTTCTGGGGCTCACGGTGGGAGGGATCTCTGCCTTCCGCACCCAGCCCACCCTGGTGCGGGGAGCCCTGTCTTAGCGAAGCAGGCGAAGCAGGCAAAGTCGTGTTGCTCAGGAGATGGGCCAGTGGAAGCCAGGAGCGGCGCCCCCCAGAGCCAGGTCAGTCCCTTGGAACGGCCCACCTTTCGGGTGTCTTTCTGAATCACTGTCACTCCCTTATGTCTGGGGCAGGAGCTCCATGAGACTGCAGTGGAATTTCCAGACCACCTTCACATACATGACTCTCTCGGGAGCTTTCAACCGGGTGAATACTAGCCCTCCGGTAAGAACAGGAATGGAGAGATGAGTTTTTTTCATCTTCTTATGGAAAGGACTACCCTTTTTTTTTTTTTAAGATTTTATTTATTTATTTGACAGAGAGAGAGAGATCACAAGTAGGCTGAGAGACAGGCAGAGAGAGAGGAGGAAGCAGGCTCCTTGCCAAGTAGTACCCTGAGATCACGACCTGAGCCGAAGGCAGCGGCTTTAACCCACTGAGCCACCCAGGCGCCCTGGAAAGGACTACTCTTGAAGGAAACAAACAGGTTGAGGTAACTAAATTAAAAGATGAAATCGATGCCTTTTGTGCCAGGTATAAGCTCAGACAGTCAAGGCCTTTGGTGACAGTGGCAAGGTTCCAGATCTAGGAACACCCACTCGGTGCAGCTTGGCCAATGATCTCCAGACCGCAGCTTCCATGACTGAACCCCTGTCCGGCCAGCCCGTTCCTGCTCTGCAGGTTCTGGCGGCTGCCTGCCAGGCCCTCAGAGGCAGCTCTGATTGGGTTGGCATCTTTCTCCTTTTGCCCTGTCACTCGCAGCTCTGGATCCCCGAGCTGCAAGCCCGGTTGCTCCCCAACATGGCCCAGAATGCAGGTCTTCTGGTTTTCTAGCTCCTTTCTGTCCCTTTTCCCAAATCAATGGGTACTTTCCACCCCACACCCCTTTCTGGCAAACTAGAGACCGCATCCCCAGGATGGACCAGAGACCACTTGGGAATCAAAATCCTAGGTTGAACCCAGAAGCATTCCTTGTCAATAGCCAAAAGTTGACAGGCCCTTGTAGCTTGCAACTGCCTTCTTCTCTGCCTCCCCAACTCCCAGAAGGGGCTCCTCGCCTGCCCTGTCCTGGGAGTTGGTGCATTCATTCTCCCCTTGCATGTTTCAGTAGGGAAGCCTGTGCAGGGGCTCCAGGCTTCCTGGGGGAAGGGACCGTGTCCATCCTTCTCTAACCCCCTCCACCTGAACATCCTGCCCACCTAGGGATGCCAGGCTCATGCACTGGCCATGTACGTGGAGAGCCAAATCTTCTCTAGGCTTTGGCCCAAACAGCAGCAGGTGAATAATATAGTTGCAGCATTCCCTATTTGCTTATTATACAATGAAAACCGGCCAGGTCAATAGAAAATGCAATTCATCACTAAAAAAAAGAGAATATTTCTTGTCTTTTCTATAATCTATGAAGGCATTTTGATGAAGTAAATACATGCACACAGAAATCATTAGACTAGAAGGTAAACTCTGAATTCTAGGCCTGACTGGGAACATACAGTGAGCTCTTTGGTCAAATCAGCTAAGAATCTAAACCTCAGCTTCCTCAGCTCCAAAATAGGACTAATATTTTTACGCCTCCTTACCAGCTTATTGTAATTATTAAATTAGGCTAAATTCATGAAGGGACTTAAGGCACTATAAAACACTAAAAGACCAGTCTGGATATTATTTACTAGGGAGATTGCCCTTAATAAAGATAAAGAAAGTGGTAGAATATCACCTAAGATAAGAAGGTACAGTTGACAGAAAAGGAAATGAATGGCTCTTAAATATATTAAAAGATGCTCATATCCTCAGGGCTACTAAGAGAAATATAAACTAAAACTTTAAAGATCGTTTTTTTTAACTGTTACATTGGGGATGTTCAAAATGCATTGGCCTTTGACAAACAACATAGGTTTGAACAGTGTGGATTGACTTACAGGTGGATTTTTCTCGATAAATACGGTACTGAAAATGTATTTTCTCTTACGATTCTGTTCATACGATTTTCTTTTCTCTAAGTTACTTTGTTGTAAGAGTACAGTCTAAAGTATGTAGAACATACAAAATTTGTGTTAAGTTATCGGTAAGGCTTCTGGTCAACAGTAGGCTAGTAGTAGTTAAGGTTTAGGGAGTCAGAAGTTCTTTGTGGATTTTCAGTGGTGTGGAGTGAGAAGGGTCATGTCCGCACCCCAGCCCCCTCCTTGTTCAAGTGCCAACTGCGGTCGATGGTCCTCTGTGAGCCAAGGTGAGGAGAAGCAGAGCTACATTGCCAATGGGAGTATAAATTGATACGGCCTCTAGGAAAAGCGCATTGGTCATATTAATTGAAGCAGAAAATGCATGTATCAGCGGGCAAGCAAATCCATTTCTTGAAATTTATCCTACAGATATACTTGCACTTGCACAGATTAAGCCAGCTCTGTATGTACCGCCGAGAGGGAAGGATCTCAAAGTAAGTTGAGTGAAAAACGCCAAGTACCGGAGTTTACAAAAAATATTTGATTCCCCCCTCCTTTGGTAGTATTTGCTATTTCTCATTTGTTCTGTTTTTGTTTTCATTTTGCTGCTGAGGGGTGGAATTGGGTGACTGGTGGCAGCGGGGATAAGATTACGTTTTGATGGTTTTTGAACATTCTGAATTTTATACCGTATGCAGAAATGACCCAGGTTTTTTGAAAAAAATCAAAATAAGATGAAAGTAAACAAAAAATCAAAGTGAACAACAGCAACAAAAATATGGACAAAGCTCCAACTTTTTTTTTACTTTCCTCTCACTAAATCAAAATTTAAAATAAAAGGAAAGAAAGAACGTCACTTCAGGGGAATTATTGGGATTTTTTTTTGGTTTGTTTTTTGTTTGCCTTTATCATGCTTGACTTTCATATGCCTTTTTGTTGGTTTAAGTGAAGGGTATTTTCCTTTTACTCTTTGGGCTCTGGAAAACTGACTTGAGTTGACTCCTTACAACTGCAAAATGTGACTTTATTTGCATGATTCTAATGAACCAAACGGTCATGTCTTTGCTTTTCCCTTGATCTGCCAATCTTTATTTCGAGATTTGAGTAACCCATGAAAAGTTGTGAGCAGCAAACCTAACCTAGACACTCATTTTCCCTGACTTCTCAATGAGTGGTGGAGCTTGCTAGAAAGGAGCCTTGGGGCCTGCCGCCCAGAGAATTAATCCCTTGGGCAATCAGAGAGCTGTTCAGGGCCACGGATCCTAATTGGGTATTGAACATTTTGTTAAATGACTCAAGTTCGGCCTTCCTGCTTTATTAGAAATTACAAGTTGTGTATTTGGGGATTACACTTCCAGAGTTTTGATTTCTTTCTTTATTCTTTTTTCACTTGCAAATCGTTTAGGCAAAGGCTCCTTTCACGGGGCTGGTCTTTTAACTCGATTAACCCGCAAGCACTACTTTAGAGTCCTTCCTTCCCAAATTGTCCCCTTTGTGTGATATGGGGAACTGTGTGGCCTCTTTGCTGTGAGGGCCAAATGGAACCCCCCAGACCAGGCGCGGTCTTTTTTGAAAATTTTCTGATGAAGAGGCCGTCTGTGAATGCATGCCAAGTGGGGTGTTTGAGAGAGCCCCTTCATGTTGGCTGTCGCCTTTGGTTAAGAGAATTCACCACAGCCCGCGTGGAGACGCCCTCTACGCTTGTTTTATTGTGTACATAGACAATTTGGCATTAAAGGCTAACCTCAACTGAGGGTCGTGTTTATATTTCTGTTGTGAACTAAAGTCACTTGTTTGTGTCAATGGGGTTCAGCTCGTCTATCCGTTATTTATACCTGTAAGTCAGAGATGATCTGTGAGTCGTGACATATATATGAACTGCGTGCTTGTATTTGGTGGTTTGTACTGGAGTTTGGCTAATATTTTTCCAGAACATTTCCAGCAGTCCTTACAGCCTCCCTTAAGCAAACAAATAGTGATATCCGTCACGGAACACTAGGCACAGAGTTCTGAGTGCTTTTTCAGATGCTCTTTACAATGATTGGCCCAAGGCCTATCCTAACATCGTGTTCTATAGAAGCAACTCTCAGTTCTTTGAAGAAGAAAGATAAATCTCAGGGCAACAGATTTCCTTCTGTTTTCCTTCAGTGTTTGGCTCGAATTCAGTAATTAGTTATACAGAGATCATCAAATCATGAAAATGATGGCATTTAGGAGTATTACCTTTTCTTAAGTGAGGATTACAAGGTTCTCAGAATCTCTGGGTTCCCGGCTTTTTGCGGGTCTTGTGTAAGAACTTTTGCCACGGTATGAGATTAAAACAAAAACAAATAAACCAAATAGCTCCAGCAAGAGAAGGTTTTCATGTCCAAGACTGAGTCACGGGTGAGGGCCTAAAAATAGCATATACCTCAAGACAGGCAGCTATCTTGCAGAAAGGAAAGAAAGAAAGAATGCTGGGGATGGCAGTAAACAGACTCTTGTTCTATGAGCATGTCACGAGAATCTACTCTACCCTCAACGCCGTGTTGGCTGGGAACAGTCTGTAGGGATAGAGTGGTCGACCAGATAGCCGTGACCCACCATAAGGAATAAACTTGAGTCTAGGTGCTCATGAGAGCTGTGGGGGGGCAGCAGTAGATACAAGGGTCCCCCTCGCCTCTGTGGAAGATGATATCTCACTTTGGACCCCCACTTGAGTGGGACATTGGTGACATTGGAGAGAGCTGGGGGCACCCATTTTTGTCAGGGGTGAGAAGGGTTGTAGAGACATAATGGCGTCAGTCGGAAGGACTGGTCGGACCTAGAATGGGTTCGAGGGAGGGAGGAAGCATCAGAACCTATTTCTGCTTCTGTGACTTTAACTGCAGTCCCACAAAACTGATCTGAATAGCACAGAAGACTAAAAATAGAGGAGATGAACCCCAGAAAGTTAGACTTATGGCCCTTGGATCCCTTAGCACAGTGGGGTGCCTCCTGGAAAGGATATTTTCCCCGACCTCACCATCCTATCATTTGCTGTTTTAAAAAATGAGCTGTTTTGCCTTGTGCTGTGGAAAAAATATTGCTTTAATTCTTGGTAAGTAAATGGAGTCTTAAAGCTTAAACCTCTGCCCAGGGCAAGGAACCAGAGGATGTCATTGTGCATAACTTCAAAGGCTGATAAGATGTTTAAGGTTGCTACTCTCTGAAAGAGTTCCTTTCTTTTAAGACCAGCCAGAAACATCCGTGAGCTCCAGGTCCCACCGTGATTCTGACAAGAAGTCGAAGACCGTTTCTTCACTGCGTGTCTGTTGAGGCTCTTGCTTGCATTCCTCTACCCCACAGAATATATTTTCTTTCTCTGTGCCCTACAACGATCACACTGTGCTTTGGATGATGGATGTCCAGTATGCATGATATTAAAAGCAGCACCTTTTCCATCTGGAGGAGTCAAAGGAACAGTGGTCTGCATTGTACCATTTCCATGTCTCCATGTTTGTATGAAGCAGTCACCCAAGGACTTGGGGGTTCTTGACGTTTGGGGGATTATGGCCTATGTGATATATAAGCCGGTGAAAAATTAAGCAAGCTGCTTTCTCACTGTCTCTGGTCATCCACCATTTAAAGCCGGGTGCTGACAGGTTAGACGGGTTTAGCACAGAGTCTACTGTTTGTCAAGGGCATTTCCCTCTCTTTTTTTCCGTTTTATCCCTGGGCCAGGCAGGATATGCTGGGTTCTCTCTCTCACCAGCAGACAATTTGGCACAGCAGATGCCCACAACCTGTGAAAGCAGGGGTGGAAGATTTTCAGTAAATTGTCCAGGAAATAAGGAAATACTGGCTAAGCTGCTGGAAATGTTTGCTGTTCACTGCGCATTCTTTCGTGCAGAATATCTTCCAGCTATAATAAGTTTTTTTTCTACATTTTGACCTTGTAAACGGAGGCCTGCACTGTCAAGTCTAGGAGGATAAGGCCTCGGAATACAAGGGATGGAGTCGTGGAAATGATTCATTCCGCCGGGGTCGGATGGTGGAACACCGATGCTTTGATGGCCGAAGATGGTGGCCATTCTTTGCGTCTCTGTAACACAGCCCTTGGAGCTCCTCGGTGCTCCTAAATGCCTGTGGGTTGCTTCAGGCAGGTGTGATTTAGGTTTCTGGTGCCTGCTTGTAGTTCCCTCACCCCTCACCTGACTTCTTGGCCCTGAGGGTAGAGACAGAATTCTCTGGTCCTGCCTGATGAAGCCCTTGTGTGTTCCTTGGTGCAGGGGCATCACATCATTGCCTTCCATAGATGGAGCCTCAGCCAGCCTGCCAGAAAAAAAAATGTGACGTAAATGAGGACTTGGGAACCTCACAGTTTGAAGCTCCCATTTTCGCATTCCAGACTGATGCCCTCAGGCAGACTGGAGATAGCTTAATACAAGCATATTTGTAACACTCGGTTCCAACCAGATCAAAGGGCAGAGAGCCTGGCTGGCTTGCAGCCTCCAAGAGGAAAACTGGACTCTGGAACAGAGTGTGTGTGACTTGGCCATGCCTTGAATCTGGGAAGAAATACCAATTCTGTTATGGATATTTGAGCCATCAGGATGGAGACTTTGAAGTCTCTTTGCCCATAATAAATTGGATTCGAGGCCTTCCTCACCCTGCCCCCACCTTGGACTAGTTGAAGATTGGGGGTTTCTTCTAAAGGGGTGTTTCTAGTTGGGGCTGTTGGGAAGAAAACGAGCCCGGGGAAGGTGCTGGCTCCGCTCAGAGGCCAGATCTTCAGGGACCTTCCAGATGTTGCTGTGACTGGGGTGATGCGAGGCTCTGAAGGTAGTGTTCGCTCCTCACACAGAATGTGGAAATGTCGTCAGCTTTTTTCAGATTCTTAGATTCCATGGACAAGTAACATTTCAAAAGAAAATTTCTATTTTTTTTTGTAAAGAAAGACTTTAAAAATTACCATTTTTTATCACCATAATTTCATAAAACAACAGACCTTTGAACCCCAAAAAAAATCAGTAAGAATTTTATTTTGGGACAAAAGCTGTCTTTTAAATATTATGCATTTAGGATGATTTAAAAAAAAACAAACCCTTAATACATTGTTATGATTTTCTTCATTTTGCCTCTGGCCAGTGAAAACTTTCTCACTAACCACTATTGGTCTGTAAACAGATATTTGGAAACTCTGTTAGGTATTTGAAAATTGTGTCAGGTTACATAGATTACGTACGTATGTACTCATATACATATAACCTAAAAGAAAAATTGTAATTATTATGGTAATAACATGTTTACATTAGGCTTTTAATTATAGAGTACTTTTACATATATTATCCCATATGATCTGTTCATGGATGCCCTTAAAACATAAATTAGCCTTAATAGCCTGAGCTAAATAGAATTAAGAATAGAAGGGAAGTCTAGTATTTAAATTGTTAGAGTCCTAGAGTCAAATATGAATAATTTTAAAAATTATCTACTGCTTTGATTTTTCTGTGTCTTTGTTACCCTGCTATATTAGCAGAGTAAATAAACAGCTAATACTGTGATGGTGCGAACACATCTTTTTAACCATATGTATAGCCTACCCACATACAGGCATGTATTTATGATGTTTGTTTGTCTTAAAGATTTTATGTATTTATTTGTCAGAGAGTGAGAGAATGCACAAGTGAGGGTAGAGGCAGAAGGAGAGGGAGAAGCAGGCTCCCCACTGACAGGGAGCCTGACACGGGGCTCGATCCCAGGACCCTGGGATCACAACATGAGCCAAACGCAGATGCTTAACCAACTGAGCCACCCCGGCGCCCATTTATGATGTTTTTTTCTAAATAAAAAATCAGAACATATATTCTGAGAAGCAGAAATGTACATGTGGGGAATAATAAAATTATCTAAAATATAGTATGAGAAAATCTGAGGGATGCATGGGGTAGGGATTAAGGGGGAAGTGAGAGGAAGAGGGAGGAAGAAAAGTCAGGCGAGTGAAAGAGGGAATTTTTATTCAGAGTGGGGGTGTTTCTAGTCTCAAGCTTGTATGTATGTGTGTATGTATTTAAAGATTTAAGAGTCAGTGTGTGCACGTGGGGCGGGGGAGGGGAGGGTGCACCCAAGCAGGCTTCGATCGCAGGACTCTGAGATCATGACCTGAGCTAAAACCTAGAGTCAGATGCTTAGACTGAGCACCCCCAGTTGCCCCTCAAATTTGTATTTAAAAACAAACATATATTTTGACTTCTATTCAGGTGTCTCTATCTTGAACATCTGAATATAGGTGTTTCTGATTTTGAATGTTCTCTTTGAAGAAGATAATACAGCCTTTTCCCTTTGCCAGTTTCTCCTTCTAGGAGAAACTTCTCTCCTAGGATTACAGGCTCCCTCGGGTTCCCTAAAGGAGGATGCTAGCTTTAGTGTTCTGGTTTGCAGGTGTTTCTCTGAAGCAAAACCTATTGCAAGACCTGTAGCCTGGTTGTTAAGCCAGCAGTCTTTCTTTTGAAGACCCTCTACCAAGCTAGCACTTCAATTAGGCTTTAATTAATCAGTCAGCTAAAGACTTCAGACAGTGATCCTTCCATAAATATTTACTGGGTGCTTCCTCCATGTCAGCCTCGGTGTCAGGCAGGGGAGATACTAACAAAGCTCAAAATAAATTAGCATCCTCCTTTGGAGAGCTAGTATATTGGGGAGACAGACAAATTAGGATAAAACAAATAATTAATTACAAATAGTTATTCTAAATAGGAAACAAATGGGATGCTATTATCAATAAACTTGAAAGAAGCTATCTTGCAAACTAATCAGATCAAGAGAAAATTCAACAACTTACATTATCGTGTGTATATATATGTATGTATCTGAAAAAGACAAAGGTTATATGGTCTATTTGTATATGATATATTTATAACATGAAACATTTTAAGAAAGGAAACCATTAGCAAAAAAACCATTAACTCTTAATTTCCTCATGGTGTCTATTTATTGAGGAATTCCTATGCAAAGCTGCAATTTACTAGTTTACTTACAGGGAGCAAAAGACACTCCAGTTGGAAGGGTAGAGCCAGTGGTCAACGAATACCATAAACTCTGCAGGACCTAGCACTAGTGGTTTGACGAGATATCCCAGAATCTTCATAAACTAAAAAAAAATTTTTTTAAATCTTTTGGTGTTATAGTTACATGTCATTTTGTTCTCGCTCAGTAAATAACAAAATCATCCAACATTTAATGAACATCTATTCTGAGTCAGTCCCTGAGCTTGCACTCAGAGAGCATACACCTGATAGGAGAGAGGATAATTATATGCAAAGGTTGAATATAAAGTAGAAAGGGTTTGGTACAGGGGCAAAGCTACAGGCAACAGAGGGGGAGCTTGGTTGGGGAGGGGGAGACCAGCAAAGGATCTCTCGGATGGCATTTCCGACTACACCTTAAAGAGTAGGCAAGCATTAGACTTGTAGAGAGTGGCAGTGCCATGCACCTGTTCAGCCACCTTTATAAGCTCTTGGGGAATACCCCTTAAGCCTCTTTTTCATATTAAAACTAACAACTCTTTGTTTCCGGAGGGCATATGTCTTGTTAGGGAGCAATAATAATATATCAGTTTCCATCAAGTTGCGTTTTATCATCATAATGGTAACGGAGGAGGCTGCTTTTAGCTCCTGCAGTGCATTTTAATGTGTTGCAAGAAACATGGAAACTGACTAAAGGCATAATGGATCCATAATGGATGGGGAGCTGACGAGGCCACAAATGGGACACGCCATGGCTGGAACATGAAAGTGCTTTGCTTGAAATCAGAGGCAGCCTCTGCATGAGAAGGAGCCGATGAGCACCATCTGGTTTCACCCAACACTCCTAGGTGATGCGTGGGCAGAATCACTGGGCTGTGTCTTCTGGTTGCATTTGCCCTCAGAGTCTATGATGGCAGCCCTAACCCGAGAACCCGCACAGGCTGGGGAATGCGTGAGAAGGGGCAGCACTGGGTCAGTGCGCACGCGTGCAGCTTTCTGAAGAGCCTGTTCTCAGTGCAGGTGATCCATTATGAATGCTGTGAAGGATATTTTTCTAAGAGAGAAAGAAAAGTTTGAGATTAAGGGTGAGTGTGTTTTTTTGGGCCCGGCAGGAAGGTTTGCTTCGCATTAGACCCTGGGAAAGGACAGGCATGGCCTTTGAGCCGTCATCCCTGACCATTTCTGGAGCCTCGTTAGCTCAGTTAGTGTATCTTGGAGGGGGTTTTCATAAGTGAACCCAATAAATACCAAACTAACCTTTTGCAGAACTTCTTTGGTGAGAAGAACCCATTTTTGCTTTATGTCCTCATAGTGAATGTGTTCTAAATAAGGCTTGGCCCAACGTCTTATATTTTTTGGTCACCCCTGGAGCCCCGGGGTGGGACCTCTGAGCCCTTTGTGAGCCCTTGTTGATCACGGACTTATGCGCTCAAGTATTTCCCAAAGAAGGTGTGGCTAGAGAATTGCAGGCCCAAAGAGGCATTCGAATCCCGAACTCCTCATTACAGAGAGGCTCTGTCTTTAGAACACTGATATTTTCCCCAAATATTCTTCAGTGCTATTTTTTCCCCATTGCTTTTGGATATGGTTGTCTTAAAATCATCTGTCTACTAGAACCGATCACCCAATAGAATGAACTTTAGCCAATCCTAGTGTTTCTGATAAATTAGTCTTTCGTTGGGTGTTGGGATATTTTTTTGGTCTTTCTCCGATTCCTAAGTTTGGGAGCGAGTGAGTTACAGTACATTTTGATTCGGTTTTAATCCATCAAAATCAAGTTAGTTATAAGTGATGGAAGAGCTCACTTTGTGGAGTCCAGGCTGCCTGGAGACATCAGCCACATGCCAAAAGCTTGCTTGTTGCCCGGCAACCTTGCCGGAGGAATAGATTTTCTGCCACTGGCTCCCTTTTTAGTCGAGGTGGAATCTATTAACACTACTATTCTAGTCCAGAGAACCAGAGCTGGAGTTTAACTGAAAAGAATGGTCAGAGTTTTGTTTTTGTTTTTGTTTTTTAATAACCAAACATCATGTTTCTAGCTTCTAAGCGCCACTGCTAATTTCATTGACTTCTAAATAAAGACTTAGAGTTTATTAATATTACTGAACGTTGCTGAAGCTGAAGAGATCAGCCTGCTCAGCCCCTGAGGAAGCTCAGTGCTTCATTTCGGTAGAAACTCTCACGCAGGGAATGGGTGGGCGCCCTGAGCACCCAAGTTGAATGTGGACCAGATAAGCATGACTTCGTGTGCCCCCAAACTTTTCTAAGTCCTCATGAGGCGGTCTCGTGGCTCCCGCTTTCTGAAACTTACCATCTGCCTGCAGAAGCTGTTATTTCTTCACGTATTCGCCATCTCGCTCTGATTGAAAAGTGGCAGTGTATTCCTTCCTTTTATCCTTCAATCAAAGAATGTCTTTTCTCCTTTTGTAGCTAAATACTTCACCAGCAGGATTGATGGTTTCCATCTACCAGGGGACTTTGCCTTACTGTCGGCTCTATTGTTTTGCTTACGCTCTTAATGTAATAGCTTTAGGTTGTAGCAAGGGGAGATGATGGCTAAGCCCAGCGTCTGGTGGCTGGAGTTATTTGCCTCTGCTGAAATGCAATTTTAATAATGGACTGTATCAGCTCAGTGTGTTTTCTTACCCCTTTGTAAAAGAAAGGAAGCTCTCAGAGCATTAACCCATTGGAGGCAGGAAAAATCAAAGTCGCCAGGAACCACTTAATTAAATGACACTTGCATCTCAAATGAGAAAGCTTGCAAACAGGCTGCAGAAATTCTCTGGACAGGAGAGGAAGGGGTTGCTCCCTTCAGGGAATGGGCATTAGCCACCTCATCCATCCCACTCTTTTTAAGGAAAGTACAGTTCGTGATTTGGTGGCAGAGAAATGAGTGAACCTGATAAAACGCTGACTAACTCAATGAAACAATCTCGGAATACATCTCTTTATTTGTTCCAATCATTCTAAACTTTATTAATTATGATAACTCAGGTATTTGGGTTTATATTTTCCAAGTAATCCTAGAATATGACTGACGTAAGGGACCTTCGGACCTTTGAAAGCATAGATCGAGTGCCAGTTTTACAAAGGAAACCAGTGAGTTTCTTTCTCAGAACCGCCTGTGGAGGTGGCAGCCATCTCCTACCAGCATCACGGGCGCCCTCAGACCTCTAGTGAAGCCCAAGATTGGTAAAAAGAGGACCAAGGGGTTCATTCGGGACCAGTCAGAGCGATATGTCAAAAGTAAGCACAACTGGCAGAAACCGAGAGGCATTGACAATAGGGTGCACAGAAGATTCGAGGACCAGATCTGGGCGCCCAGCGTTAGTTATGGGAGCAACAAGGAAACAAAGCGCCTGCTGCCCAGTGGCTTCCGGAAGTTCCTCGTCCACACCGTCAAGGAGCTTGAGATGCGGCCGATGTGTAACAAAGCTCACCGTGCAGAGATTGCTCACAGTGTCTCCTCCACGAACCCCAGAGCCATTGTGGAGAGAGCAGCCCAGTTGGCCATTGGAGTCGCCAATCCCAATGCCAGGTTGCGCGGCGAGGAAAATGAATAGATAGCTTATGTGCCGGTTGTATGTGTTAATGAAACCTTAAAACTACAAGAAGAAAAAACACACCCAGAACAAAACAAAGGAAACCAGCGAGGTGTAAAAGTTTGCTCTGGGATGCGTAGCTTTGTCAAGAATGAAGAACAGGTACCAAGATCCCCACCAGTGGACTCCTAACGGCAACACCACCCAAATCACGTATTTGAAATGATACAAAGAAGGAGAAGCACTTACTTCTCTAGTTCACATTTCATTAATATATCCAACAGATATCAGTGCACGCTGATGGTATGTGTGCATGCATTAGGCTAGGTGCTGAGGAAAGACAAGATCATTACCTTCTAGCAGTTACACTTAGAGGTGGGAGGAACCCCCTAGTTGATACTGAAATAGGTAAGGAAAGTACGGGTTGTGCTGCATTATTCATCCATCCATCCATCCATCCATCCATCCATCCATTCAGTTCCTTCATGTTGCAAATACTTGTTAGATGTTTCCAACCTAACTGTTGAAGTTTTCTGCCCAACAAAAATATTTTCAAGACCCAGGTGGACACCCTTCTATCGAGGACTATTTCATACAGACTTGTGTTAGCAGCTATCTTGGGACATTTTACCCTAACAAATTTGATTTTTAAAGTCATAAAGCTCATTTTTTTTCTTTCTAACTGGTTGCGTTAGTGCCCCAGGCAACTTTATATGCAAGATTTCTTTCTTTCTTTTTTTTTTTCAGCATGCAGTACTGTGAACGTCCAGTGTGAGGCTTGGCTTTGGGTTTAGGTCTGTGTTAAGCAGGTCTTTTAGAGGGCAGTGGTAAAAACTAATTGACTTGGCCATGGGCGGCATCTGTTTTTAGGGTCTTGATCTTACCACGTGTTGCATGGTTACTGGTTGCTGGCTTTGCCGCTCTCTCTCCATTTCCTCAGAAATATCCTGGATCCCGAAATCTGCTATAAATTTACCGTGGATGGATTTTGCATTTCCCTCCACTCCCGTGCTGCACACACCACTTGGAAGAAGTGAAGTGAGAACACAACTAAAAGTGTTTATCCTGCTGCTCTCTGCATTTTCTTTGTTCTCCAGATACATTGTGATATCTGGAGCTCAGATTTCATAGACAAGTGGAAACAGCTGGGGGCACTTGTTTTTGTAATTTCATATTAAATTCATTTCCTTAAAAATCCGTCTTGAGAGGAGTTTTCTTCAGACTTTTCTCCCATTTGGGTGTGTTTCTTTTTCTTTTCTCTTCGAGTTTATTTTGTTTTAGCCTAAGAAGACACAGCCATGCTGAACTGCCCCTAAAGTGCCTCTCTCTGTCATCCGTGAAGTGTCCCCTGCGATCCTTTCTGAACAGGGAGGGTTGGCTCTGTGCTAAGTGCTCTGGGGATGATTTAACTCTGTAAATACCTCCACTCACGCTTAGGGGCAAGTAATGCCATTATTCCCATTTGGCTGATGTGGAAACAGGCTGAGAAAATTTGATCATTTTTTTAAATAAGATTTTATTTATTTATTTATGTATTTATTTATTTGAGGGAGAGGGAGAGTGTGCTTGCAACCAGGGGGAGGGGGAGAGGGGGAGGGAGAGGGAGAGAATCTCAAGTAGACACCTGCCCCTATGGAGCCCAACACAGGGCTCACGACCCTGAGATCATGACCCCTAAGCTCATGACCTGAGCTGAAACCAAGAGTCGGATGCTTGACTGACTGAGCCCCCTAGGCACCCCAAAAGTTTAGTCAGTTTTTAAGCCAAAGTCACACAGTGTAGGTAGAGAGCAAGACCAAAGTTGTATTTATATAATTTAAAAATCTTTCTCTTGCTGTCGGTCCTAGCTGTAATTCCCCTTTTATTTCTCCATTCTAGGCACTCCCCCTTTTTTCTAATCTGTGACAGAGTCCTTAAAATAAAAAGGGGGAGGTGATTTGTGTATCATTTTCATTAGATCAGTGTTATCTATGTGTGTCTTCCAGAACACTAGCCTGTAAGATGTTTAAAAAGAGTCTCGCGTTAAATTAATTTGGTCAAAACTGCACATTACAACTCCTTCTAGGAGATTCTGAATTCAACTTGGCATATTAAGAAGTCGGAGATGTATTTCAGCAAAAAAGTATTTTTATTTTAAAATTAAAAATTTTTATGTTTATTTCATTTTCCTAAATTTCCATTTGGCTCTACCCTCTTCTTCTTCTTTATTTTTCTCCTGATCCCTTTCAAAGCACCGTTTGGAAAAGTCTTCAGTGAAAAGACAAATAATGAACTTGGTGCGCTCCACCATGCAACTGAAGTTTTTGAAAAAGAAGTGGAAGAAAACAGAATGCTCTCAGGCCCCCTAAAGATCACTGCCTTGTGCTTCAACCCGTTCCACTTTAAAACCGTTTTATTTTTACCCAGATTCCTCCAAGGCAAGAAATGTGAGTCTCCTGCTCTTTATCTCCTACCCTGAGACTTGGATTTTTTTTGTTTTTGTTTTTGTTTTTGTTTTTTTAAAGATTTTATTTATTTATTTCACAGAGGGAGAGAGATCACAAGGAGGCAGAGAGGCAGGCAGAGAGAGAGGGGGAAGCAGGCTCCCTGCCGAGCAGAGAGCCCGATGCGGGCCTCGATCCCAGGACGCTGAGATCATGACCTGAGCCGAAAGCAGAGGCTTTAACCCACTGAGCCACCCAGGCGCCCTGTTTGTTTGTTTTTTGCCTGAGCTATGACTAGGTTTTTTGCCATCTGTGCCCCTCTGTACCCACCAGTGTGTGGTAAGCTCTTTGAGGGAAGGAGCTGGGCTGTGACATCTTCAGGGTCTGACGGCAGCTTAGTCACTATGTAGAAAATAAGGAAATGACCTGCATTTGGAATAAAAGAACAAATGCAATCTGCGAGTCTGTTTTTCTGAGTTGACTCTAGCGAGGTGACTAACCCCCTCTTTGAGTGACAGGGAGAAATTTGAGAAGCTGCAGTAACTCATTTATATCACTAGGGTTCCATTTGGAAAATGATGCCTCCTGTTGTCTAATTTAATTAGTAATTGTGTTTTCAGTTCCAATTGAAAGCCTCAGAAGAAAGGATGGTAATAAACTGTGGTATTTGGTATTATTATTGTTATCTAATTATATTTACTATTGTGACGGTTTTAGATTAAGACACTTTTCAAGGAGGTACTTGCCAGCGTTATCTAGTTGGTTTTTCTCTTGTTCTTTCCCCACCTCCTGTGTGTTCTAATGTCCAGTATTAAGTACGAGGCCTCTTTTACAGACCTATCAATTGATGCACACGGGTTCGTTCTTACTGTTTGTTCGTTTTGGAACACATGGCCTGAGGTTTAATGGCAAGTCCATTCTGAGTACAGAGTTTGAGTCTCAAGCCTTCTCGGAGATGTCACCTACACACTGACAAAGGCAATGTGGACTCGGGGATGATGGCCCAATAGGATTTTGGAAGATGGGGGGGAGGGTCCACGTTGGCTCTGCCATTACAGGTTGGATGGCTTTGGACAGTTCACTCATTTATTCAACAGGCATTTTTTGGACTACCTACTGGGTGGTCAGAGCTGAGCTAGATGCTGGGACCGCACAGATGAGTAGGACAGTACCTTGTTCTTAACGAACTTCCTGTTTGGCGTGCGGACTCAGACCTAGAAAGCAACCTGCTCAGGAAAATGCCGTGGTGCTTTGTGGGAAGTGTGTGTGGGCAGAGAGGGAGCCCAGAGCAGGGAGGGGTAACATGGTTTGTGGTGCTACTGAAAGGCTTCATGGCAGGAGTGATTCGGAATTGAGTTTGGGGGAAAAAAATAATAGTACCGAAGGATAGATTATGGCATGATAAAGAGTTGGGACTTTATGCCCCTATTAATTTTCTGGTCGTGGGAAGGTTTTAAATAGGTTTTTATTTTTAAGTAGGGTTTTAAATAGGAAACAACACAGTCGTTTTTGCATTTTAGAAAGATACGTGTGGAGGATGAGTTGACTTCATCTCTGTGAGCCTCACTCTTCTCATCTGTAAGATGGACCCACTTCTCTTGGCCTCATAGGTTTGTTTGGGTCACGTTTCTGTCTTTGAAATGCAGTGAGAATAGGGGATGTGCACTCACTGCTTTT
Organism: Ailurus styani; assembly: GCA_002007465.1. Lineage (NCBI taxonomy): Eukaryota > Metazoa > Chordata > Mammalia > Carnivora > Ailuridae > Ailurus > Ailurus styani. Next base: position 1,451,661 of record LNAC01000012.1, on the reverse strand, counting down.
GGAGCCCTCACTCCTCAGAGCAACCCTGTGAAGGTCAGTATTGCTAGTATGTGCCTTTTTAGAGGTGGCAACCTGACCCAGGGACACACAACTAGTGCTGGTGGTGCAGTCAGGATCAGAACTCAAGTCTGCCAGATTCTGGAACCCCCATGTCCTGAGTTCCCACCCGGTACAGGTAAAGTGCTGGCGAATCTTTCGTTCTCGTCTCCCGCCTGAAATGTCTTATCTGGTGGCTGTATTTTGCCTCCAGTGACCTTAGCAAAGAGTGGATGTAGCGGAAAGACTCAAGATCAGCACCAAACAAATGTGCCATTATTTACAACTGTTTAATCTTTGTCTCTGATAATGTGGTCTTTTATCATTAAATAGATCCAAATTTATGGAGTAGGATATGTGACTTTAATTCTTCTGTACTAACTGGATGTTACAAACAATGTATGTTTCTGTGGGCACAGACATAAATCTTCCTTCCAGTGTTAACAGAAAATCAATCATGACTCCGACTCCATCCTTTTGGGGAGTTCTTTAGAAGATCCATATTATGAATAGGTAAAAATAAAATTGAAGAGGATGTAATGAGACAGTTTAGAGCAAGGGAAAGACCTTGGACAGGGTAGGCTTGTCAAGAGGAGTTGCCAAAGAACAGAAGAGACAAAGGTAGGGAAGTAGGTTTGGCAAGGTCAGCAAGCTCTGCTTCTTGAAAAGACAGTCTGGAAAATATCCTACGAGTTCACACACAGGCAGTTGCAATCCAAGGACAAGTGAACAGCACCCATTTGGTAAAAAGTTGATTCACTAGGTTTTCTCTGTAGTAGGTCACTGCAGGGTGGAAAAAGGCTGGATTATCTGGTGACTGTGAATGAATGTCTTCAGGTATTACTGCTTGAAGATTCAGGAGGTTCAAGAAGAATAATTAAAATAAAATGCCATTCTGTGTCTTGACCTGTGTTCAGTGTGCCAAAAAATAGCCCTGAAAAATGCCAGGGTTATGCATTTTGTGGTCTGGGAGGAACGTTGTGATCAGCCTTCAGCTGCTCATAAAAAATAAATACTGATGGGCGCCTGGGTGGCTCAGTGGCTTAAAGCCTCTGCTTTCGGCTCAGGTCATGATCTCAGGGTCCTGGGATCGAGGCCCATATCGGGCTCTCTGCTCGGCAGGAAGCCTGCTTCCTCCTCTCTCTCTGCCTACTTGTGATCTCTCTCTCTCTCTGTGTCAAATAAAGAAATAAAATCTTTAAAAAAATAAAAAAATAAAAAAAATAAATACTGCCCGTGTTCTTATTTGGACCGTTTCTCGAAGATCTTTTAGAGTAGATTTGCAGCTGAAATTTCACCTCAACTTAAAAAGAAGAAGAAGGAGAAGAAAGAAAGAAGAAAGAAAAAGCAAAGCTGTGCCTTACTTAAAACATGAGGCATGTCATGCCAGAGTAAAATAATGGGATCAGAAAGAGAAAATGCTCCATTGAGATAAAACAGCTGTCTTTTATACTCACCACTTAAGTATAATTCACCTGCTGTTTGTAGGTTATGCTTTAATGGGAAGGAATATTAAGGGAATGAGAAAGAATTTCTTTATTAAATGGAAGCTCATTGCAAAAAAAAAATATATATATATATATACACACACACACACACACACACACACACACATACCCCCAACCAAAGCAGCTGTTTGAGAAGAGCAGGTTCTGGAATGTGAGTGAAAGTATGTCCCCCGAGATCCTGCCGCCTGGCGTGTGGGAAGAAGGGAGTAAATACAAGATGTGCCGAGCCATCGACAGAACAGACCTCATGGCATCTGTGTGCGGTTTTGTGGGTGTCACCGCCCAGCTCACTGGTTCTTAAACTTGGATGTACCTTGGGATCACCTGGGCAGTTTTGGGGGGAAAAAAGTGGGCTGCCCCATTCCACACCCAAAGATTCTGATTTAATTGCTCTGGGCTGTGGCCTGGACATGGGGATTTTTTAAAAGCTCCCCCAAAGTCTCATGTACAGCAAAGTTTGAGGACCACTCGCTAGATGATGACTAATGTCTTTCTCCCCTTTTGTTCTTTGCAGCTAGGGCCGTTTACAATGGGAGCTTAGGTTTGGAAGCCTGGGTCCTTCAAAGCCAGACTCATCGAGTACTTAACTAAGTCTTCAGGTTGATAGATTCCTCTCTTTAAGGGCTAAAAAGTAACATTCCAGTGTTCTTTGAAAAATGAGCCCTGGGCGCCTGGGTGGCTCAGTGGGTTAGGGCCCCTGCTTTCGGCTCAGGTCATGANGAAAAAAAAAAAACTTTAAAAAAAAAAAAAAAAAGAAAGAAAAATGAGCCCTGAGATTTTTTTTTTTTTCCGTCATAGAGAAAGTGTAAGTACGTTCTCTCTCAACTTCATGGTAGGAAAAAGAGAAAAGAAAATGAGTACATCCTGATGCAGGCAAAGTTCCAAGTTCTATAGTGGGGAGATGGGTGAGCTGTTGTTGACTAAGGTATCTTGGAGGATTGAGTCTTGACCCTGATTTCCTGCTGTTAAAAAAAGAAGAAAGGAAGGAAGAAAAAGAAAAGACATAGAGCTACATTTTTGATTATAGGTCAGGAAATCACAACCACACATCCCAACTCAAGTGGGAGCTTTTCTTTCCTTTTTGGGATTTCCAGGGAATGCCAGACAGTAAGGTACAAAAGAAATAAGAAGATATGTGTTTGGTTTTTTTTAAAGACTTTATTTATTCATTTATTTATTTGACATGGAGAGAGATCACAAGTAGGCAGAGAGGCAGGCAGAGATAGAGGGAGAAGCAGGCTCTCCGCTGATCAGGGAGCCTGATGCGGGGCTCGATCCGAGGACCCTGAGATCATGACCTGAGCCGAAGGCAGAGGCTCACTGAGCCACCCAGGTGCCCCAGATATGTGCTTTGTAGTTAGTACTTTGGTGATGATAAGATTTGACCTTCAATAATTCACTTAACTTTTATGAGATGGATTTTCTAAAGTAGAATACTATCTTCTGTCTTCTACTCCAAAATAAGGTACACTTTGGTGAAGGACATGTAATTCCCTAGAAGCACTTCCCTCCCAAGCCAGTACATTCTTGCAGAGTGATTGAGAGCAGGAGTCTTGACTTCAACACCAACCAGAGATGAAGTTGGCAAGTCACGGGGGTGGCGAACGGTATCAAGACGTAGCCAAGGTAGAAAGCAAGCTTGAGTCATGCTCCTCAAACGGAATGTGCCCACAAATCTACAGATGCTGTGAAAATACAGGTTCTGATTCAATAGGTCGAGGGAGGGGCCTGAGAGAGTCCACGTTTCCCACAACAGAGCATTTCCAGGGGATGCCCATGACGCTGACCCCCGGGTCACGCTTTGAGAGGCGTGGTGGTTCAGAACAGCTCTGTGCTCGGGAGAATGCTCTTCTTAGGGCAGCTGGAGGGGGGCACACTGTGGCCTGTGAAGACCGGTGTTGTATAGCTGTCGTCTAAGCAGCAGATGAATGAAACACAAACATGAGGATTGTCCTGTGTCTTTGAGTTCACGTGGCCCCAAGCACCTTGGTGTGATCAATGCCTATTTATGTTCCGGATGGCCCTTTTTATAGATACTAATTTTTATATACTTCCATTTTCTATAGGACCTTCAGGGGAGCCTGAGTATAAAAATTTAGTTTTTTTCCATTAATTTTTTTCCCCATTTTTACTGAGTTCTGGTGTATCAGCCTCTCATCGTTCTCTGTCATTCAGTCTAACATATCTCTTGAGTCTTTGTTACCTACATGTATAGCAAGATCTCTTTTATCTTGTGCCTACAACCGTGATGTTTTAAAAAAATTCTGTAGATAAGTGCTAGAATTATTCAAAATAATCATCCAGTTGACCGCATCCTCATTGGGTTATCAGTGAAAGTGGTCGGATAAAAATCAGCCTGCCAACATTGTTATAAATAAGATCCTCTAATTATATATTTTTTTGCCCAACTGATAGACCTTTGTTTTACTGCTATACATCAGTGACTGTGTTGTGTTTCCCTGATCGCTTTATAATGTTCTTACACATTATTTAGGTTTGCAAAGTTTAAGAATAGATGTAATTTCATGTGTTCTAATTTGAACATGAGTTTGGAAAGGGAAGAGGGTTTTAAAAAATATGGTTGTGACATGTTTATTATAAACATGTGACAATGAAATCAGTGATTATGCTGGTGGTGTGTATATATTATACCTTGTCAACAGGGAGCTTTTATGTTTGTGTATTTCACCTGGTATTTTCTTTCTTTAAAAAAAAATGAGAACTGGGCGCCTGGGTGGCTCAGTGGGTTAAAGCCTCTGCCTTCAGCTCAGGTCATGATCTCAGGGTCCTGGGATTGAGCCCCCCATCAGGCTCTCTGCTCAGCAGGGAGCCTGCTTCCTCCTCTCTCTCTGCCTGCCTCTCTGCCTACTTGTGATCTGATCTCTCTCTTTGTCAAATAAATAAAATCTTAAAAAAATATATTTTAAAAATATTTTAAAAATGAGAACTGATGACGTCTCTGGGAAGACTTTAAACATATTCTGGTTTAAAATAGTCCTCTATAGGGGCACCTGCGAGGTTCAGTCAGTGAAGCGTCTGCCTTCGGCTCAGATCATGATCCCAGGGTCCTGGGATCGAGCCCCACATCAGGCTCCCTGCTCAGCGGGGAGCCTGCTTCTCCCTCTGCCCCTCCCCCTGCTGTGCGTGCACTTTCTCTCTCTTTCTCAAATAAATAAAACAGAATAAAATAAAATAGTCCTCTATAACTAAGCTGCTTCTTGAAGTTTCTATGGCTTTCTCTCAGAACTGCAGACCTTTTGAAATATCAGCTGATTTTCACCCGCCGCAGTCCATTGTTTCTCATTCTCTAAGCCAGTGATTCTTGAACATCAGAGTCACCTGAAAGTCAAATGACTGGTGGGCTCCATCACCAGAGTTTCTGATTAAGGAGGTGTGAGGTGGCACCTGAGATCTTGGATTTCTCCCACGTGGCCAGAGGATGCTCAAGCTACTCGTCCACGCACCCCACTTGGAGAATCACTGCAGGTGAATGAAGCCTTGCGAAGTGTCGTCTGGAACCAGCAGCATGTATCATTGTACCTGGGATCTTGTCAGAAATACAGAAGCTTAGTTTCCAGCCCGACTGACTTACTGAATCAGAGTCTGCGTTCTTAGCAAAGTCCTATGTGATGTGTGTGCACATTAGAGTTGGAGAAGCCCTGCACTGAGTTATTTGTAACGTCATAAATACTGTGACGATAGCATTGAGATTTTACAGGCACTGAGGCAAGGGGAAAGAGGAAGTCCTTAAGAAATTGGAACTCTTTGGTACTTAGTAAATCTTTCTCACAGAATCTTCTCTGGCAAGCTGAGGTCAACCTGACCAAGGTTGAACTTGCTGAAAGGAGTGAAATTCTGTACCATTCCAGAAAGCAAGTTCTAATTATTCCTTTAATTTTAAAGAAAAATGACACATGTATTTATTTAAAACCACTTACCTAAAAAGCATCATAATATTTATAAATTGCTTCTCATAACAAAGCAAGCGCAAATAATCAGATTCATTCATTGTGTGTTCTGCCAACAAATTTTGGAAATACTCAAAAAAGTGTAGCAGATGGGCCTAGAGATCTGGGAGGTTTATTAGGGGCCAGCCCACTGCAGGTTCTTCTCCACCTTTTTTTTTTTTTTAATTCTTGAGTAATCTCTACACCCAGCGTGGGGCTCGAACTTACAGCTTGATAAGATCAAGAGTTGCGTGCTGTACTGACTGAGCCAGCCAGGCTCGGCCACCTTTCTCGACAGCCACCGGACTATATAGTAAAACCTAAATGTTTGTAATTATAATCCTGAGACATTGTCTAATCTACCAGGAAGTAAACAATAACAAGAAAAGATTTTCTGGAATATTCCATTACTCAGAACAAAAAGAACTCCTTTCCTGAACAAACGAAGAGTCTAATGTATTTTTTTCTTTCAATTTGACTACATGACAAACCTTTGGAATTCTGAAGTATTACTTCCTTAAAAGAGGAAAGCGTATCTGACATTGGCAAATTTATTTTTTTGCCCCAGTTTTCCAGTAATTATAAGCGGAAAAAAGAGGAGTAGAGGGAGAGAGAAGCAGTACGGAAAGACAATAAAAGCATCAAGACTTTGCAAAAAGTTTTCGTATTCTTTATTTGTAAACAACGCCCCAAAGAAAGCAGGCTGTATCTCCCTGAAGTGTCTATTTAACACGAAGATTTGTGGCAAGAAGTGTTATATAATCCAACTAGTGATTAATATTAAACTTTACATTTATATTAAACACAGACCATTTATGAACTAGGAAGTAACACGTGTACAGATTTTTAAGATACAATGTAAGAGGGGCGTCTGGGTCTCTTGGTCTGTTGACGGTCTGACTCTTGGTTTTGACTCAGGTCATGATTTCATGGTCGTGAAATAGAGTCCCTCATCAGGCTCTAGACTAGGCTTGGATCCTGCTTAAGATTCTCTCCCTCTACCTTTGTGCATCCCTCCCTCCCTCTCAGGAAAAAAAAAAAAGTGTGAGACTTAAAGAAATTTGGTTTTTGTGGCTGGCTGCTGTGGGGGTTGTAGCCCCAGATCCCTACAGTTTATTTGTTTTCTTCTATACAGATTCATTGGTGGGAAACTTTAAGAAGCATGTCTTAAGATACCAGGTAATCTTTTTCAAAAACACCTTTATTGAGGTATACTTTATATATAATAATGCTACACATATTTAGAGCATGCAGTCTGATAAGTTTTGACGTATGTATACACCTGTGAATCCATCCTAACAATCAAGATAATGACGATACCTGTCACCTGCAAAAGCGTCTTCCTTCTCCTTTGTAATCTCCCCTTGCATCCCTCCCCACCCTCCATCAAGTAGGCAAGCGACCTCTAATCTGCCATCTGTCACTACAGATTACTTCGCACTGTCTGGAATTTTATGTGAGTGCAATCATGCAGTATGTACTTTTGGAGGGAGTGTGTCTGGCTTCTTTCATTCAGTAAAATGATTTTAAGATTCATCCATGTATGCAAGATGTATACATGTGTAGAGTTGTATTAACCCTTCCGTCCTCTTTATTGCTGGGTCGTATTCCATTAAATGGATATATTGCACTTTGTTTTCCCATTCACCTTTTGATGGACGTTTGTTTTTGTTGTTGTTTTTAAAGATTTATTTGAGACAGAAAACACACACAAGCAGGGGGAGAGGCAGAGGGAGAGGAAGAAGCAGACTCCCTGCTGTGCAAAGAGCCTGATGTGGGGCTCAAAACCAGGACCCTGGGATCATGACCTGAGCTGAAGGCAGACGCTTAACTGACTGAGCCACCCAGGCGCCCCTTGATGGACATTTTAGTTGTTTCCAGTCTATGGCTGTCAGAAACAAAGCTGCTGTGAACATTTGTGTACAAATATACGTATGGTCATATGCTTTCATTTCTCTTGGGTAAATGCCTAAGATTGGAATGTTTAATTTTTAAGAAGCTGCCGAAATATTTCCAAATTATTCATACCATTTTACATTCTCACCAGCAACATGAAAGCTCCAGTGGCTTCATATCTTTGCTAAAACTTGGTATGATCTTTATAAATTTTAGCCATTCTACTAGGTGTGTAGTAGCAGTATCTCATTAGAGATTTCATTTGTGTTTCCCTACTGACTTATGTTGTTGAGCATCTTGTGTTCTTCTTTGCTATTAATACATCTTCTTTGGTGAAATGTCTGTTGAAATCTTTGCCTATTTTATTGTTGGTTTAGTTATCTACTCATTATTGAGTTTTGAGATTTTTAAAAAAATATATTTAAGATATAAATTCTTTGACAGGGGTGTGATATGCAAATATTTTATCACAGTCTCTGACTTGTGTTTTCATTTTTTGACCAGGTCTTTGGAAGAACAGGTATTTTTAAATTTTGGAATACATTTTATCCATTATTCCTTCTATGAATTGCACTTTTGGTGTTATATCTAAGAGGTATTGGCCTGACATGATTTTCTCTTTTATTTTTCTCTGAAAGCTATAGTTTTACATTTAGAGCTGTGGTCTATTTTGAATTAATTTTTGTATATGAGGCAATTCATTTTTGTATATGTATCAAAGTTCATTTTTTAAATATATGGATTTCAAATTGTTCCAGAACCATTTGTTGAAACAAACTTCTTTCTCTACTAAATTACTTTTATACCTTTGTTTAAAATTAATTGACCAGATATGTGTGAGTCTCTTTCTGGACTGTGTATTTTGTTGTATTGATCTATTTTTCTATCTTTTAAAAAAATATTTAATTAATCTGTACACCTAGCATGGGGGCTTGAACTCATGACCCTGAGATCAAGAGTTGCATGCTCTTCTGACTGAGCCAGGCAGGCGTCCCTATATGTCTGTCTTGATACTAATACCACACTGTATTGATTATTGTAGTTTTATAATAAGTCTTAGGGTCGTGTAGTGAAATTCCTCCAGATTTGTTCTGCCTGTTGTTTTGGCCATTCTGGGTCCTTTGTGCTTACACAGGAATTGGTAATCAGCTTGGCAACTGCTGCAGAAAAGCCTGATGTTGAATCTTTAGATCAGTTTAAAGAGAATTAGCATCTTAATGGTACTGAGTCTTCAATCCATGAACATGGTCTATGTGTCCATTTATTTAGGTCTTTAATTTCTCTCAGCAATGTTTTGTAGTTCTTAGAATGTAGGTCTTGCATATCTTTTGTCAGATTTATCCCTCAGTATTTCAATGTATTTATGTTATTGTAAATTCTGTTTTTTAAATTTTAATTTCTGATGGTTTGCCAAGAGAAAGAAATACAAGTGCTTTTTATTTATTCATATTGTATCATGCTATCTTACTGAATTCACTTATTTTAGAGGTTTGGGGTTTTTTTGGTTTTTTTGTTGGTTTTTTTTGTTTTTTGTAGGTTGGTATTTTCTACGAAGATGGTCATATTGTACAAATACAGTTTTACTTCTTCCTTTCCAATCTGATTACATTTTACTTCTTCTTCTTGCCTGATAGTCTGGCTAGATCTCCAGTACAATGTTAAATAGAAGTGGTGAGATGGGTCGCCTGGGTGGCTCAGTTGGTTAAGTATCTGACTCTTGATTTCAGCTCAGGTCATGATCTCATCATCATTAGATCGAGCCCCATATTGGGCTCCATGTCAGGTATAGAGCCTGCTTAAGATTCTTGCTCTCCCTCTGCCCCTCCTCCCCTGCTCTAAAGAGAAAATAGAAGTGGTGAGAGAAAAATATTGCCTTATTCCTGATCTTAGAAGAAAAGCATTTAGGGCGCCTGGGTGGCTCAGTGGGTTAAAGCCTCTGCTTTCGGCTCAGGTCATGATCTCAGGGTCCTGGGATCGAGGCCCGCGTCGGGCTCCCTGCTCAGCGGGGAGCCTGCTTCCCCCTCTCTCTCTGCCTGCCTCTGCCTCCTTGTGATCTCTCTCCCTCTGTGAAATAAATAAAATCTTTAAAAAAAAAAAAAAAGAAGAAGAAGAAAAGCATTTAGTCTTTTAGGTAGGAATGTAGCCATGGAGTTAGGGTTTGTTTTTTCCTCTTTTTTTATAGATAGTCTATAGTAAGCTGAGGAGGTTCCTTTCTATTCCTAGTTTGCTGATAGATTTTACCGAGAAGAGATACTAGATTTTGTCAAATGTTTTTTTGGTGTTTACTGAAATGATCATATGGCTTTTCATTTTTAGTTGTTACTATGGTGAATTATATTGATTTTTCTAATGTAAAATCAACCCTGCACTCCTAGAATAAACTCCTCTCAGTCTGTCTTATCTTTTACATTTATTATTAGATTTGAATGATTCAACTTTATTTTTTTTTAATTTTTTTTTTTTTATTTGACAGAGAGAGAGAGATCACAAGTAGGCAGAGAGGGAGGAGGAGGCAGGCTCTCCACTAAGCAGAGAACCCGATGCAGGCCTCGATCCCAGGACCCTGGGATCATGACCTGAGCCAAAGGCAGAGGCTTTAACCCACTGAGCCACCCAGGCGCCCACAACTTTATTTTTTGTTAAGAATTTTTGCATGTATATTCCTGAAAGACACTGGTCTTTAGTTTTCTTTCAATGGTACTGGAGTGGTCCTGGTATCATAGAATAAAGTGGAGAACACTCTCCCTTCTTCAATTTCCCAGAAGTTTTGAGTATAGTATTATTTTTATTTTAAATATTTGCTAAAATTCACCACTGAAACTATCTGGGCTTGGAGTCTTTGAAGGGAAATTTTTAGTTACAAGTTCAAGTTTACTAATAGATGTAAGATTATTCAGATTATTTTTTCTATTTCTTTGGGTTCTGTTAATTTGTGTCTTTCAGGGAATTTGCAACTAAATTAGCAGTTCTGTTGACCTTCTGAAAGAATTAGCTTTTGGTTAATTTCCTATAAACATTTTTCTATTTAATTGATATTTTTTCTCTATTATTTCCTTTCTTCTTCCTTTCTTCTTTGCTTTGGGTTTCATGTGTTGTTCTTTTTCTAATTTCTTAAGGTGGAAGACACTGAAATTATTGATTTGGGACCTTTCTTCTTGTTTAATATAAGCACTTAGTGTTACAAATTTTCCTCTTATTCCGCTTTAGCCGTGCCCTACAAATTGTAATACGTTATTTTCATTTTCATTCAGTTCAAAATACCTTCTCATTTTCCTTTTGATTTCTTCTTTGACTCATGGGTTTAGAGGTGTTTTTTATTTTTCAATTATTTGGGAATTTCTCAAATATCATTCCGTTATTGATTTCTGATTTAATTCCATTATGGTCAGAGAACACATTGGTATAGCTTGAATCCTTTTACATTTATTGATATGTTTTATGGCCCTGAATGTGATCTGTCTTGGTGTTTCCTGTGCACTTGAATGGGTAGTGTTCTGTTGTTGGGTGTAGTGTTTTGTTTTTTTTTTTAAAGATTTTATTTATTTATTTGACAGAGAGAGAGAGATTACAAGTAGGCAGAGAGGCAGACAGAGGGAGAGGAGGAAGCAGGCTCCCTGCTGAGCGGAGAGTCCGATGTGGGCCTCGATCCCAGGACCCTGAGATCATGACCTGAGCCGAAGGCAGAGGCTTTAGCCCACGGAGCCACCCAGGCACCTGGGTATAGTGTTCTTGATATTATGTCAGTTTTGTTGACAGTCTTGTTCAAGTGTCCTATCTTTACTAATTTTCTTTTTTTAAAGATTTTTTATTTATTAATTTGAGAGAGATACAGAGACAGAGACAGAGAGAGCACAAGCATGGGGAGAGGCAGAGGGAGAGGGAGAAGCAGACTCCCTGCTGAGCTGGGAGCCCAACATGGGGCTCCATCCCAGGACCTGGAGATTATGACCTGAACCGAAGGCAGACACTTAACCATCTGACCCACCCAGGTGCCCCTCTTTCCTGATTTTTCTTTTTCTTTTTTTTTTTTTAAGATTTTATTCATTTATTTGACAGAGAGAGATCACAAGTAGGCAGAGAGGCAGGCAGAGAGACAAGGAGGGGAGGAAGCAGGCTGCCTGCTGAGCAGAGAGCCCGATGCGGGCCTCGATCCCAGGACGCTGAGATCATGACCTGAGCCGAAAGCAGAGGCTTTAACCCACTGAGCCACCCAGGCGCCCTTTCCTGATTTTTCTATCTGCTTATTCTATCAGTTATTGAGAGAAGGTTGCTGAGATCTCTAATTGTGGATTTGTCTATTTTTCCTTACAGTCCTATCACTTTTCTTCATGTATTTTAAAGTTCTGTTACTAGGTGTCTAAATAGGGTTGTTATGTCCTCTGATTAATTGACTCCTTTATATGAAATTTTTCCCTTTACCTTGGTAATATTCTGTAATTTATTTATTTTANATTAATTGACTCCTTTATATGAAATTTTTCCCTTTACCTTGGTAATATTCTGTAATTTATTTTATTTATTTATTTTTTTTTTTTTAAAGATTTTATTGATTCATTTGACACAGAGAGAGAGATTACAAGTAGGCAGAGAGGCAGAGAGAGGAGAGGGGAGGAAGCAGGCTCCCTGCTGAGCAGAGAGCCCCATGTGGGCCTCGATCCCAGGACCCTGGGATCATGACCTGAGCCGAAGGCAGCGGCTTTAACCCACTGAGCCACCCAGGCGCCCTTATTTATTTTTTTTTAAAGATTTTATTTATTTATTTGACAGAGAGAGAGATCACAAGGAGGCAGAGAGGCAGGCAGAGAGAGAGAGGGGGAAGCAGGCTCCCCGCTGAGCAGGGAGCCCGATGCGGGCCTCGATCCCAGGACCCTGAGATCATGACCTGAGCCGAAAGCAGAGGCATTAACCCACTGAGCCACCCAGGCGCCCAATATTCTGTAATTTAAAATCTACTTTGTTTTCTATTAATAGAACCATTCTAGTTGTCCTTAGATTAATGCTGGTAGAGTATATTTCTTTATATTTGTGACTTCATAGTTAAAGTGGTTTCCTTGTAAGCAGCATGTGGTTACTTTTTTTCACATTTGACAATCTCTGTCTTTTAATTGGGATATTTAGACTATTTACATATAATTATTGATTTGGTTGAGTTTAAACCAATCACTTTACTATTCGTTTTATGTTTTTCTAATCTGTTCTTCATTATTCTTTTCTTCTTTTCTGCCTCCCTTTGTGTGATCATTCTTTTTTGATTCTGTTTTATCATTTTTACTTACTTGATAGCTATATATCTTTGTATTTATTTTAGTAGTTACTTTAGCATTTGTAGTATACATTCATTGTCATGGTCAACCTTCAAGTTATATTATACTAGTTGTGTATAAGAATCTTTTTTTTTTAAGATTTTATTTATTTATTTGACAGAGAGAGAGAGAGATCACAAGTAGGCAGAGAGGCAGGCAGAGAGAGAGGAGGAAGCAGGGTCCCCACTGAGCAGGGAGCCCAATTCAGGCCTTGATCCCAGGATCCTGAGATCATGACCTGAGCCGAAGGCAGAGGCTTTAACCCACTGAACCACCCAGGTGCCCCTCGTATAAGAATCTTTAAAAGAGTACATTGCTATCTCTTTACTCCTGGTCTTTGTGCTATTGTTGTCATATGCTTTATTACTTCTGTATTTGTTATAAACCCCACCATTCATTGGTAGTATTTTTGTTTTAAACAATCAGTTTCCTTTTAAAGAGATTTAAATAATAAGAAAAAGGTCATATATATTAATCTACAGAGTTATCATTTCTGGTGCTTTTTATTCTTTTGTGTATATCCAGAGTTCCATCTTGTATCACTTTCTCCCTGCCTGAATGGCTTCCTTTAACATTTCTTATAGTACTGGTCTGCTGGCAGTGAATTCTTTTAGTTTTTATATATCTGAAAAAGAATTTCACTTAGTTTTTTTGTTTTTGTTTTGTTTTAAGATTTCATTTATTTATTTGATAGAGAGAGAGACAGCAAGAGAGGAACACAAGCAGGGGGAGTGGGAGAGGAAGAAGCAGGCTTCCTGCTGAGCAGGGAGCCCAATGGGGGACTCGATCCGAAGACCCTGGGACCATGACCTGAGCCAAAGGCAGACGCTTAATGACTGAGCCACCCAGGTGCCCCACTTAGTTTTTAAAGATTATTTTCACTGGATATAAAATTCGAATTTGACAGGTTTGGTTTTTTTTTTTTCTTTTAGCACTTTTAAGATATGGCTCCACTGTCTTGCAATGCACTGTTTCTGATGAGACATCTACTGTCATCTTTATCTTTGGTCTTCTGTCCCTAATGGGATTTCCACCTCTTCTGGGTGCATCCACCACGTTTTGTTTCAGTTTTTTAATCCCTTTTTCTCCCCAAAAGTTTGACTATCATGTGCCCAGGCATGACTTTCTTTGTATGTCCCTTACTTGATGTTTACAGATCTAATTAAATATGAAAAGGTATGTCTTTTTAATTTTTTTATTTTAATTCCAGTATTAACCTACGGTGTTATGTTAGTGTCAGGTGTACAATATAGTGATTCAACAATTCTGTACATTACTCAGTGCTCATTGTGATAAGCATGCTCTTTAATCCCCTTCACCTATTTCACCCATCCCCCACCTACCTAAAGATTTATGTCTGTAACCAAATTCGGGAAATTGTATCTTCAAATAATCTTTGTGCCTCGTTCTTTATCTCTCCTGTTCTCTCTTCTCCTTCTTAGACTTTAATTGCTAAGCATGGATAGACAGGACAGTCTCTCTCATAGGTCTCCAAGGTTCTCATTTTTTCCAGTCTTTATTTTTCTCTTGTCTTATAGAATGAATAAGTCTGTTTTGTCTTCTGTTCTTTCTCTTTTGCTCTTAAGCCCATTCAGGAGATGTTTACATTTCAGATTTTAATTTTTCATTTGGTTCTTGTCATTATGAGTGTATTTTGTTTGTCATGTGTATTGATTTTTGTGCTAAGATATCATGTGCATAGTTTTAACAGGCTTTTAAAATCCTGTCGGTTAATTCTAATGTGTGTCATCTTGGGGTCAGTCTTTTTGATTGCTTTTGACTTTTCTCTTGAGTGCAGGCTGTATTTTCTTGTTTCTTCACATGTCTAAACATTTTAGATTATAACCCAGATGTGAATGATATAGTATAGAGACTCTGGACTGTTATTCTTTTTTATAAAGATTTATTTATTTATTTGAGAGAGAGAGAGAGAGAGAGAGAGAGAGAGAGAGGGAGAGGGAGCACATGCACACTTGCCTGAGTGGTGGAGAGGAGCAGAGCAAGAGAGAGAAAGAAAATCTCAAGCAGACTCTATGCTGAGTATGGAGCCTGACGTGAGGCTATCTCCTGTCCTTGAGATCATGATCTGAGCCAAAACCAAGAATCCAACGCTTAACTGACTGAGCCACCCAAGAGCCCCTGGATTCTGTTATTCTTGAAAAATATTGGTTTGTCTTGTTTTGTGTCATCAGGCAATTATCTTGAGTTCCCTGTAATTCCAGCCCTTGTCTTTTCTGTGGTGGGCAGCAGCTAAATCTCTTTACACTTTGTTTAGCCTTAGCTTATCTTCTTGTAATCTTTCCGACGCACAGTCACAGATGGAGGCAGAGTTTTTACACAAAACTTGGGGCTTCCTTCTGTCAGACTCTCTCCTCCCTGGGATGTTACCCCTCACTTTATAGCTGCTCTGTTTGCCCTGGACTCCGCTTTCTGGTTTCTGGTTCTTCAAGCCCATAATACCTTGGGTTTCTAGTTATGTTTTAAGAGCCCCACGTAGCACTGACTCGTGTTTTTCTTAAAAAACAAAAAGTCCACCCATCGCCTTTCCCTTCTTTCAAGTTAGACTCCCCTATAGTTTTTGCTTCTTACTGCATTCAGGTAGCATTTTTATTTGTTTCTTTGCTCATTTGTTTGGTTTTTAAATCTAAGGTCAGTAGTTGTTATTTTCAAGAGGATTAGCCTGTGAGAAACTACTTTGTTATTACAAAAAGCAAACCCCTCCTCTTTCCTGAATTCTGAAAGTTCTATCCCTGGCTGCAGGTTCCTAAATCTCCCATGGCTTCACCCCTACAGTGAAGACATTGCTGCCTCCCTCCTACCCAGGCAGTTCCGGTCTTGACTCCGGCTCTTCCTGCTCTTCCTGGAGGGATCGTGTGCTCTAGTGTCTCCATTCCCGTTGGTCTCCTCATCTCAGGGCAAGCTTCATCCCTTTACACCTGACTTTCTGGTGCCGGGCTCTCCCCCTCCAAACCGTCTTCAGCACATTTAGCCAGAATTTCCTAAATACTACCTTCACAGTTTCGGCCTCTCTCAGACCACTTTAGCAGATCTTCGATGCCCAAGATGGCGGTCTCTTCCCTCATAGATGGTGATATGTCAGTACTTCTGGAAGCTGGTTGCCCTTGCATTCTTTTCACACCTCTTTCTCCATAGTTTTCTAGCTTTCCTGAGGGTCAGGGAGGCGGAGTGAGTGACAGCATGTCACCTCAGCTGTACAACTGGGACCGCACTCTCATTTAGCACAAACACCTCAGAACTTGAGGGGAAAGAAGAATGTGGCTTTCCTTCAGGTATATTGGCGTCCTGTGGCTTGCACTTGAGCACCCACGGGCATCCCCAGTTGGGCTCAGTCTCCCTGTCTGGGCTCAGTTACCTCCGCCATTTCCTCTCACTTGGCCCACCTTCCCTTTGAGCAAGCCGGCCATGCTCGTTCACGTCTCTGTGGATGACTGCTTGTGATGAACTCATTCCAGTTCTTGTTTCTTTTCTTACACAAGCTCTTCCCCGACTGCCAAAGACTAAAAGTCATCTCTCCCTATGCTGGGCCTTTCCATTTATATTTTTGAATTATTTAACAAGGTTTTATTACAAGTAACAGAGACCCCCCTTCGAATAAACTTAGTTTTTCTTGGAATGGGGGACCATCTGTTATAAGGAGACCTGGGTGTCTGACTTGTCATTTGCGATTTTCTGAATCCAAGTCTCCCTTCCTGAGAAGATAATCTGATTGGCTGGGCTTGGGCCACGTCTGTGCCCCTCCTCCAATCAGTCTAGGCCAGGGAGCAAGGGGGCGTGGTTATAAACATGGCAGCCTGGTGTAGACCATTCGAAGCATCTGGGGGCTGGCTGATCAAGGGAAAAGATATGCCCACGAGGTGGCGGTAGTATACAAGAGCTTTGTTGGGCAATACTTGGGCAGGTTTGCCGGGAGTTACAGGGGTGGGGGCTGGGGGGATACCCCTGAGAGCAGGAGTCTGTCTAGAGACTGCAACAAGAGGGTTGAGGAGGGGAGGGTCACTCCAGGGAGAGGATGATTGGAGAGGGTCTCACCTGTGTCCTGGTGATATTCACCAGCTTGTTGGGGAGGGTCTAGGTCAGGAAGCTCCAAAGCACAGTAGTGGCCTAGGGGCTTCTAACCACAGGGTTCTATCTTATCAATGGCTAGCAGACGCTGGGTGTGGTTTTGTAAGGAATTCGAAACAGGCAGACTTTAAATAGCTAAAAATCTGCATGCCTGGTCTATTAAAAAATTGATTGGATGTGCAAAAATTTGAATTTGGCACCAGCAGCCTTTTGAGCTACGAGGTCTCAGAGTTTAGTGAAGAAATAGACAACCTAGGGGCCAATACACAGGGGTCATCTTTGGCTCATTTGTATAACACCCAGACTTATCTCTGTTGATCACGGTATTTGAGAGGATAGAAAGGAGAAGGAGACAGTTTCCATAGAGAGTAGAGGTTTCTACAGTTGTTCTTCTGGCTCTTGTCACAGTTTTCTCTGTATTATAGATGTCGGGGTACATACCATCTCCTGTAAGCTCCTTGGTGTGTTCCTGGATATTACTTAAAATAGCCTATACCTTACTACACATGGTAAATGTGAAATCCTGTTTGATGAATGAATGAATGAATGAATGAATGAATGAATGCTTTTCTTCTTTCTGAAATACCCCCAATCTGTCTGAAATCTACCTGTACAAGGTCATATTCCTTGTGGCGCTTTCCCTGACTGGTCTTTGTTTTTTTGTTTTTGTTTTTGTTTTTGTTTTCCTCTTCTAGACTTCTCTGTATCACTCCTTTGATACATGCCATCTTATGTGGTTGTGTTTGCACTCCTACTGAGATCATAAACTTCTCAAAGGCGTGAAACTGACACGTATGTCTTTAATTTTTCACCTTGTTAGAGTGGTGCCCTGCCCAAGGAGTGGGGAACACTAACTCATTTGATTGGGGCGCATGCTAGGTAGAGAACCTAGTCCTCACGGGAGTGGGAAGAGCAGAGTCTGGAACTATAGTCCTGTTTCAGGAGAGCCTTGGTGGTGGCCGGACGTGACTCATCCTAGAGAACCAGCCCAGACAGGAGGTCAAGTGATCAAGTCAGTGCTGGGGAGAGTGTAGAGGAAAGCCAGCCAGGGTCTGTTTCGAGGTGAGCAGTTCAGGCCGAGACTAGGAACAGGAAATGCTGACCAGAGTGCCTTTTCTGCAGTGTCTGCTTTGCAGAGCTACTGGAAACCTCATACTGGGTGCCTAGCACCGAGCTCTGCATGCACAAGGAGCCACTAAATATAAATATTGTCCTATGTGCCGGAGCCCTCGGTGGTATTTTTATCACAGAAGTCAGAATGTATGTCACAGCCCAAAGACAAGTTATTGCATGTAGAATACGAAGCGTGTGTTCATCCTTGAAATTTCATTTGCTTATTTACTTCTCCACGTTAGAAGGGTGGAAGCATGCCTTTCGATCTGGCCTCTGTAAGGCTATAAAAGATGAGAGCAACAGAGAGAGCAGAGAGAGAAGAAGCTAGCCAGATTCCATTTTCCTAAAGCTCGGAGTCCCTGAGGCATTCATCTGCACAGATAGCCAGCGCTGTACGCACAGTGTCTGCACACAAATAAAATGCCCTTCTCCGTGTAGGCGCTGCTGTGTACCCTGCTTCCCCCAAGAGGCCCAGCGTGCGGACTAAAGAAACTATTAATCTGTAACAAGTGGTTGCTTCATTTGGACCATTTGGATGCTATGTGTTTGTTCATACCCAGTGGCATTTTGAAAACCCTGCGGGCATGGCCAGTGGTGTAGGCTTGTGACCAGCACCCCGGCAGAGATGAGCACACCTGCTCCTGGGTCCCGGAGGCACCTGTGGGGGCCACTTACGCGCTCCTCGGGTACCGCGGGCTGCAGCCTGGTTTCTGGGGCACTTGGGCACCCTTGGCGTTCGTGACTGGACTGTCTCAAAACCGAACCTTTAACTTGTCGCTGCATGTGCTATTGGAACAGGGGGACGCAGGCGAATCCGTTCTGACTGGTTGGTTTCAACCTAAACGGTCTGCAGTGTATTTGAAGCACTTGGGAAAAGTAAAACCTAATACCTCTCTAAATGACAGCGTGTGCCGCACGTTGACAATGGTGACCTTCTTCTTAGTGGCTGTACCTCCTGGAAGAAATCTTTTTCCGCCCTTGTCCAAAGTGGATTGTCAATCCGGAACTGGCCTTTTCACAATAACACGGAATAACGCTCAGCCGGGACTGTTCTGGCGTCTCTGTGCTGTCGAAACCACAAACAGATGACGACGACTGACTCCGCTCGTGGACCTCTCTTCTTTTACAGAGAGCGCAACAGATAGATACATGGGAAGCACGGAATAAAGGGAAGCTACTAGAATGGCAAAATGCACAGATGGAGTGGGGACTATAAAATTCCTCGAAAGCGCAAGCTGAATGTGTGATGAACTAAAATTAAATGTAGTTGTTCTAGGCAGTGTGAGTAGTGGAAAGAGGGCTGTCCTGACACTCAGCGCAAACTCTGTTCCTAGTGACTTAGGTGACCTTGACCAACCTCTTTGGGCCCCGGTTTCCATATCCGTAAAGTGTGATCACAGCCGATGATGTCCGTGTCCAAGTAAGGATCTTGCTCTAAGACTGTGTGGTAAGGAGCATTCTTTGGCTGTTTAATTGCACTTAATTGAGGTAACGTTGCTGTTGTCCCAGAATGTGATTTACAAGAGGTTCGCCCCAGGGAGGAGGTGAGGACAGCCATGAGCTTATACTGGCAGATGTTAAGGTCTCCAGTCTGATTGATGCTGAGGCCAAGGGCAAATCCATTTACAATAGCCAGCTCCCTTTGAGACCCGCAGCAGAAAAGCACAGCGAGGTGCAGTGTTGCTGCATTGTTCCCAAAGCTGAGGCTCTGGCCTTGGGGGAGCGCGGGCTTGGTTACCAGGCTGGTAGGACAGCTTCTGTCCATTCTTCACCCTCTTCTTCCCTCACTCACCGCCTTTCTCTTTTTCTAGCATCTTCCCCTCTGTTCTGGCTTAGCCAGTGATTATCTTGTCTCCCATGGTCAGCGTCCTCACCTGGTTCTCCAGCGACCCTTCCACAGTCACTGGAGGAAACAAAGACAAAGCGGTGTCCCCTCCCTTCTAGAAATGCCAGCAACTTTTCTCGAAGTGGAGGGGAGGGTGTGTGTGAGAGTGTGGTGTGAGAGAGAGAGAGGGAGGGAGGGAGGGAGGGGAGGGAATGAAAGAGTAGGAGATTGTTAGAGTTGGAATAATAGTGGATAGGGTTTTGAGATAAAAACCAAACTCAAAATGCTAGTATTGGAGCCACATGAGACAGCATGGAAGCTGCACTTGGGAAGTAGGGTGTGGGGAAGATGTAACTGCCAGTTTCTTTCTTATATTTCTCTTGTAACTACCTTTGACGTGTGAAGGTCTATCGCTGTGCCACCCAACAGCCCTTGCTTCACAGCCCTGAAGGGGCTCCCCAAACCTGCCCCTTCGGCACGTTGATTATTTTGAGCTGAAAGCACGTGACGGGCGCCTGGGTGGCTCAGTGGGTTAAAGCCTCTGCTTTCGGCTCAGGTCATGATCTCAGGGTCCTGGGATCGAGGCCCGCATCGGGCTCCCTGCTCAGCGGGGAGCCTGCTTCCCCCCCCCTCTCTCTGCCTGCCTCTCTGCCTCCTGTGATCTCTTTCCCTCTGTGAAATAAATAAATAAAATCTTTAAAAAAAAAAAAAAGAAACAGCTGATACAGGAAGGGCTGTCTGCTTCCTTCTCTCGACCTAAAAGAAGGGCATACATTTCCTATGAGGAAGGTGGCCTCCCTGGACCAGGAAGAGAATGCTGTTTCACCAGTGGTGGGGGCCTGAAGCTCATACGAGTCTGTACAAAGAAACCTCACTGCGATAGCACTTCTCTCCCCCACATATTTCCTCGTCACGTCCCACAAATCCATTCTTTTGCTTTGTCACATCTCCACAATGTATCCATCTTTGTTTAAATGGTATATAGACCCCCTGGTCTAACCCCTGGAGCTTACACTTCCTTCTGGGAAGCCCCCTGTGACACATAAAAGTGTTACTATCACATACAATGTGTGTGCTTTTCCCCCTTTTAATCTATCTTTTGTCAGTTTAATGTGCAGGCCCCAGGTACAGAACCTAAGAGGGTAGAGGAAAAGTCTTTCCTCTCCTAGAGTTCTGAGCAGCTGGTCATACTACCCTCACTGTGGCTTCCTGCCTTGCTCTGGAGGGATGCACACATAATTGTTAGTTCTACGCTATAGGCAAATGACTCTAAGCAAACAGGGCTCTGCTGTTCTGAGAAAGCAGTAGACTCCTTTCCGCCTCTGGAGACTCTGCACTGTCAGGACTGCAAAATCTCATTAAGCCTAGTTGGTTCAAGTCCAGCGTCTTCAGGTGGTGACCTCTAGGCTTCAGGGCAAACTGGGCTGTGAGTGAATGTGAACTATTAGGTGAACTATAAACCAAATGGGTCTTCTGAGAACCCCAACCCCTGGGAAGAATGTGAGTTAAGTCAAGTGAGTGTGGACACTTATGAACACCCCCAGACCTGCCCTGGCCAGGTATGCACATCTGGAATGGCACAGTGGTGAGCTTTGTCACTCGGTTCAGTCTCTGACTTCAGAGTCATAATCTCCAAGCTCCAACAATGTCTTGTGATTCTGAATGGGGCCGTGAATGATCATGACCACAGATCCTCTGGGCATTTGGGGGGAGCTTCCCCCGACCCCCACACTGATTGGAGGTGTGTGCCGGTGAGGTGTACAGCCGTCTTGGTCCGGCGCTTACACTGGACACACAGCCCTCTCTGTGGTGTTAGAGCCTTCAGGGGATCTGTGGACGGGTTCCAGGGAAGAGCTGACTTCCACTGGTTCTGTGGATGTCATGAGCCTTCTCCAGGACCCCTGTTTTGGGTCTGGGAACTGAAGCCTTTCTCAGACCCGATCCCAGATTTTGTGTATAAGGAGGAGCAGGGGGCAGAGAGTATTGGGGGTGAGGCGGCCTGGGTTCTCGTCCCAGCCCCACCACCAAATGGCGGTGAGACCCTGCCCAAGTCACTTACCTTCCTGAGCCTCGCCGTTATCTTGTGTGCAAGGAGGAATCCCCACCCTGCTTTCCGGCTTTTATCCAAGCCTCCACGCGTGTGTGTTGGAGTGGGAGGCCTCTCTCGTGGGGAGGTCTGCTTGCCAATTTTGATCTGCCTCTTGTCTGTGTGGGTCCCATGAGGACGAAGGAGGAGGAATCCAGGCTGAATGGTGAATGAGAGCGGGAAAACCTGGGGGATGCCTTTCTCTACAAAGCCCATACTTGCATGACAAGATAAAAATATCTCCCACAGTCTAACAAGGGATCTTTTTGAAAGACTGAAGAAGTAGTTTTCCCAGATTGGAAAAGAGCACATTAGATGTAAGCAGGTGATGACTGAAGTCTGTGAGGGTGAGGGTTAGTCCTTTTTAACATTTTTACTAAAAACTAATTTTTTTTCTTCATTCTGCAAGTATTTAAGCGCCTTTTATGTGCCACACACTGGAATAGATATGGTAATGAACAAAACAGACAAAATCCCCGCCCTCTTGGGGCTGATGGGCTGGTGGAGAGATGGACAAGGGACAACATAAATGGTTCATCTGATCCGCAGAGAGTGCTGTGTGCACTGAGAAGGATGCAGCCGGGCGGACGTGGCCGGGGCCCGCTGCCTTCTCGGAAGGGGGTAAGGGGTGATGGCGGGTATACACGGACAGCAGAAGACAGGTTCCTCAGGTGGAGGGCACAGCAACCGCGAGGTCCTGAAGGGGGCCTGGCCTGGTCTAGGACTAGCAAGGAAGCCTGGGTGGGTGGGACAGAGCGAGAGCAGGGAGGGAGAGGTGGAAGAGGAGCTCAGAGTCCTTGCTGGCGGTGGCCGAGGATGGCCCATGTCATAGAAACTCGTAGAAAGGAGTAGAATCAAGGACGTGGTGTGACCTGTACTTTAAAACAGCCAGTTGAGAGCTGCCTGGATGGCTCCTTCGTTGGTTAAGCCTCCGACTTGATTTTGGCTCAGGTCACAGTCTCAGGGTCCTGGGATCGAGCCCTGTGTCGGGCACCCCGCTCAGTGGGGTGTCTGCTTGTCCCCCTCCCTCTCGCTCTGCCCCTCCCTCTGCTTGTGTTCTCTCTCTCTCTCTCTCTCAGATAAATAAATCTTTGGAAAAAAATAATAAAAGGACCAATCGAGGGGCACCTGGGTGGCTCAGTTGGTTGAGGGTCAGGCTCTTGGTTTCGCCCCAGGTCACGATCTTGGGGCTGTGGGATGGAACCTCGGGTCAGGCTCTGCACTTGGCATGCAGTCTGCTTATCCCTCTTCCTCTGCTCCTCTCCTGCTTTCTCTCTCTCTCTCTCAGATAAATAAATAAGATCTTAAAAAAATAAGGGCCCGTGGATAGTGATTATCCAGGGGTTTTTTTTTTTGCCACGTGCAGAGCCTGTCATGTGGAGCGGGAGAAAGGCCTGGAATCATAAGGTCACAGAGGATGTGGTGTGCTCCGCAGGCCGGCAGCACGAACGTCCCTGAGTGCAGGTTAGAGATGGGAGGGTCTCAGGCCCCGTCCTCCTCCGCGCCCACGGACCGCCGCCCACCCTCTTCCCAAGCTACTCCGTAGACCAAGTTGCCATCATCTTCCGCTGGGTCCCTTCTGAGGTCCGGCTCAGGTGCAGGCAGGCTGGTCGCCCTCGAGGGTCCATGGAGGTGTCGCGGCTCACGGGGAGCAGCGGTGTGGCGCTGCGCCGGCCGGTGTGTCCTCAGCGGCCCGGGTACCAAGCCTGGAGTCTAGCCATCTAATTTTGGCTCAGCTATTATTAACTTCTGAGGAGCGTGGGGCGCCTCATTTTCCCATGCCTGGATATCAGGCTGCTTATTGATGAAATGGGGTCCTGTTCATTTCTCCTTCACGGGCAGGTTATTGAGGCTTCATTATATAAACGCTTTTGAGAGCTGTTCTTAAATGTGTGATTTCCGGGCTTCAGTCACTAGGTACACTAGCATATTTTTTTTAAATTTTAATGAGTGTGAAATCCTCTCTCTACTTCTGTTCATTTAATGACTGTAGCATTGACAAGCAGATAGTGGCAAATGCCTATTAATGTTACTCACGGATTAGTGCGGGTTAAGAAACAGACTAGGCATTGACCTTTCTTGGCTGTTTCTGAATTAGTCACACACTTCCCATTATTTGTGTATGTCAGCAGTTTGACCTAAATAAAGTTAGGGTTGATCTCTCTGAGACTGTGTTTTGGGTTTCTCCTTACAATAAAGTTAAAGGCAAGCTGATGTATGACTCCTGATCAAATAGGAAGACCTTTTCAACGTAGCGCTTGCTCAACTGGGGAGTTATTATTGAACGTTGGTTTCTGGATGTGGTCAAATTCTCAGGTTTCTCAAGTGTTTCCTGGCCTGCGAAGGGCTGTCGTAGAAAGCAGTCTGCATGTGTCCCTGCCATTTTCCATCGGTGGGGCAACTCGATCGCTCCAGTGGCCCTGCGTCTTACCTTACCACCTTGGAATTCCAGATCAGCCCAATGCTTACTGGAGTTGGGTGTTTTCAGATCTTTGCCATTGTTCTGTGAGATGGCCTTCTGGGCTCGCCTCACTGATAATCAGCTGCTGTCTGTGCCGTATAAAGCAGATAGGTTCAGGGACACTGTTTCATGGGCTGTGTCATTTTAGGCAACCTATAGATTAAAGCACACGAGCAAATAACACAACATTCACAGCAACACCAAACTCCCTTGGTCACACTGGGTCTCTGATCAAGTTTAGGCTGCAGAGATAAAAATCAGACCATCACAACTTCGCCTGGCAGAAACCACAGAGGGAGCTAAGTCCCGGATTGTGCATGTCTTCCAGACCTTCACTCTTCTGCCTTAGATTCTGTTTCACTGCCCAGGATGGAGATCATCCTTGCCTTCTAGGGTACGTGAAGGCCTATTGAAGAACAAAGTGCTTCATGACAAGTGCATGTCTGTTTGGAAGATCCCGGGGTGAGTGGGGATTGGATCTAAGAGCTCAGGGTGCTAGGTCTCATTGGGGCTCATTGGGACTCATTGGGATTGCGGAAATGGAAACTGTGGGTCCTCTGGGCCATGATGGCTGCATGAGGGCATTTGGTATGATAATATTATAAGGTGTCATCTTACAAAAAGTTCATACCAAGAAGAGCATCTCTCTCAAGCAATAGGAAGCCACTCCTCAGTGATTTCCCTGAGACCTGGGGCTTTGAATTGGGGTGGGGAGTGGGGAGCATGGGTGGAGTGGAGACATGGGCGGCTGGACTAAGTTGTCATGGATACTCCAACGCTGTCCTCACACTGAACTGTGGCTCTTTGCCCTGCTCTCTGATGCCCCTGAGAAGAGCACCCATCTTCATCAGCTGGGCCACATTGAAGGACCAGTCCATTGTGAATTATTGCCAGGACAGATCCTGGCAGTAAGTGCTGTTGTTTTTGTTCTTCCAACTTCTCACCAAGTTGGTAAAAGATGGCTCACTTCTGTCACAAGTCTTGCCATTTACTTCCCATCTTCAAGTGCACAGGAATTGTAGCGTTCAGTGTTTGGACCACGCCGCGGCTTTGTAGCCATCCTGCAAACACATGGGATCGATTCTTGACGTGTGGCTTGGAAAATAAGGGAGCATAATGCCATAGATTTTAGTCTCCTGCAGGTTCGTGTCTCCCAAACGCACGTGAGTGGATTAGCAATAACATGACCACTTGGCTGGTGTACTCCCTGACGGAGTGACCCAGTTAGAGGCTTGGCCCAGAGACAGGAGAAGCAAGGCTAGCTGGGCACTGTCAGGGAACCTTCCCAGCTGGGGCTGGGGGCTCCCGCTGTTCCGGTGAAGGGTGCAAACAAGTGTCAGAGCCAGGGGGAAGGTCCCCGCTCTTGCTTTAGGGTCATTTCCTTTCTGGCCATGTAGATAAATAGGATGGAGTAAGAAGAAAATCCAGTGGGCCCAATATTAGAGCTTGTTCCCTCCGTAGTGTCACCTAGGTCTTTGGGAAGCAGCCATTGTGAGGGGTCTTCTGGGTTTTCTTCCAATCGCTAACCAAACTTGAAATATTTCTGAACGCCTCAATGTGTTAATATGCCCAGCGAGGCAAGACTCATTACTGCTCCCTCAGCAGTGACCACGCAGACCTTCAGGGTGGTCATGACCTAGTGAAAGTCACACGCTCGTAACTAGCCAGGCTGGGACAGAAGCCCAGCCCCGACTCCGTCTGTCCCACTATTGTTTCTCAGATGGTGAAGTGGCTCCATCTATAAAACGTGTGGTTGCTATGAATTACTGTTGTTGGTAAGGAGAATTGGAAACATTCGCATTTCTAGATTACCTTTCAAATATTCAAATTCATGCACCAGTAGCATATGGCCAGAACTTTTATTTTTTCACTCAGATGTCTTCCAATGTGCTTCATTGAATTCCAAATCCACATCAGGTTTGAATTTTGAAAATGCCAACTGTATACTAACTGAATGTGAGAAATGAAGAAAACTTTCATAAATGTTTTTTTTTAAATAAATGGTGATTTATTTTTCTGCATTCAGATAAACCAGCTGTATGGATTTTTTTTCCCATTTTGTTTCATTTGCATCTTGATAGTATTGAGGGAACAATATTGCTGATGTATTCTTAGCTAATTTTCTACAAGACAGTTCCACAGTGGCACGTATCAAGAGTCTAAGGAAAACGGACCGTGGCGTCTTTCCCCGTCACCTCCGCTGGCTGGGAACATGGGTGGATTAGCTTTGGTGGATGGACCCAAGATTAGCTTTGGGTGGATGGAGAAGCCTTGGTTGTCCTCAGACAGCAATCTCTGCTGTGTCTTCTGGGTCTGTCCAAAATTTTGGTCCAGTAATTATCTGACTCTGTTTCCTTCCCATTTGGAGTTGAGTTTCATTTGCAGGAACCGTTCATGTTTGTGTCACTTACCAGATAAGAGATTCTCAAGCACTTTAGAACTAATAAAGGAGGGCTTTTATCTGCTATCTTTTCCTCAGTTGCAGAGAAAATTAGTCTGAATGTGTGTATTTTGCATGACCTTAGTCAGAGGCACCATCACTGGGAAAGAACATTAGTGTGGAAGTCAGAAAACCACCCGACAGACAGAATCCAGGGATGGGGTTTTTTCTTCTTTGTTTTCTTCTAAGATTTTATTTATTTATTTGTGGGGGAGGGAGGGAATGAGTGAGGCCCCACTGAGCAGATAGCCCGATTGGGGGCTCCATCCCAGGACCCCAAGATCATGACCTGAGCCGAAGGCAGACGCTTAACCGACTGAGCCACTCAGGGGCCCCAGAGATGGGGTTCTAATAGCTTCAAGAGGTTTGAGATGCCCACTTGTGGAATCTTCCCATAGCCTTACCGTCAAACACATGAAAATGTTCCACAAGGTGTGATTTAGGCATTGTACATCTTCAAACCTAAGTCAACATTTACTGTAAAAGAAAACCTTATTTTACGTTCTGCTAAGAAGAAAATGCTGCCTAATATAATTAGATGCACTCATTTCAGAGTTCAAATGTAGAAAAACGTAGGAAAATGTGCATTTTAGAATTGGTGAAATATAATTTAATTATGAGTTGAGCTGCAGTTGGGTTGTTGAGAGAATGCTAAATTTTATCATTTTGTAGATGTAGACTTATTTCTAACATATAAAAATCTAAAACACCCGTGTATCCATGACCCAACTTTGGCAGATCTGAACATTTTACCACATTTGCTTTAAATATTAAACAAATAAAACATTGGGGCGCCCGAGTGGCTCAGTCAATTAGGCATCTGACTCTTGGTCTCTGCTCAGGTCGCAGTCTCGGGGTCATGAGGTCGGGCCCCGGTTGGGCTCCCTGCTCTGAGTGGAGGAGAGTCTCTCCCTCTGCCCCTCCTCCTGTTCGTGCAAGCTCTCTCTCCCTCTCAAATAAATAAACAAACAAATAAAATCTCTCTCAAATAAATAAAATATTTAAAAAATAAATAAAATCTTGGGGCGCCTGGGTGGCTCAGTTGGTGAGCGTCTGCCTTCAGCTCAGGTCATGATCCCAGAGTCCTGGGATCGAGCCCCACATCCGGCTTCCTCCTCTGCTGGACCTACTTCTCCCCCTCTCACTCCCCCTGCTTATGTTCCCTCTCTGGCTGTGTCTCTCTCTGTCAAATAAATAAATGAAATCTTTAAAAAAGTAAGTAAGTAAATAAATAAATAAAATCTTTTAAAAAATAAATGAAAGAAATAGAACGTTGACCCTACTGTTGCAGGCCTCTGTGTGCCTCACGCTCCAATCTCAGGACTCCTCTCTGCCTTGTGACCCATATAATCCCTGTCTTGATTTGGTGCTTATCATTCCCATGCATGTTTGTAAGCATGTTTCCCACAAATACGTTTAGCATTTTTAAAACACGGTTTGGGATGCCTGGGTGGCTCAGTCCATTAAGTGTCTGCCTTCGGTTCGGGTCAGGATCTCAGGGTTCTGGGATCGAATCCCGCATCGGGTTCCCTGCTCAGCGGGGAGTCTGCTACTTCCTCTCCCTCTGCAGTTCCCCTGCTTGTGCTCTCCCTCTCTCTCTGATGAATAAATTAAAATCTTGGGGAAAAAAACAACACAGCTAGTTGTCTACTAGTATCCATTTCCTTTCAATACTAGAAGCCCAGAGCTTTAGCTGAACACGGTGGCTGGCTAAGTGAGGAAGTTCTGGCTGATAGATGAACATGGCAGGGACCGGTACAACATCTGGGTTTTGCCTTTAAAACAAAGGAACAAGCCTTTCATGTTCTGTTTCCTCCTTGCTTCTGACTAGGCCAGGACAAGGTGGTAGTGAGCTGCCCATCCCTATGTGGGAAACACACCAGGAGATAACAGAGCTACAAAATAGAAAACTCCTGGGTCCCTGCCTTCGGGATGCCTGTGGCCTCGTCACACCCCACCCTCCCTGGTCCCAACGTCAGATTATCTACCATCTTAGGCTTGGATAAGCAAACATCTTTTTATTTAAATCATTGGTGTGATTTGATCTCTATTAAAACAGATCCAAAAGTATTCCAACAGAAGTGGTTTACATTCTGATTATGTACATTACTAGAAACTTACTGTATTAAAAACTTCATTTTGGATGCCTGGGTGGCTCAGTCGGTTAAGCGTCTGTCTGCCCTCGGCTCAGGCCATGATCCCAGGGTCCTGGGACCCGGCCCCGCATTGTGGGGGGGGGGGTCCCACTCAGCGGGGAGTCTGCTTCTCCCTCTGCCCCTCCCACTGCTTGTGCTCTCTTTCCCTCTCCCTCTCTCTCAAACAAATAAATCTTCGTTTAAAAAGTTTTAAAAACTTCATTTTTCTTAAGTAGGGAGGATTGGGGTATAAAGCACATTAATGTAATTCATTGCATCCTTAGGTTAAAAAAGGAAAACAGTATATTTTATAGCTTCCCCAGTGGCTCCCTGTGTATCAGTGGCCAGTCCTGCGTGGGCATAGCCCTGTTGAAGGCACATGAGTTACGTTCCATGATTATCTTCCATACGGAGATAGGGCAAGTTCATTCACACTGAGGATGGCTTGCTGCTCTGTTCCCCCTGGAGAGGCCTTCTCGGTCAATTTCTCCAGGAGCTGGTCCCCATAGCTCTCTACCACCCGCACGACGAATACAGCAGTCTGGCTGGTGTTCCTGCAGCTCCATGCCAGGGCACCTCGCTGATTGGAATCCTCGCTTTCTGCAGAGTGGTGAAGTGACTTGGGGGATCCACCCAGAGGGGCAATGTCTGTTTCAGAGCCACGGGTAGATAATAGGGGGGCACAGGGACTATTCCTTCCCGTGCCGCTTTGCAGCCCTGACTATGCCTGATGGATGCACACGCCCTAGCTCGTCCCTGATCTCTCAGGTCAGTGTGAATTCTGGCCTTTAAGGCAAGTCTCGTCTTTGGTTTCCCTCTCAAAGGCCCTTGCGACACAGCGCTGCAAGGCAGCTGGCCTCTCTCTTTGAATGCTTGTGGTCCTGTCATTGCCGGTTATCCTGGATGCACCTTGACCTTGGGCCTTTTGACCCCTTGCATTAAGAACTGGATTGTCAGGTGAGGGATTCTCAGCCCCCGCACTCCATGTGTGGATTTGATGCAAATATCACTGGTGTCTCTCGTGCCCCGTGCCGAATGCTTCCAAACACATGTTGGAGTCCCCCGGAATGAGTGGGAAGGTGAGCCCTGCTTTGAGCGAAATTCAGGCCACAAGTTAAATTCACGCTGGAAAAAGCAAAGCCAAATGATATAAAATTCCTTCCTCCACAGAGGCTGGAAACTTGGCTACGCGGAGCCTGGCACAATAAGGAAAAAAGGCCAAGGTAGCCTGCGAAAGTCCATTCGTGCGTTCTGATTGAACCACACGTTTCTTTGGATGGGTTTTGCATTCGAAAAAATAACATAAAATAAAATTTAGAAGTAAAAATTCCCCTTAAAAAAGTTCTCATATCGATTTGCCTAATAATCAGTTCACCAGAAATTCAGTTCCATTTTGAGTGTTTTTGCATTCATCGCTAGTATCTCAAAAAAATTACTGAATTTAAAAGTGAAAATTAATGGGCGCCTGGGTGGCTCAGTGGGTTAAAGCCTCTGCCTTCGGCTCAGGTCATGATCCCAGGGTCCTGGGATCGAGGCCCGCATCGGGCTC
>LNAC01000012.1:1353975-1418535 GCA_002007465.1 Ailurus styani | reverse complement strand
TGCTTCATGAACCCCCCGCCCTCCCCCACTCCCCGCCCCCCAGCCAAACTAGAACAATTCAGTGGTCTGGAAAATTTTCACTTCTAGGAAGTCCTCTTTCCCCCAAATAGGTAACATGGCCGAATCCAGTGAATTCTTGATATCCAGGGTGATGTGGGTAGGAGGTTATGAATAGCCCCAAGTTATGATGAAATCCACCTTCAGTTACCAGGTAGCTCTAAGTCTGGAACAGCTTACTTCCTTAGGGTGGTGTATTCGTCTGGAGAAAGAGAACCAATGGTTTATTTCCGTCTGTCTGTCCGTCTGTCCTTCTGTGTGTAGTACTGTTACTCCAGTTCCCTTAAGTCCTTTACAACCAACTGTATTCGTGAGGGCACCCAGAGGTAGTGTGACACATGGAGAGACCATTAGGTCAGGTCATAGGAGATGGGATTCCGCCGCTCTGTGTGAGACCTTGGGCCAGTCACTGACTTTGGGAACCTCTGTGCTCTCTAATGAGAGATGAGGTTGGTGACACTTGCCCAACTAATTCATTGTATAATCTCGCCGTAGTCAAATGGGGTGACCTATGTGAAAATACTTGTCAATTCCCAACAAATGTAGACACACAAGTCTGAAGTAAATGTAAGGAGCACCTGTTTTCCTCCTGTGGCTCTAGTCCTTAAGTTTGTAAGTACTGCCCGTGGTAAGTTCCAAGGTAATCTCTATCTACCCTGCTAATACTCAAAGGCTAGCTGGCCTTGATCCTAATGTCATCTTGAGATGCTCTTAAAAAGTGACATCGCTTTCACTACTAAGGTGTATATATCCGTTTTCTGTTTTGCTTTATCCTGGGGATGAGTTGATTATTATTATCATAGTATGTAGCCAAGAATGATTCAATTTGGGAAAATGATAGGAAAATTTTGCTTATCTTTTGTAGGGTGATTTTGCCATAATCCCCACAAATAAAGTAGTGGTTTCTTTAAAACATGCCAGTTCAGAATCACGAATCTGCCCTTTTAAAGCCTACAATTGATTGTTTAGTGCGAAAATTGTATTCAAGTGAAGCGCATCAGCATGCAAATCTAAAGTGTGGCCATTTTCATCTAGATTGAATATTATTAACTAGCCCAAGGGATGGGATGTAATTAAGATTTTGAACAGCTTACTTTTGTCTACTGCCATGGGTAACCTCAACATTTAGAGTGGCTTCCTGGTTTGAATAATGGGAACGAGGCCTGATGTGCCAACATCTATACATTTTGCCTCTTAGGTGTAATAAGAGAATATTTGACTTTTCACCACCCGACTGAACATATGATGAGAGCAGCGATTTGAACTTGAAGCAAATAAGAGAATGTTCAGATTCCAGGAAAATCGCATTTCATTCTGAATGATGGCAGATTTCCATCTTGTTAGTCATTCACTCATTCTAATACCTTCTTGCATGGGCTTAGGAACAAAGACCAAGCAGGGACAGATGAAGCCCTTGTTGAGGGTTTATGCTTTTGCCTAATTAAAGCTATTGGATTTAGGAACTGCTAATACAGCTCTAGTTAGAAGGAAGAACAACTTTTAGCTTGGATCTACTTCAGAAACTTTGCAAGACCTCCCTCCGCCTTTCATGGGACTGCTAGGGCACATTTCTGGTAACATCTTTATCCTGGTGCCATTCCGTGGTAACTTCTTCTTGGGTGAGACAAGATGTTCTCTTTTTTTTTTTTTTGCCCTACCCACAGCGTTTATAAAGAAAGAAACAAAGTTGTCTGTTTCTCCCAGGAGAAGTTAGTGAGAGGATCCATTGCATTGCTGTACTACCTTAAGCAGCTACCCAGCAGGCTAGGTTGGCACACATCTCATTTCACCCATCCGTATTTTCAGGTGTACCATATGTATTTAGTACATCATTTGATAATGCTAAAAAATATTAAAGCAGTGTGAGACGAAAGGAGAAAGAAGATGAATGTTAGCATTCCCCTGGGGTTCATGGGTGAAGGAATTAACACAGCGTGGCACTCTACCCTAGCTGTGTTTGTTTCCATGGCAACAGCTACGTACATGTTTCAGACTATCTACAGTGACACAGTTGCAGAAATAGTAGCTTGCAGGTTTCTGATATCGCATCAGTGGACAGGCAGCACGCACTATATTAAGTAAGTGTAAAAGAATTTAAAATATAGCTCTGATTCAGATGTATATTAGCTCGGCTGAGCCATGTGTCGGGGGTTTCAACATTCCCCTCCCTCACGACAGCAAAATCTGGGCAAAGTTGAAAGTTGCAAGATTCCAGTCAAACAATTGTCCTTGCTTGGGTAAATATCAAATGAAACAAATGTGAGTGAGTTACAAAGGTAAGAAAATGGCCTTGGCAGATGACATATTTAAGAAGGATATTGTCAGTGAAGCTAATTTTTTTGGAGGGGGTTAGTGGTGGGTAAGGAATGGAAAGCTTTGGTTGAAAATAGCTGAGTCTTAAAGCAAATCTAACGTGCAACAGAATCTTTAACTGCTGCTGAGTTTATGGTAACTAAGGTCTTTGAATGTATCGTTGTAGAAATTGCTTTTATATAAAAATGATCAGATGAGGAGCAGAGAGGTTGATTAGGTATGCAGTTAAAGGGAATTTGGGGCTCCATTGTCTTTGCCGAATGCTTATGTAAATATCTCTCTTCTCGTGGGGATGACCCTGGTTTGTCTTTGACATTTGCTGCTACTACTTTTTGGTACCATTTGCTGGTCTCTGTGTTTATATCCTGCTGCCACATTGTAGCCTGATAAGACTTGAGTGTTGGTTTGAGAGCAACCAAGTAAAGATGATAGACTTTGTAAGTGTGTAACTTTGCAATCAGATTGTACAGTAATTTAGGAGAAGTGTTCAAATATGTATTTATTTACGTGCTAGACCTCTGCTTTTGAATAGCAGCCTAGGTATTAGGTTAATGGATTTCAATGTGCACGTTATGATTGTGGGAGCTTTCAAGTATGTTGTAGTTCAATTTATACTGAGTTTTTAATGTCAAAATATTTTTATTTATGCCCATTATTCAGTTTAAGCTACATTTACCTTATAGTTTTATTATTCATGTATCAGTGAAGAGACTGTAAAATAGCATGGTAATTTAAGCTAATCTATTCATTTGAGGAGGATTCATTTTCTGACCGTAGGTGGACTTTTACGAAGAGTGGCATGAGATATGCAACTCTTCTGGTATGTACGAGACTGTGTTTTACGTGCACAGGAAACTATCTTCGGCGCCTACTGCATGTTGCTCTTCGCAGTAATTATTTGATTAGATGTTAAGAGAACACCTATTGGAGGGGGGAGGGGGTTGGGCACTCTGCAGCTTCCAGAACACCTGGGTATGTGGAGGGCTGGGACAGATTTTGAATTATAAATCAGGGTCTTGAACCCTGGAATATTCAACAGCCCGGTGGATAGATACGATTTGCCTTTCTAAATACGCTGATCCAAAATGAAACTGATGTTGAAGCCTCCCATGTATTGCCTGTCTGGCACCCAGGGACGGGAAGGGACGTTTGTGTTTTCTTTTTTTTTTTTTTTTTAAAGATTTTATTTATTTATTTGACACACAGAGAGAGATTACAAGTAGGGAGAGAGGCAGGCAGAGAGAGAGGAGAGAGGAAGAAGCAGGATCCCTGCCGAGCAGAGAGCCCGATGTGGGCCTCGATCCCAGGACTCTGGGATCATGACCTGAGCCGAAAGCAGAGGCTTTAACCAACTGAGCCACCCAGGCGCCCACGTTTGTGTTTTCTATGGACAATTACCATTTGGTGGCTCATGCCCAGGGAAGCTCCCTTCTCAGAGGACGAGCCCCTCCTCCTAACGCCACACTCGTTTCTGTTTTCGTTGTGAGACACAGGCCCGTTTTCAGGGCTGTCGGGAGGGCAGGTGTGCAGACCCCTTCCCCGCGCCCTGTGTACGGTGGTGGGCCAGCTTCTCTGGGTGACAGCTGCAGAAAGCCACCTGTGCCTGCGCCCCTCCTCCCCCCCAGGCAGAGGAACCAGATACCGTTGGTATGAGGGTTTACATGATTTTCTGCTCTTACACTTGAGGGGCCCTGGAAACTTTGGGTTTACTACCCTTGGGCTCTGAAACCAGAAATCAAAAAAGTGTCAGTGCACTCGTCGGGATAACTAACTCAACTTTTCTCTGTCCGGGAGCACTAGATCAAGCCCTGCCAACAGTCGGGATGTTTGAGTTTGCTTCTTTTTTATCATCCAGAAGTATTTCCTAGTGTAAAGCAAAACAACAGCAACAACAAACCCACCGGTCTATACCACGTGGTTTTAACTTTTTTTTTAAGACTAGAAAAACACATGAACCTAGATGGAGAGCCCGTCATTTGAATGTAAAATCCTGGCAGGGCTTGTAGGAAACTCAATTCCTTCCATTTGAAGGGCCAGGAAATTGATTTGGAAAAAAAGAAATGCGAGGGATTCCCAAGTAGTGGCAGCACGGAATGGGTAAGAGAAAGATGAAGGTACAGACTGATCTTATTACCAAACTTAAATGGTCACAGAATTGCCAGGATACACTTCCTGTGGCGTAGCCCATTTGGAGTGTCCACGGCCCAGGACTCCTGAAGGTTCTTGGTGATCATGGGGTAAGGGCCAGTCCGCGGGCTGGCGTCCAGGGCTTTCCCCACCCCTCCCCCTTCTGCCACCTCGCCATCTAGATCGGCTCTTCCTGGAGCATCTTATGGCACTGGCCTCAGGTACTAAATACCGTGTCTTGGCCATGTCAGGAAACTTCTAGGCTTTTGCTCTGGCCACTGCCTCTGCCCGGATGCCTTTACTCCCATTTTTCCAGGTTCGATTCCAGTTCTTCCATAAAACCTTAAAGAACTCTCCCTCTCGCCCTCGGTGGGATGACTTCTCCATCCTCCACGTTCCCATAACGGTTTCTTGGCCTGCAATCATAGCACTTATTCCGCAATATTAAGATGAGTCGTGTCTGTCCTTAACTGAGCTGTGTTTTAATGACAGGACCGTGACTCGTGGACTTTTGTCGCTTTTACCTAGAACAGCACTTCCAACTGTAGCATCCTGAAAACCTCATAAAGGTATACATTGTTGAACTCTCTCCAGTGCCCACGTTCTCCGCTCAAAGACAGTTTGTGGGATGCTGAGGCTCCTGGGCTGGGTCTGTCACAGCACCGCGTATCTGGACCAGTTCAGCCTTTTTCACATGCTTCCAAACTTCTGGCTGTTTGGCGTCATCTCAACACAGAAACCGAGTGAATGGCTGATTTCTTTCTTTCTTTTTCTTTCTTCTTCTTTTTTTTTTTCATATTTAAAGAATCACAGGATTTTACAGCAGAAGGAACCTTAGGGAGCTGAACTCCTATTACAGAGGAGAGAATTGTGAGTCTGAACTGTAAGGGACTTTTCCAAAGCCTCATGGTTGCTTAGTGATCCAGGCATGGGGATCTGGCCGATAATCTCTCTACAGGGTCCTGTCTACTGAACCTTCCTGGCCGTGGCCTTGGGTTCCACTTCAGATATCACCCGTCAGCTTGTGCTTTCTGCCCTGAGTTGGGATTGGCCCGCTTTGTCTGTTTAAACACCATCATCAGACAACAATCCTGTTATTACCCAGCCTTTGCAAAAGGCTGATATCATTGGCATAGAATTAAAAACCAAAGTGGACTTGAGTTTAGCTTGGGGGCCTGCGAGTAGTACTAACAATTCATGAGCCATCGCCTCGCGGAGGACACAACAGCTGCTGAACTCGGTCAAGTTCAGACCCTTAAAAAGAGTGGAAAAAAGAAAGCACATACTTTCCAGTGCCTGGGCACCACAGAGCGGGGCCAGCTGGGCACAGCACCGTGGCAAAAAGATCTCTTCAGTTTCAGAAATACGAGCCCCCGAGCTTGCACACAGGGAGGGGCAGGGACCGAGGCTGCAACTGGAGCTGATTGGGGCTCAGAGCATTAGGGCCCTGAGCTCCCTTGTGCCTGCAGTCCTGTCAGACCCCGCCCCTCTGGGGAGCCCAGGAGCAGCTAAAGAAAGAGCCAGCCCTCCAAGTTGACAGAAGGAGCAAGCTGTGTGTGTGTGTGTGTGTGTGTGTGTGTGTGTGTGTGTGTGTGTGTGTGTGTGTTTAAAGGCCTGTGTCTGAGGTCGACAGACTTTTCAGAGGAACCCTTGGCTTTCTGTGTAAATGTATACTTCCTCTTGTCCAGAGTTAGCCTGTTAAAGGAATAAAGCGCAATTCAGGTTTCCAAGTTGGAAGCCTGATTAATCTCTCTGCCAGTTACATATGGAAATAAATAAGTAAATGGTCCATCTGGGACTAAACTCCTGCAGAGATGATAAATTATCGCCATCGTATATGTCCATGTTGCTGAAGACTGAGTTGTGCTCACCAGGAGCTACTGAAAGATAACTAGATGGTCTATCGTGGTCAGAGGAATAAAATTTTAAAAATTACTGGCAAAAAATTTACCTTGAAGTGTTTCTTGGGAGAATGGTTTGGTGGATGCCAAGTTTGCTGCTTGGGATGGTTGTATCTGCAGAGATTTAAAAGGTGAGCCTCAAGGGCATAGGAAACATTTTGCTTTTATACTTTCAAAGGCCAATACAGTAAGTATTAATTAGTACCCACATGTCTTGATGAGCAGGATAATTCTGTACTTTACAGTAGCATTGCACTTTGTAATTGTCACAGCAACTTCTCGTCTCTTCTTTAAATTTCAGTGAAGGTGGGGCAAGGCAGTGGCTCTAATTCTCTGTCACTAAAGCACTGGGGTCTTGACGGTCAAGTTCCTTACTCTCAATCACTGAGATGGCCAAATGGCAGAACTGGGGTGAGCGACCAAATACTGCGGATTCTGAACCCCTGTTTCCTTTCTGCCAGAGTCTCGTAGGACGTTAGAACATTTCAGTATCCCAGCATTCACCCATCAGGAACTAAAGCATTCTATTCATGCCCGTTTTCTAGGGGCAAAAGCCATATCTTCTTTTTTTTTTTTTTAAGATTTTATTTATTTGACAGAGAGAGAGAGAGATCACAAGCAGACAGAGAGGCAGACAGAGAGAGAATGAAGCAGGCTCCCCGCTGAGCTGAGAGCCCAATGCGGGACTCGATCCCAGGACCCTGAGATCATGACCTGAGCCGAAGGCAGAGGCTTAACCCACTGAGCCACCCAGGCGCCCAAGCCATACTTTCTTGATCATGAAAAGTTTTCCTTTTCCTCTAATTAGAGATGTTGAGTGCGGTTTGACTTTTTTTTAAATGTTTTTATTTGTTTAAATTGAGGTATAAATTGACATATAACATGATATTAGTTTCAGATGTGCAACATAGTGTTTCGATGTTTTGTGCATTTTAAGACGATCACCACGATGAGTCTAGTTAGTATTCGTCGCCTTCCATAGTTACAAAAAAATTTTTTTTCTTCTGATGAGAACTTTTAAGATCAGTTCTCTTAGCAACTTTCAAATACGCAAGATAGTATGAGCTATAATCTCCATGCTCTGTATTACCTCTCCATGACTTGTTTATTTATGACTGGAAGTCTATACCTTTTGACCCTTCCTTTACCCCATGCTTCCCTCGCCCCACCCCTGGCTTAACTTTTTTCCTGTGATTAGGACACCTACCGCTATCCACATGAATTATTCTATAAAACTAAAACCACAAATCTCTTCAGGGGCTTCTGAGGTATTGGTCACATTTTGCCCCTCTGCAGAATGGCCTGAGGCTACTGTGACATCTAGATTCTTGTGCCTCCTTTATTTTTTTTTAATTTTTTTTAAAGATTTTATTTATTTATTTGACACAGAGAGAGAGATTACAAGTAGGCAGAAAGGCAGGCAGAGAGAGAGGCGAGAGGAGGAAGCAGGCTCCCTGCTGAGCAGAGAGCCTGATGGGGGACTCGATCTCAGGACCCCGAGATCATGACCTGAGCTGAAGGCAGAGGATTTAACCCACTGAGCCACCCAGGTGCCCCCTCTTTTGCCTCCTTTAAAATTTTCTTTTGTGTCCTCCTCCTGGGCAGAACTTGAGTGGTTCCTTCTTGAAGCAGCAGAGGCGCACCCCTCTAGAAATTATAGTAAAAAAAAAAACAACAAAAACTGCAGAGAAGCAAACTGGCTTTAGAAATCTTTGAGTCACCTAGTTTATCCGACACCAATTTCTAAACATAAGCAGCAGGTGCCGCGGGGTGGTCTTCACACGAGCTAGAGAAGCCCCAGGCCCCCAGCGTTTACAGGCCTGAACTTGGAAGTCACCTTGTCTCACCGAGACCGCCTTCACGTTTCTCACGTCCCAGTCAGACCTGGTTTGCTCCATGCACCTGAACGGCCCCTCACCCTTCCTCGCCTCGGGACCTTTGCTTCCGTTTTGGCCTGTTCCCATCTGTCAAATCCTGTCCGGATCTCAAGGCCCGTTATTACTGTGGTGGTCTCGATGCTTTCCTTTCCCTGCTCTCGCCCTCCCAGCCAGAAACAGATGTCTCCTCAGAAGCCCTCTAGCTGTTGATGAGAGGAAATCACACTGTCTGTGTTTGAGTTGCCTGCATATGTGTCTTGTGTCCCATCATGGAGGATACTCTTCTTTTTCTTTTTTTTAAAGCTTTACTTATTTACTTGAGAGAGCGAGCGTGTGCGTGTGGGCGCAGGGGTGCAGGAGCGGGGGCGGGGGGCAAAGGGAGAAGGAGGAGCAGACCCCCCCACCCCCCACTGAGCGCAGAGCCCTGTGCGGGGCTTGATTTCATGACTCTGAGATCATGACCTGAGCCAATATCAAGAGTCTTAACCTACCAAGCCACCCCGGTACCCCAAGGACAATCCATTTCTTAAAGGCAGGGATTTTTGTCATCCATCGTCTCTGAGTCCTCTTCCTCTCCAATCCTTAGTTCAATGCTTTGCCTGTATTTAAAGCTTAACACACAGTAAGTAGGGTAGGGTTCATTTGACAATGACAGAATAAATGTCTTCGAATGGGTGGATAAATTAATCATCAAAGGCATATCAGAATTACTTGGAGGGCTCGTTAAAACAAATCGCTGGGCCCCACCTCCAAATATTCAGATTCATTAGACCTTGGGTGGGGGCCAAGAATTTGTATTTCGAACAAACGCTCAGGTACATGTCCGCTGCTGTTCCAGGGACCGTAGTTTGAGAATCACTGATCTAAGGACTTTATTTCCTGATGTTCTCTACACTGAAGTTCCTAAGATAACCTCATTCTTTTCATGAGAGAGTCTATTAATTTGGCTTCTTTGAGGCGTCGGCTAAAAAAACTAATCTTCCATCAGAAATTATTATGCAATCTATCTCCTGTACCAACTTCCCTATTTTGCAAGATTATCGGTTAACTGTGGGCCAATAATCTGTGCCTTAAGCATTTAGTGAGCTTGACCTTGATGGGATCTTCCCCCTCAGGAGTAGAACCAGAGTAATTTTATTTGGTAGCAACAGACGAGAGCGTCATTGACTCTGCAGCCTGTGAACCTGGTCGACCCAGCGGGCCGAGCCTGGTCCACGTGCTAGAACACTGGCCCTGAATGTGGCCGGTGCTCTGATGGTTTTCCTTTGTGTAGACAAGTGTTTCAGTGGCAACTGGAGAGAAGTAAAAAGATCTCACCAACGTCACAACGACCGTTGTAGTAAAGTAAGATCATCTCATGATATCTGTGGCATGTATTTTCAAATTTCTGGGTCCTTTTATGCCTCGTGAGGCAGTTTCAAGAATGCTCCATCCGTCAAGACCCAGTGGTTCAATAACTTCCCAAGAAATAAGAGATAACTGTTGCAATTGATTTTTTTCCCCCTGAAGTGTTGCTTGTGTCTTTTAGAGTCAGACCAGAGATGACATCCGTTGTTGGAAAGGGTCCTCTCTCCTCCTCTGCTCTAATCCTGACTTCCTTCTGCTCCTCTCCACCAGTCCCAGAAAGCATCGTCTCCTAGAAGACCAGCGTTCCTGTGACGATGGAGGCCTGTCTGTCCTTTCTGTGACTGGAGCAATGCTGACCTCGGTTTCCTGGACCCATTCCGACTCAGGTAATCAGGCTCTGCCTTCCCCTGCTCACCTACACCTCAGGGAGAGTGCGCTGAATAAATGAAACACCGAAGCTATATTTAAATGCAAATCCCAAATTGATTGTTTCTTCATCAATTGGTTTCCTCTCCCAATCTTCCCAATCTTCTTAATGATTAATTTATGCAGCTGATCAGACTGACAATGTGGTCAATCCAATTTAGGCATTAAGATAATGAAAACATTCAATCACATCTTTATTTAAAATTTTGGTGTGCGTCCTAGACACACAAAGCAACGGGATCACTGCTGGGAATTTTCATCTAGAAACTACCTTCTACCCGTAGGTCCTCTAAATCAGTTCCTTTCCCCTAATACGATGTTTTGCTTGAATTATATTAATCTTTCTCATCTTTACCTTTTAATTGAATTCAGTCAGTATTACTGAGTATCTGTTTTGTGTTCTTGGGGCAGATGGGAATAAAAAAATATATATAAGACGTGGATCTGTCCTTATAGAGTCACGGCTTAGCCAAAGATCCATGACTCAAGGAAATGGCAGATGGTGGTGTTCAGCTTAGGGCCAGGGCTGCGTCCTAATTAATGGTAGCTCTCTGGTTCAGGGAGTTGAGAGACTTTGAGGATTGGGATTGAAATAATTAGGGAAGAGCTCATGGAAGAGGGAGGGCCTCCAGGGGACTTTTTCTTTTTTCTTTCCTTTTTTTTTTTTTCGATGTGGATCTTTTAGCCAGGCCGAGGGAAGAGGAACAACATGGTGCCTGGATAGGAAGGTGGGAATGAGCGCACCATGAGCCTGGGCAGTCGGGGCCCTGGGTGGGTGGAGCAGATGGGGGTCAGAAGACCATGATCCTCTGTCCCGGCGGGAGCCTGCTTCCCCCTCAGAGCCTCGTTCCCTGAAGGTTTCCTTGGGGAGACCCCACCTGCCCTGTTACAGAGGGCCTTGTCTAGAAGCTTCCTTCAGGGACAGCAGTCATCGTTGCCCCGCCCCTGGCTTGGCTTCTACCAGACTGGCCTTTTCTGTTTCTTCAGGCCTGTCCACATCTGGCCTCTGCCTGTCTACCTGACTATTTACTCTTCTCTTGCACACCTGCCCACTCCCCGCCACGCTCGGCCAGGCAGGTGTGGCTTGACAAGGCCTCAGGGATAAACCAGAGGCTGCGTGAGGTCAGTACCTTGGTGATTCACAAGGCACGATTCAGAGTCAGGAGGCTGAAGGGGGGGAAGCAGAAGCCAAGGACGTGAGTCTGTGAGTCCATACCCAGAGTTAAGAAAGCCAGATTTCAGTGAGGGTC
The DNA here is from genome assembly GCA_002007465.1 of Ailurus styani. Lineage (NCBI taxonomy): Eukaryota > Metazoa > Chordata > Mammalia > Carnivora > Ailuridae > Ailurus > Ailurus styani. The sequence continues at coordinate 1,407,237 of LNAC01000012.1, read as the reverse complement.
CCAAGGCTGAAACTGGGGCCACGGTCAAGGATGGGGAGCCACGTGCCCTGCTTAATTCTGGGATAGCCCGGCAAATCCTGCCCAACCTAGCTCTCTTCCAGGGCTGCTTTTGGATAGAGCGGTGGTGGCTTTTGCTGCCCTGGGTCTTGAAGGTACTACTGAGAGTTGCCTGCCAAGACTCCTGCCCATCCTGTCAGGCCTGTCCTGACTCTGGTCCGCCTGCCTCAGCCTGCCCCGTGCTCCCAGAGCCGAGGGCCTTGCCGACCCAGGACCAGGGCCTTCCCCGAATCGGAGTCCTGGGTGGCCAACCACCAGGAAGTAGAACTAGAATAAGTTTTAGTGTTCTCCTCCCCCTAAAGTGATTGCCTAATGATGGTGGGCCTTTGTCTTCGGAGCCTAGTACAGGGACCGGTCACCGCCCATTGGCCAGGTGGGGCCTGCTGCATGTTCGTGGGCAGGGGACAGGCTGCAAAGGGTTTCTTTCTTTCTTTCTTTTTTTTAAAAAAGGTTCTATTTATTTATTTGACAGAGAGGGATCACAAGTAGGCAGAGAGGCAGGCAGAGAGAGAGGAGGAAGCAGGCTCCCTGCTGAGCAGGGAGCCCAATGTGGGGCTCGATCCCAGGACCCTGAGATCATGACCGAAGGCAAAGGCTTTAACCCACTGAGCCACCCAGGCACCCTTCGAAGGGTTTCTACATTGTCCAATGGTTGGGCAAAATTCAAAGAAGGGTAATATTTCGTGTTGGCTGAAAATGAAATGGAATTCAAATTTCAGTGTCCCTAACTAAAGTTTTAGTGGAACACAGCCCTGTCCGTCTCCGGATTGTCTAGGGTGGTTTTGGCACCACGGTGGAGGTGAATTAGGTGTGGCAGAAATCAAAGAATACTTACTTCTTGACCCTTTGTGGCAAAAAAATTGTCATCCTAGCACATTGCCTAGGCAATTATGTGACATGAGTGTTTGCAAAATTTGAGGTGTGGAATGTTTTGCCCCACAAAGAAAATAAGATTGAATAAAGGATAAATAGGATTTGCATAGGAGAGGAGAGAATCCTCAAGAATCCTCACGCAGACTCCCCGCTGGGCAGAGGAGCCTGACGGGGCTCAGTCTCATGACCCAAGAGATCATGACCTGAACTGAAACCAAGGGTTGGATGCTTTGAACCAGCTGAGACACCCAGGTGCCCCTGAGCTATCTTATTTTAACCAAATAAATATTTTGTTTTAAATCAAGTGAGCGTTGAAGACTTAGCATGAGTAAGTCACGCCATTTAATCCTGGCAATATTTTCCCAGTCTGGTGGGATTTTATGGTGTTGTTGAGTGGAAACTATGGTCAGAGTTGAAAGTGTGGGTTCCTACTCTTACCAACTGGCTGAGCTGGGCAGACTGTGGTATGCCAGCATAAAGAGGACTCCCCAAATCTCAGGGTTAGTACAACAGAGGTTTATTTCTCACTCACCCAGAGCTGGATTGTACCAGTGTGGTTGTCCTGCAGCCAGTTTCCAGGTTCCAAGCCTTCTCCGTCCTGTGACATCTATGTCTCAACATGGGACTTCCTGGTTACCCCAACATGCGAGAAGAAGAATCGAAAGCACCCACCCTTTCTGAAGTGCCTTAGATCAGAGGTGACTCAGATCAATTTCACATCTGTAATCCATTGGCCAGAATTCGTCACATGACCCTTGCTTTGCCAGGAGGCTGGGAAGTAGGGAGGAGCATGAGGGATGCTTGGGGTACCCCCTGCCCCGGCAACACTGGGTCATTGTGGGGAAGCCCATATTTTTTCTGTTCTGTTCTTTGTTCATCATTAAAAGGTAATTAACCCAGCTCTATGTTGTTTCGCATAGTTTATGAAAGAGCCTTAAGTGGTTGAATGAGTTGTAAAATATGTAAGATATAATTGTTACCTGATTTCTTTTCTTTTTCTTTTTCTTTTCTTTTCTTTTTTTTTTTTTTACCTGATTCCTTTTTAAGGTGTTGAATGGTGATGGACTGGGGTCAGGGTAGTCGCTATGCCCCAGCATGCCTGGGACCATCCTAGCTTTTGCCAGTTGACCTAACGTAATTATCGGACAGTCCTCCCTTTCACACCCAGAAATATCGTAGTAGAGACAACAAATTATATGATCACCCCAGCTTGACCCTACCGGTCATCCTTCAAGATTAATGTTAGCTACTGCTTAGGAGCCTTTTCTGAGTCACACTGTTCTAAGCTTTCGCCTGCATTGTTTCATTTAATCATCAAAGCCAACTTGTGAACTAGGTACATGTAATCTCATTTAAGCTAAGGTAGCAGAAGCAGAGAGGTTTGCCTTCAATCCAGGTCTGTCCTGCTCTTAAGCACTCCATGGGACTGCCTCGTTTATCCTTCTTGAGGATTGCTCCCTTGACCCCCCGGGGCCCCACTCCTCTGACACCGGCTTAGGAGCGGTGCCCAGACCACATGCTGGTAGAGGGCTGAAGCCCCTAGTGGTGAGGCGCACCCTTTAGGACCCCTATGAGAAGGTGAGACGTGGACTCCCTATGTGATTCTCCAGAGCCAGCAAGTAGCAGAACCCTTGAGTCTCTTCCGCCCCAACTCCCCTGGCATCGACAAATGCAGCTTTTGTTAACACTGGGCGCCACATCTGACGCAGGGAGAAAGATTTTATTTTGAAATCCAGGGTGGAGAAGAACTCTAGCCAGTGAAGACTTGCCACGTGCAATGCAATCGACTCAAATAGGCTCCTTCCCAGCACAAATGGCTGGGAGGAATTGGGCTCTGTTTTCAGGGAGTTTATTTACAAATTTGTTTATTTAAAAAAAAGCTGAACCACAAGCAAAGACCAGTTTGCTTGCAGGATAATATCAAACAAAAACCCGTTTATTCACGAGATGGTATTAATTTCCCTGGTTTCTGGCCTTCCTAATCAGTGTTCAGAACTGAACCCGTGGAATCAAAGGGAAGAGTTTCTGAAAAATGAGCCAAATGTGCATTGCTTGCTTCAAGAAACCCCCCAGAAAATGATACATGTGGTTTCAAAAGGTACAAAGAAAACTAAAGGAATCCCATTATGAAAGAAAAATTAGATGGCAACTTCTAATCCTGTCTCATAAACAATATAGGAATAACTTTAAAATATTCTGCTTTAAGCATGCATTTAATTTGTGCTCTGGGAACCAAATAATGTTGCTAAGATAAAACATTCTAATAATGATTTATGTAAATTTATTTGTACAAAGTAATGGTGTAGTTGCCTATAGCAAATTGCTTGGAATATGAAATGATATTTATGAGGTCTTTTTTTCCTCTGAATGAATACAATGGAGAAAATGAGAGACTCCAGAAGGGGAGAGAGAAATTCGCGTTCAAAATGGAGTCTGATGCCGTGGCAGGCAGAGACAGCTGGGCCGGTTGGAGGGTGTGGAACTAGTCAACCGACACAGTTCAACATGTTTTCCTGTGATGCTCCCATTCTTTAAGCCATTTTTCAAGTCACACCAAGAGTGAGCGTGCGTCAGATTCTAGAATGCTAGAACCCTTTATTTCAGTGATCATACATTCTGCAGAAACCAGCGCTGTTTCAGAAGAGCCAATGAAAGATCACTTGTTCTCACAGTTCTCATGGTTCTCATGATGTACTCGTTCTCTCGTAAGGCAGGGCACTTACAACATGGGGTACAAAGAGGCCAGATGTAATTAAAAATTGGGCAATTAATCTCCACTCCCAGTTACTTTAATACCAAGGAGAGTTATGCTTGAGTCATAAATGGGGCCCAAGTGTTAATAATATACAAGACACAAACCCTCCCAAGGACTGATCGACAGACCTACAGGGAGTTTTCCTATTGGCTGCCCAGTTGGCCCCTTTAATAATGGCTCTAGGTGTTTCCTGGAAAACTTTAATTAAATAGAAATCCCCATATATGTAACAGAGTGAGAGAATTTCTGGAGCTATGCTTTGGCCTTGTAAGTGCCCAGTAAAATTTGTCATAACCTGTACGATTTGGAAAAGGTATGATATTAGCACCTTAGTTTTAGAAGGCATTTATTTATTTTTTTCACCCTCAGAGTGTTTTTACTATCCCCCTTGGTTATTGCAGTCATTTTTTTGAGATAGGTAATTACAGTTTGTTTTATCTCCAGAGGGAAACTTAGAGCCACAGAAGTCACAAAGCAAGGTCACGAAGCAAGGCATCATGGGGTTGCTGGGGGTTGGGGGAGCAGCTTCCTCACTAACTTTGCTGCTCCCTTTGTCATCCAGACTAAAGCAGATGAGAGACTTGTGGAATCTGGAGAGCTTGATTTATTTAAAACCAGTTCTGAGTCTTGGTCCCTCATAAGCCGCTGTTGAGTAGCACCAACTACCTGGAGAAAAGTGGGTTTGTCTAATTGCAAAGACTGATTTTGCACTCCAGCCATTAGCTGTAGCGTGGCCCAGGCCTGGGGGCTGATGTTAGAGCTGCTGGCGGAGGGGGCGTAAAGCCTGAACAGGACTTTCAAATAGTGAAAATCACCCTGGCTTCAAGGAAAGAGGGGATGGCCTCAGTTTTTTTAGTAGCCCCAGTTCAAGTACATGTACCAGAAAAGCTGTGGCTTGTGGCAGGATTGGCTTTAGTTTTGTGGTCCAAGCTTCCCAGGGTGAGGCAGTGGATGTTAGGGCCACGGTTCCAGATTCCAGTCTTTCCTCTTCCTAGCTGAATGACTTTGAGTGTGATTTCTGAGCTGTGGATTCCTGGAAAATCATGTAAGGTACCTGAGTCTCCATTTCCCCATCTGTAAAATGGGAATACTGATCTCTACCTGGTAAAGAGGACGTGAGAATGAAATAAAATCATTCTTATAAAATACTGGGCATGGTGCTTGGCAGATAGTGAGCTCTCCTTTTACGGCAGCTCTTAAAATGATTATAATTGTTATTGCTTGAGAATGTATGCTCCTGACTGGTCATTGGAAATGAGATTAAAACCCATCTCTCGGGGCGCCTGTTTGGCTCAGTCGTTAGGCGTCTGCCTTCAGCTCAGGTCATGATCCCAGGATCCTGCGATCCAGCCCTGCAGTGGAGTCTCTGCTTGGCTGGAAGCCTGCTTTTCCCTCTCCCACTCCCCCTGCTTGTATTCCCTCTCTCGCTGTCTCTCCCTCTCTCTGTCAAATCAACCAATAAATGAACTTCTTTTAAAAATGCCAGTCTTTAAAAAAATAAATAAATAAAATCCATCTTTTATTTACATGAGAACTAATCTAAGAGATTTCTAAGTCAGTTGTTTCAGGGTACCGGAAGGTAGCAAGGTAAATATGGGAGTCCATTTGTTTGTGCAGTCAACAGACAGCTCTCGATGTTGAAGGCCTTTTGCAAGCTGCTTTCGAGGGATGGAGAGGCCAGAGACAGAGTTCTGGTCTCAAGGGATAAGGGAGATTTCTTTTCTTTTCTTTTCTATTCTCTCTCTCTCTCTCTTTTTTTAAACGTAGACACTATGCAGGCCACGTTAGTATCGATGGTCTTTGTCTTCCAAGGATTCAGAAATTAAGCTGATCTCAATCCTTAGATGTTGCTCAAAGCCCTGGTTCTGGTCCAGATTCTGCAAGTTGGTTCTCTTTAGAGCAGGCATCATGGCTGGCTGTAGAGTAGGTTTGTGTCAAGATAAATGGATGGAAAGTCTTTGGTCACCTGCTCCTCCCGCTGCTTCTGCCTGCAAAGAAAGCTATTCACATTCTTTGCACATGTGTTCTTGGCCATTGTAGGTCAGGCCCCTAGGCTGAAAGTGTGAATACACCCTTTTGTTAGAATTCATTTCCATTAGAAGCATATAGACTACTTTCTTATCAAGGGTTGAAATGAATCCAATGTAAAATGTGTTGACTTTTTTTTCAGATGGCTACGTAGTTCTATCACCTTAGAAAAGGTGTTTCACAGAAATTCTCTGAAGGAAGATAAGGAAATGTGAAACATTCTCGGGCGAAATGAGAAAAGAAATAATAATTCTCAGATTCCGGATCCGGTCTGGTCTATTTCAGGGGCTCCTCGACACCAGGGGGCCTCCTGCGTGGAAGGCAGAGGGGATGCTGAGGTGCCCCCTTTGAGCGTGTAGACTGATGGGGGTGCAGAGGGCATCCAAATATGCATAAACATTCAAAGATGACTTTTCCCTGGTCCAAGGCAAAGAGAAAAATAAGCTCAACATAGTGAGTTCAGTATCCATCCTTGGCAAAATAAAAAGTTGGCAACCTACGCTCGTCCCCAAAACTATTTTTGCAATCTTATTGTGGTGCAGAATCACGATCTGGGAACCTCCCTGACTTGAGCTCTCTTGCTTCTCTTTGGTGTTATTCTCACCTCCCTCTCTACCTTCCTTGCTGGCTCCCACTACTGTTTACTGGGAGGTCCCAGCCTGTGGCTTATCCTTCTTATTAGAAAGGAGATTAGCAAGTGTTAGAGACATACCAGCAATTAAGACCTTCTTCCTGGTTTAAGGAGGAGAAAAAAAGCAGTTGAAAAGATGAGTAGGCATCTGCCCGTAGCTCTCTGGATTAAGAATGCGCAGTCACACGTGTATCTCCTGGTGGAAATCTGGCCGACCCCATCTCAGCAAAGGCTGAGGGTGGGCGGTTACTCCCCAGAGAACATGCTATAGCGTGTTAAGTTGTTTCCCTACACTGGATATATGTGTGTCCACATTAACTTATCCTCGCTCTGGTATATGCATAGGAACTCCCGAAATATTCGATATTTGGGTGTTAACGGGATCGTCGTTTGGGCCCAAACTCGGAACGATGCTTAAAGCTTGGAGCTCCATCGATGGTGCTAACCACAGAGCACAAGACGGAGAATTTAATAAGATAGAATGAGCCTCAAAGGAGCAATCAAAACTCAGAGCAGGGGCATCTCCCATGGAGTCAGAAGAAGAGCAGTTTTGAAGTTGGTTCCCCTTGAAAGAAAATGGCATCCCAAATTGCCCTTGTTAATATAACAGCTCACAACGAAGGAGGGGAGGGCACTCTTGTAAATAGTCATTGCAGGTCCAAGCAAAGGGCCTCTGAGCAGGTAGGCTTTTAGCAGCTGACACTCCAAGCCTCGTAGAAGGTGTCCTGGTGGGTCGAACGCACCCGACGGCAGGTGGGGAAGCTCACTCTCCAGCGTGACTTTATTCCTGCCAGAAGCTGGGGAGACCTCACTGCCACTGAATATCAGACGATAGCACTCCCTCACATCTAATACGTATTCTCCAGGGGAACAAAAAGAAGCAGGAGATCAGTTGTGGTAGCTACCGGAAGGTCCCCATTACTCCTCAGAGTTTCATAGACTTTAGCTGTGATTATTTTGATCTGGTCAGTGGACACCCTCTCTCCTGAATCAGCCTTGGGTGCACTGGCGGAGACCTGGGCGGTGCTAAGCTGTGTTCGAGGACTAGATGATTTCTAGAATGTTCCATCAGGGGCTGCTAAGGTCAATAAAGGGATGACCTGCTCTTTCACAGGTATGTGGCTCTGTGCTAGGTCGTCACGTGCTTGATAAATGCTTCAAAATAGTGATGGACCTATTTTTATCATGGCTTTTCACTTGATGCCTCCTGTGAATATGACTGAAACGTTAGTGTTACAAGAATCTATTGTTGTGTATATCCGTATATCCATGTATCGCATATGTACATGGAAATATATGTGTGTGTCTGTGTGTGTGTGTAAATAAATAATGTCATGGGACATTTTATAGGATTCATCGTTTTCTGAAGACGTTGGAATATCTAAATTACCGCCCACTGTAACTGGTTTCACTTCTCTATCATTCAGTCTCTACTTCTTTCTTAGCTCTTCTGTCTGGGACACGTAAGTAGCCTCTGAATATATGGGCGCTTAACGGAACAAAAATGTCAACAAGCTGCTATTTATTTTCTTAAACAGCTTGAGCAGAGATGTTTGGTTTGATTGCCGAAAATTGTTAGCTTATCACCGAGCTGTCCTGATGATTCTTATTATTCAATTTGCGTTGCTTACAATAGTAATTATTACTACATAAGAGAGCATGATGCTTTTATTTGTATAGTTCTTTCATTAATAATTTAATTGACTATTACATCCAAGTGGTTCTGTGACACATACATCAGTGTACTTAGAGACTGGCCCTCGGCACCTGGGGAAATCAGGATTTAAGTGTTGTAAGGCTTGGGCTGGGAGACAGGTGGTAGGCACGTCCTTTGGCCCTGACATCCAATTGGTTGGCTGTAGGTTTCCCTCATATTTATTTCCAAAGCATTTTACTGATTTACCGGCAGTGACTCTCATCTGATCATTTTAACAACCCAAGAAATAAGATTATGATATAGTTACTTGGCTCACTAAAATGACTGGATTGGTACTGATTGATGAATGGAAAGATGTCGGTGGCTGAAACACTGTGTTGACCCAAAATGATTGAATTGGTGGCTTCACTTAAATAGAATCTGTGTCCACAGGGCCTGTTCTTTAGAAATGGGAAGATTTTATGGTCACAGTTTAGCCGGCATTCCTAGACTGCACTACAGCTGTGTAAGACATATGTTTGGATCCATCTTGCTATAGAAAAACTTAGTTTGTGGATTTTTTAGTGTAGGAGAGTACTACAAATTTTGTCCAAATCCATGTTTTATATATTAAGTAAAATAATGACTTGAAATATGCCTTTGGAGGCATGAGAACCAGCCTTGGGTGGGTGTCAACCCATAGTGATGTTCAAGGAATCGCATTTCAAAACTCGGGATTCAACAGGGGAAAGAAAGTCATCAAAGGAATTCCCATTTGGCAGCCAAGCCTGACATCTGGGAAGATCATGGAGGACATTTTTCATGTCGGAAATTGGAGTTTGTTGAAATGATTGTCAGGGCGCCTAGGTGACCCAGTCAGTTGAGTATCTACTCTCGGTTTTGGCTCATGTTGTGGTCTCAGTATCATGAGCTCGAGCCCCACATCGGGCTCTGTGCTCAGTGGGGAGTCTGCTTGAGATACTTTCTCCGTCTCCCTCTGCTCCTACCCCTCCTCCCTGTACTCTCTCTCTCTAATAAATAAATAACTCTTTTAAAAAATAAAGTAAAATGATTGTCTTCTCCTTCACCAGCCTTGAGCAATGTTCTTCACATCCTTCAGAAGAATGCACTAGTCACCTGAAATAGGACTGGCTTCTTTCTTCCGTATGGTCCTTTCCAGGGACTGAACCAAGGGGTGGTTGGGGGCTCTCGTCCCCCCATACTCTCCATCTCACACAGATACAAGCCACTGAGACAGACGTTCACTGTGTTCATTATAATACAGGTGCAGCACCCCATGAAGTTCCCCCGCCATCCCCTTCCTGGCCACCGGATGCTACCTCGAAGCCCCTCCTACACAGACATTCCAGAATGACCACAATTCCTTGGTTTTCCCTTCTTGGCTCTTCCTTGTGGACTGTCCTGGTGTTGACGCCACCCTTTAGATTTCATTTTCCTAACTGGGCCTCTGAAGGTTTCTTCTTGCAGAGACGGAGGTGGTGGGTGGGGGCACTGGTCTGTGCATACAGCTGTCTGGAGGGAAGTCGTTCCTCACTCACCTAGCTCGGGGGCTCCTGTGGTCCTTGCCTCCATTCTCTTGTGGCTTCTGTCAGTCTCCATCAGGCTGCTCCAGGGCACTTGCTGCAAGCCTCCCAGCCTGGGACAGAGCGCTGGGGTCTGCGCTTGGGTTGTCACCATAACGAGTTCCTTCACGGCCTTGGTGATGTTGCGCGAGGCTCCACAAGGCATTTATATGCACTCAAGAGAGACTCCCTTAACCATCAGAATTCAGCTATCTGGAATATAATCAGAAGTTAGGAAGACCTAAAAACGTCTCAGAGGACAAAATAGCTCTCTCCAAAGCCAAGCATTAAACTTTAAGTAGATCTTTGCTGGGTTTGTGTTTTTAGTGTCACTACACTCCCAATTAACTTGGCTTTATGATTCTCTTTACTTTTATAGATGAGAAAACCTGAAGGCCAAAGAGGCTAAATAATTTGCCTAAACTCTCCAAGCGATGAGTGGTAGAACAGGTTCTTACAATTCTAGACTTAGGAGGGTAATCAGCGATCCGGATGGTGGCAGCAAGATAAAGAAAAGGGTTGAACTGTGTTTAACTCTTGTAGAAAGTAGTAGAAAGATGCACAGTAATTGCAGGATGGTTCCCTTCAGAATGGCCACTTTTATTTTTTAATTCTAGTGTGTGATGAGTTTCTGTTGGCTGAGAAATCCCAGCAGGTAGAACTGTGCTTCCTGATTCTGCCACACGAATGTGAAGTTACTAGAGTTCCCGTTGCTGAACAGCTAGGTTAGAGACGCTTATGAACTATTTTTTGTATCGTCAAGAGGAATGAAGCCTTGATTGGGTCTGGGTCGTGGGGATCAGCCTGGTTCTGGTGTGCGTGGGCAGGACGTAGGCAGCCCCCGGAATATCTCAGCTCGGGGCCAGGCCCTTCCCCCATGACTGAGGATGGCTGCTTCCCACAGGAAAGACCCTGCACAGAAGCAAATGGCCACCAGCTCACTGACATTCACCCGCATTCTTCATTGGTGTCAAGCTTCACCGTTTTCAAAGTACTGTCCTGCCCATGATCTCTTTGGCTTACGGCAAGCCCGTGTGTTAGGCAAAGCGGGCACCGGTGTCCTTCCCGTCATCCAGGTGAGGACAGCCAGGCTCGGGGGGAGGTGCCCGTGGCGGCGATGCTGGGGAGAAGCAGGATCCGAGCCCTTGTCTAGACCATGCACTCAGTTCCTCCCGCCACTCAGAACGCCCGTGCTGTTCATGCCTGGCTGGGGAGGGCACCAGATGGTAATGGAAGGAGATTCTTTCCCTCTTCCAAGGAGCTTTCTTTCCCTGTTGGAAAAGGCCACTTTCACAGAGAAGGAGAAAGGAATGCAAAGGTCCAGTCACGGCATGAGCCACTTTGCTCTGAGATGGAAGAAACACTCAGGATGACATAAACTGGAGAAAATCACTCGGAACCTCAGGCAGTTTTTGGACAAGGCTTGCTTTATCTGCCAGCCTCAGTCAGCGACTGTGTAATTGGAAGAGCCCCACAGCCCTGCTTCCTGGGCCGAGGACCAGGCTGGGACGTCCCTCTCTGGCCGGGAGCACACACGCCTTGGGATGGCTGCTCCCACGGGCGCTCTGACCCTAATCCTGGCCACAAAGAGCCCCACCGGCTGGCGCCCTGGACCGGGAAGAAGAAGGAGGGTGGCCGTAGGTCATCAAATGTTCTTCTGATGTGGGGGGGTCGGGGCACCCTCGGGTGGACCGTCCCGAGATCAGGTCCAACTTATCTCTGTAACTAACTCAGGTTCCACTTGAAGCCAGTTAGAGGAGCACCAGGTCTCTGCTCTCCTCATCTGTCCATTAAAGAGTTCATAACTTCGCTCATTATTTAAAGAGGCTCAAATCGAAACAACAAGGCCATACCACTAGTATTTTGTGTCACGGGCGAATATTTCAAAATTTCGGAATATCCAGTCCTGGAGATGGGTCGGGAAACAGGTACGCTCCCTCAGTTTTCAAGGGAACCTAGGTGGTGCATTTGACAACCTCTGTCAAAAGTTACACGCACACACCCCCAGGTTCACCCTTACGGATGGATCCTATGGGTTTCCTCGTGGAAATATCAAAACTAGTGAATGAGGGGATCGTAATGTTGTTTATACTGGCAACAGCCCCAAATCGGATCGACCCTCGGTACCCATCACCGGAGGATTGGAAGAGCGTATATTCTCAGCACAACAGTCAGCATTCCACTTATGAAATAAATAAGCCATGGGGTTGTCACGTACAACATAGGGAAGATAGTCAACACCACTGCAACCACTTCGTGTGGTGACAGGTGGTAACTAGATGTAATTGTGGGAATTTATTTAATACTGTAGAAAAATTTCGAATTATTCTGATGTGTACCTGAACCCAGTAGGACTTTGAGTATCTTTGAAATAAAAAACAGGATGAGTTGGAGAAGGCACAAAGATATAATGGGAATAAGTAAAATGATACTAGTGTACATTTTTTGAGCGTCATCCACATTCTGAGAACTTTACACGTATTAACTCACCTGTTCCCCATGTTACAGATGGCAAAGCTAAGGCACAGTGAGGTTAAAGAAACTCAAGACTATACTCTCACAAGAAAGTAGCGTGGGGGCAGGAGCACAAGGCAAGCATTCTGGGGTCAAGGCAAGCATTCTGTTCATTGCCTTCTTTCTTAGTCTGGGCAGAACACAGTTCAGCATGGCTTCCTGGCATGCTCCCATTTTTGAAGCCAAATACCAGAGTCTGGAGGGCCGATAAAAAACAGAAACTTATTTCTCACAGTTCTGGAGGCTGGAAATCTGGGATCAGGGTCCAGCCTGGTCTGAGAAGTCTCCGACCTCTGGCTAGGGAGCTCTGCTCCCATCTCTTTTTTATTCATGAGGTGGGGATTAGGATTTCAGCATACGAATTCCTGAGGGGGGGTCATAAGCATTCAGACCATAGCACCTTCTTAAGTGAAGAAAGGCAAGTTGCAGGAAAGTGGGGTCCTATTTATGGCAAAAAAATCAAGTCATATATATATGCGTATATATGTGTGTGCATATATATATACTCATATTTTTATCATTATTATTATGTTTTAAAGAATTTATCTGTTTATTTGACAGAGAGAGAGAGAGTGAGCACAGGTAGGCAGAGCAGAAGGCAGACCCAGAGGGAGAAGCAGGCTTCCTGCTGAACAGGGAGCCTGGTGTGGGGGTTGGTCCCAGGACTCTGGGATCATGACTTGAACGAAAGGCAGACACTTAACCGGCTGAGCCACCCAGGTACCCCAAAAGCAGGATACACAGGAAACAATAGGGAGAACTGAGGCTTCAGGTAGGAGAGAAGGCAACTTTTTATACATTACTGTACTATTTTGGTTTTTTTTTTAAAGGGTATGTTTATGATTTTTATTTTTTGATGTTCACATAGGGCTAATCCATTTAGGTGGTAGGACTAGGGGTTATTTACATTTTCTTTAAATTTTTCTATATTTTAAAATTATCTCTTAAATAATTGCATTTTTTTTTAAGATTTTATTTATTTGACAGAGAGAGAGTACAAGCAGGGGGAGCAGCAGTGGGATGGGGAGAAACAGGCAACCTGTTGAGCAGGGAGCCCGATGTGGGGCTCAATCCCAGGACCCTGGGAATCAGGACCCCAGTGGAAGCAGACGTCCAACTGACTGAGCCATCCAGGTGCCCCAGTATTTGTATTTTTAAATGAAAAGATTGGACATAACCTCTGAGAGTCCTTTCCAGATTAGAAACTTCCTGATTGTATTTGGTGAGCATGAACCCAACCCTATTTCTTGTGTAACGTGTAATGAAACCGTGTTCCCTGCCCACAGGTCCAAGCTGAATCAGGTAATGGTGGACGGTGATAAACACCCTTGGGACCCATACACCACCAGGAGCCCACCATTCTCTGCTGGAGACTGGCTGGTCTTGCTGGGCCGACACTCATTTTCTTCCTCAGCAGAGAGTTGTGTCTGAGTCCAGGGTACGGAGAGCCACTTCGAGAAGGGACCGGGGAGAGGTAGGAGCCATCTGTGCTTAGGGGCCCGGGCAGGTTCCAGCCTGGACTGGATCCTTCTGAGTTCATGATTCTCACCACCACGGACAACAAACGCTAACACTCATTTTGTTCCAGGCACTGTGCTGGTCTCGTCATGTGCAAGCACAAGGGTTACCATTATTCTCTCCGTTCTGTGCATGAAGACGCAGATGTGCCCCCAGCCTCTGCCTCAATTTTTGAGTAGTGGACGGGGCACACCTCCCCCGACATGCTGTATGCCCCAGGGGGTCAGCGTGGTGACTGGAACAAGAATGGAACTGAGAAAACCCCCAAGAGCAGGGAAGACCTCAGAGAGAGTGCTCAGATTCTCGTGCGGTTGTCCCAAGCCCTCCGTCATTTTCCAGCTCATCGTAAAGAGTCTGCTTTAATTGGGAGCAGGGGAGAGGGCGCTTGTGTCTTACGGTCCCTCGGGACAGTCTCTTCATCCCTGCCTTAAGGCACTGACCACAGTGTATAGTAACTGCTGTTATGGGTTGTGCCGCTGCCTAGGATGTGGGATCCTGGGGGGCCAGGTCCTGATTCAGCTCGCTGATCCATGTGCCTAGACCTGAACCTTACTTAGGACGCCAGGAATGTTTCCAGTGGGGTTAGAGGTCGTGTGTGGGGACAAAACAGTCGTCTAAGCCATCAAGAGGCATAGAAACCAGGTGGCACAAAAATATAGCCCCTATACTTGCTTTCAGTTGGTAGAGAGATGAGAAAGAGGAGAAGGAAGTGGAGCACCCTTAGTTTGGCCAAGTCATGTTTGGTAGCAAAATGGCTGCCCCCTGGGGCACCGAATGGATTGGTTGCTCCCACGCCTGTTTGCTTTCAGCAGAGACACTTGTGTGCCTCAGTGAACCGAGTCGTGATTTAGGAGGGACAGACACGGAAGGAAAAGAGATGAAAAGGAGGGGGAAAAATGAGTGGAAGTGACGGGAACAGAGACACTGGGAGCTGGTGGAGGTCGGAGCACCAGGGAGGCTTCTGGGGGGACGGGCCCTGCATTTGCTTGCTGACTTCTCCCTGCCCACACTCTCCGTGGTGCTCACACTGTACTCATTTGGACGCAGCTGGTAGAAATTCTTTTTTGTATGTGTGTGGATGATTTATAGAAATGAATAAAGCTAAGGAGATGCGGACTACCCCGATATTCTACCTCAATAATCAGTCTGTAAAAAGCAAACAAAAAAAGTCCTATTCTTCAAAACCTAAATATGGGAATGAGCATTGAAAATTAATTTTAAGATACAGTCCAGAACAATGTCCTAAGCCCGCCACATCTAGACAGCTCCAGAGTCGAGATTTAAGTGGAGAATTCCAAGAATGTCTTCCACTTCTGTCAATGGCGCCAACAAATCTTCATCTCCTGGAGAGAATGGAATATGACCTCTTGGTACCTGAAATGATAAACAGCTCAGGTTGGAAGTGTCCGATCACTCTTCCCCTTCTTTGCAATGTTTAAATCTGAGTTTCAGGGAGACCCTTCTGTATGTGGCCAATGGCATAAAACATACCATCTTGTGCGGCCACCTTGAAAAGTTCCTGCCGGGTGTTACCGAAGAATTAAGCAAGATCCCACTTCGTGAGCTAAGTTAAGGAAGGTTTCTCAGCCAAGGCGTCTGGGAAGGGGAAATCACTCAGAAGTTTTCCAGGTGTTGCTGGAAAGGTAGTAGATGCTATGGCCATGGGTATGTGACGCCAGGTCTGCTTTTTAGTGAGCTGGACGGACGAGAGCCCTTGGCCGTGATTCTGGGGAAGGCTGTGTGCCAGAAGAGCAGGGACCTGAGCTGCCTCTGAACTCCCAAGTTAGCATAGGCTCTGCCCTGGTCTGGGCAATGGGGCAGGCCTGGGAAACAGGAATAAGCTAGAGGGGCATCTTGCAGCTTCTCCCATACACGATACTTCCTTGTTCTCTGGTGCCGCACATCCACTCAGCTGATGCGATCTAGAGAAGACAGGCATCTGACCCATCTGCATCACACAAAGCTGGGGACCGTGGACTGACTGATCTCTTCAGGGCCATTGGTCCACAGCCAGGTTATCGGGGCATCCCAGCTTCTTAGGACTGCCACGTCTGGGCCCCAGTGGCTGAGGCTGGAATGAAGAGACCTCAGGAGCCAGATGCCTCTGCGGATTAAAGGCTTTTTCAAAATCCACTCTCTGTTCTAGAAGAACCAGAGGCTATGGGAATAACCTGAACGCAGAGTGCTTGGCTGAGGAAGACCAGTTATGGGTCAGAACGGGTCACTTAAAAACTGCCCAACCTGTAATCTTCAGGAGTAAGGGGAGGGGTGCACACGTTTAGTTTTGAACCTCCCCTGCCAGAATTCCCTCCCCTCCTAGAATGTCTTCTCCTCCAGCAAGCCTGGTCCAGCTAGGTCGTGGGGATGACAGAAAAAATAAATTATGTAGGAATGTGTCCCTTGTGAAATGGTTGTTTTGATAGCGTTAGCCAGATGCCTTAACCTCCTAGCCCAACGCCTTTGACCTTGAATGATTTTTTTCAGTATCAGAGGTTTCCCTAAGGAAGAAGAGTTAGGACCTTGCTTTCTGTCTCATGATTGGGAGAGCTCATCAGAGTTGCCCTTGGATTCCTACTTTTCCCTGCTCCATTTCGAATAGCCTTCTGGCCTTGTTTCTAGCCACCAAGAACTCAGGAACACCGAGACAGGGCCTCCATGCTCCCTGCTGTACTGTCAGGAACCGTCCATTAAGAAAAAAATCCAGGGCGCCTGGGTGGCTCAGTGGGTTAAAGCCGCTGCCTTCGGCTCAGGTCATGATCCCAGGGTCCTGGGATCGAGGCCCGCATCGGGCTCTCTGCTCAGCAGGGAGCCTGCTTCCTCCTCTCTCCTCTCTCTGCCTGCCTCTCTGCCTACTTGTAATCTCTCTCTCTGTGTCAAATGAATAAATAAAATCTTAAAAAAAAAAAAAAGAAAAGAAAAAGAAAAAAATCCAGTGTTTCTAAATCTTATTTTATTAGGCCGAAAGCTGATTACCTAGAGTGGATGCTCCCGTGAGCAGAGCCTGTCTCTCTCGTTCACTGCCATGACCCCAGCCCTGTTCCTGGCAGGTCGCCAGCATCCAGGGAGGACAGATGTGGGCCCGGATACCACTGAGGCTTTCTTTGCATGCTGGCCTCCAGGTTCTAAACACCTTTTCTCCCCTTCCCTAGTCTGACCTCTCTTTGAATCCTGTCCGTCTTCCCATGTCTGTCCAGGTAGTTGCCCACTGAACACCTATCTTTTCTGATCACCCCAGTTCTAGTGGCGTCTGCTTCCTTCCGGCACCTGCCCCATACATCACATTGTACGTTTCAAGGAATTTCCTGCAATCCTAGTTAAAGTGCTATAGGTGTCAAGGACTTGCTTTTTATTATTGTCTTTTAGATTAGAAATCCTTAAAGGCTAATAGCATCACTCTCAGCTTCGGTTTCTTTTACTTTCTTCATTAATTCATTAACATATTCATTATTCATTCAAACAAATATTCCTTATGTGTTGTGGGCCAGGATCTGCCCTGGTTCAGTGGAAACGGTGAGAAACATGCTGCTGAGGCCCCTGTTCTTGGGGCATCTACCTCCTGGGGGAGGTAGGTATTCACCCAACAGACAAGAGATTGCTGATTACGGTCCGTGCGCTGAAGGAAGTCAGATGAAGTGCGAGAAGGTACTGAGGTGCTGCTGGCTTGGGAGGACTTCTCCAAAGGGAGGACTTTTCAGCCGCGGCCCAAGGAAAGCAAGGGTGGGGATCATCGCTGTCCTGGGGGTCGTCAGGCCTGTGAGCACGGAAGGCCTCTTGCCTTGGCTGCTTTCTTGGTGCCCGGAACATCCTGCCTTTTTTTTGGTTTGGTTTTGTTGTTGTTGTCGTCGTCGTCGTCGTCGTTTTTGCATTGTTACTTAAAAATAATCATAGACTTGGAAGTTGCAAAGAAAAAAAAAAGTATAGAGAGGACCCTTGTACCCTTTCTGCAGCTTCCCTCATGATAACGTCTTCCAAAACTATCCTGTCTCTCATTAAAACCAGGAAATTGACATTGGTACTTTGTTCTTAGGTAGACTACAGACCTTGTTTGGAGGATTTCGCCGGTTTTTATATGTATTTGTTGCATACAAAGGTCTTGCAGACGTCTGTGTGTGTGTGTGTGTGTGTGTGTGTGTGTGTGTGTGTGTTATGTTTTTAAAGTCTATATGTCGGGCGCCTGGGTGGCTCCGTGGGTTAAAAGCCTCTGCTTTCGGCTCAGGTCATGATCTCAGCGTCCTGGGATCGAGGCCCGCATCGGGCTCTCTGTTCAGCAGGGAGCCTGCTTCCTCCTCTCCCTGTCTCTCTGCCTGCCTCTCTGCCTACTTGTAATCTCTCTGTGTCAAATAAATAAATAAATAAAAACTTAAAAAAAAAAATAAAGTCTACATGTCTTCATCTCTCTTTTTTTAAAGATTTATTTATTTATTTGAGAGAGGGAGAGAGAGACCAAGCACGAGCTGGCGGGAGAGAGAACCCCAGCAAGCTCCACCCTGAGCGGCTAGCCTGACATGGGGCTTGATCTCACAACCCTGAGGTCATAGCCTGAACGGAAACCAAGAGTTGGACGCTCAACCCACCCAGGCACCCCCTCTTCATCTCTTTTAAAGCTAGTTTCCTAAGTTTGTTTCAGGAATGTCTGACTTCTTTACCCAACAAACATTAATTGAACACCTACTACGTGTCAGTCCTGTGTTGGGTATTGGGGATACGGGGATGATTGCTCCCTTAGCAAACAGGAGGTAGAGGCAGGAGCTCGGTGACGGTCAAGGAAAGCTGTCCAGAAAAGGGGTTGGAGTTGACTCCGTGATAGGGTCTGGATGTGAGAAAGAATGGCCCATCCTGGAAATGCCAGAAGCAAGAAGGGAGTGAGGTCAGCCCGAATCGGGCAGCAGGTTTAGAGGACTAGGAGTCCAGAGTGCCAGGCTGGGGGCGGGGTGCTCGGAGCCTCTTTGAGGATTCCCCAGTGGCTCGCCAGGGAGGGCCTCAGAGTATGATCGGGATTGACTGACAGTCCTGTGTTGCTGATTTTCTCTCTGCTCCATCCTTTTGAGCAATAAAGATGGTGTCTACTCTGTGCAGAACTGACCTGGGAGCGACTCCCGGCCGCGTCCCCAGGCAGAGCACAGAGTACCGAGGTGTCCCCTTCTCCAGCCACTGTGAAGGGGCAGCATTTGCCTGGGAAGCGCACGTGTTTGCGTATCATTGGCGTTTGTTATACACGAAGAAACTAGGTGTTGGATGCTCTTTAGCTGTTTCGTGTAAGTTTTCTGAGGAGGGAGATGCCTTTTGACTTCTGGGTCCACGTGGATTAAACAGTACCCATCGGCCGAAGAAGGAATGTTCGCATCTAATCAGGGCACTTAGTATTTGGCTCTGACCTTTCGAACGTGTCGTTTTGGGGCAGCAGCCCTGTTACAGCCTGCACTGCTCCGCTGGAACACTCTGGAAAGGTGTAACTAGGATGTCCTTGTCTTTTAGAATAAATTGCAAGAAAAAGAAGCCCCACCCCCATCTCCCCATCAAGAAGGAGTTTGGCTCTCTCGAGGAAGGAAAGAAGGAAGGTGAATGGAGGATTCCAGATAAACGAGGTGTGGGCTCTCAGGAGAATTCCAGCACTGGCTGGGCTGCTAGGGTCTCCTCCGTGTTCCTCAGCAGCTGCCTGGGAGGGTTTTCGGTTCCTTCCCCCTCCCCCCAGCCTCCTGCTGCAGGGCTGATGGTCCCCCGGGGCAGGGCGGATGGGCACCTGCTTCCCTTGCTCAGCACATGGTCCCCTTTGAGCTACGGCGGGGAATGTGGCCCTCAGTGGGGACTCTGATACCATCCGGGCAGTTACCATCCCAGCAGAGGGTCTGGGTCGTGTGATGAACCTGCTTTCTAAATCCAGTGGACACTTGCCCAGAAAGGAGAAGTAGGCAAAGCTCTGGGGGGTGGGAGAGACGGGTGTGCATCCTGCTGCCTGCAGCCCTCTCGTGTGGGGGCCTTCCTTGGCCCTGCAAGGGTGCAGGAGCCAGAAGTGGGACGTGCAAATGCACTTGCTGTGGGTAGCCGCCTGGACAGCCCTGTGTGACCCGCTGAGTGTGTAGCCCGTGCCAGAGGCATGAGGAGGGAGAGCCAGAGCAGGCAGCTGGAGCCCCGTCTCAGGGCTCCGCAGCCCCACAGGTCCTGGAGCAAGTCTCTTCATCTCCCTGGACCTCATTTTCCCGCCTGTAAAGTAACAGGTGTGAACTAGATGATCCTACGATTTCTCCCGAAACCAGCACACTGTCAGTGTACGCTCAAGGCTGATGGTTTGGTGCAGACTGAAATTCACTCTGATGACAAGGGGGTGGGGTGCCCAGCTCCTCAGTGGGTTATCAGGGAATGGTATGACCTTTTAGGAATTCTCGTTCTAGGCTTTCCCAAGCTTTTACTGGTCTATAGGAGCAATGGTGTCATTGTCACCTTATCACCGTAAGGTTATTTAAAACGGCCCTGTTGCTTTTTAGAAGGACACATCCTGCGTGCACAACTCTTTCCCAAACCCCCTATTCAGAGGGCCAACTGATTTGTGTGTGATTCAGAGATGAAGATGCTGAGATTTCCTCCCATGTCGGGCCAGATTAGCTTCGCCTTCTTATGGCAGGAGGCGGATGGGGTGAGCAGTGGAGAATTACTTTTTCTGGCCTCTTTGGAGCGCTTGCAAACGAAATTTGTTTCCTTTTGTCCTTTTCCACTCAGTAAATACCGACTTCGACTCTTGGCTGTGAGTGGGGCTGGAATGAGCGTGGCTAATCTCGGTTTAAGAGCTTTATCTTCTCCAGGGCCACATCAGCCAAAATTCTGAGCTGCGGTCCTTGACTGGGACCTAGAGGTGTCTCGATGGTTCTCTTCGCTGAGGCTCAGAGGGAGCCGAGAGCTCTCTGCCCCAGACAAAGTAGCTGGCAGATTGGGAGGCGAGCTGGATAACTTTTTGGTAATTATTTGTTTTCAGGCATGCCAAGGCTGCACTTGAAACTCAAATTATTCACAAGCATAATAGCCAAGCTCCCAGTTCACATTGTATCTCCCTGCTGAGTACAGAAGGAACGGAGCAATTTTCTGAGAAGTGCCTTGTAAAACACTTGTTAAAAGTGCATCAAAGAGGAAATTTGTGTCCACGGTGGACCCACATGCTGAGTTTGCGGAGAGAACAATGTGCTCATCCTGGGAGGAAAGGAAGTCCCTCAACAGAGAGAGAGCCCGAGTGGCTGTCTCCACAAAGGACTTTGTGTGTTTCTAACACGGGGACAGGCGGAGCTGAGCTCTCGAGGCCCAGAGAGCCAGCCCAGGTGAAGGCAAAGAGAAGAGCTGCGGACAGCAGGAGATGGAAGGAGACAATGGATAGTTCTAGAAGGGAAAAGCCTTGAGAGCCTGGGGTGTGGAAGCAGTGGGGGCTTTAGTCGTCTGATCTGGTGTTTCAGAGATCACCCCCTCCCCAGATGTCCCGGGCGCTCTGACTTGGAGAGGAGTGCCTGTGCAGGCAAGACAGATAACCTGATTGAGCCTCACAATCCCCCGTAAACTCACCCGCGTCCGCCCCTCATTTTTCCCAGACCTCCCTCGCCCCTATTTCTCTGTATCCGCATCTCCCGCCTCCTCTAAAGTCTGTTTGGAGAAGTAGCCAAGGCTGCAGAACAGGGCTTCAGCTTTGGCTGAGACTCTCAGTATCTGTCTGCCCTTTTTGATCATTCCTTCTCTGTCTTCCTTCATTGGTCTGTTCAGGTTTTGTTCTGCTCGCATTTATTGAGCACTTACTGTCTGCTGCATGCTGAAGGCCCTCAAGATCTGGCAGTGAACATGACAGGTGAGGGCTGGCCTCTGGCGGAGCTCACATGGACCTGTTCATTTTTATGGCACAGTTTCTTAGGCCCAAGGCGCCATCACAGTAAGTGTGCTGGCTGGATAAATGTCTCAGACCTTCTCTGGGTCACCTGTCCACAGTTCAATGCCCATATTCTTCAGCTGGGGCATGTCCCACTGAAAACAAACAAAAGGTAACCATAACAGAGATTTCTGTTACTACGGATTCCAGGCCTCAGTTCCAGAAATGCCAAGATCATCACTCACCTTAGTCTGTACTTAGTTTATTGGGCCGATCAGGTGCAATGGACTGTCAGTCTTTCAACTTATAAATCAGCCATTCAGTGTCACATATTTATTGAAGACCTAATATGTGTCACGTACCCTGCTTATGTTCTGCATCACCAGCAAATCCTTTTCTCCATACCTTAGAAAGGATTCAAGCTGATTGTGTGAGTAATAAAAATGAATGAATATGGGAAAGGTAGTATCCTTGGGAAGGACTTCTTCTCGTAGGGTTTCTGCTAATGGGCTAGTTGATTTCCACGATTTTCCACAAAGCCAATAGAAGTACAGTCTTCGGCTTCCCCCTCCCTTTCCCCAACTGGTACTATTATTTGTCCCCATTTTCCAGATGAGAACACTGAGGTTTCAAGTAGCTAAGTAACTTGCCCTGAGGTCATACAGTTTAGGGCATGGAAGCAGGATTTGAGTGTCAGCCTCTGGCTCCAGTTTCTGTGCTTGCATGCACTGTGCCTTTGTGAGCACTGCACCTTTGTGAGCTGGCTCAGGTGTCTGGAGGCCAACTCACAATCAGACATTGACTCTTGAGGCTAGAGCTGAACCAGAATTGCCCACAGACTTACTTGCTGGTTCTCGGGCTGGTCTTCCTGTTTTTCCAGTGCACACATCTTTACAGGGGTTTTGTAGGTGTCTGGAAACAGTGGACTAGCTGATGATGTTCTGAGTAGAGCTGTTTTGAAGGAGAAAGGAGAAACATTGTGTTTAAAGAAGAAGCTATTGCTGATGTCAGTAATTAACTAGTGGCTCCAGAAAGGGCAAGTTGAGCTGAATTGTGTAACTTTTCTGATGATTGTAACAGATGTGGCTGTGAGTTGGAGTTGTTAATAATGTGATAGAATTCATTCCCATTTTCTGAGAACCTACTGTGAAACAGACATGCCGAATGTCTGCCATACATGATCCCCATCTTCCCCAACCCCCTCAAAGGTGACCGTTGTTCTTCTGCTTTGCAGAAGAAGAACCAAAGGCTCACAAAGGTTAAGTGACTTGCCCAAGACCATATAGCTTAAAAATCACTAACCCAGGCCTGACTGTCTCCTAAAACCGTGTTTTTCCACTACCTCATTTGATCAATTATTCATTTAAAAATTTTTTTTGCTGAGCACCTACTATGTGCCAGCCACTGTTCTTGGTGCTGGGGATGCCATAGGGAATATGGTAGATGAGGTCTTTGTTTTTTGGAGCTTATACCAAACAATGGTGGCCTCCCAGAGCCTGGGACCCCACTTAAACTAGGCAAGGGGGAAAATGGGATCCAAGTCATAATATGAAGGCCTTGAACCTACAAGGCCTAAAGCCTCTTTGTAGGCAGGATTTAATCAGGCATGTAACTATAGAGACATGGATCCTCCAGGGAGATTTAATTATTTATCAGTGTGTGTGAAAGGGAAAGTACAATTATAGTAGAAGATCCAGAATGGGCATTTTGGATTGGCAAGCTTGTAGTTTTAAGATTCAGGCTGACTTGAGAGCAAACTGCGAAGGGTGGACCATCTGGCTGCTATCTTGGTAGTCTTGCTACCTAGCTTTCCTGTGCCCCCTCCCCCCAGCCCCTTGCACTGACCCCAGGCCTTTGGACCCGTGAGGAAGCCGATGCTACTCCTCCAGCAGGCACCCCTCAGCGTTACTCCACAGGCTGCATAGATGGAGCTGGTTTGGAGCCGCCCTGGTTCTTGTGGCAATTTTACAATCTCTGGCGTACCTGTTGAATGCTGGTAGCATCTGCTTTCTCCCCATTGTTGTGACAAACCATCCCTACGTATTTCCAAATATTCAGTTCTCCCGTTGAGAACTTCAAAAATGTGCTGGTTTTTCCCACTACACCGAAACCCTTTTGCTTTCTTCTGTTGGTTGACTCTACACTAACTCCAAATGGTGCCAGTAAGACTTTTCTCAATTGTTCTTTTCCCATGGTGTCCTGATTTCAGGTCCTGGCTCTGTCCGGTACTTCGACAAATGCCCATTGAGTACCCCTTTTATGGAGGCTCTGGTCAGGGAGGGGTCAGGGTCTTTATATGAGAGAATATCAGAGAGGATTCCCTTCCAGCCCTTACTCTCATTGATGACAAAACTGGAACATGGGAAAAAATTTGTGCAAGCTGACACTCCCAACTCAGAGTCCTACATTCATTCAGTCCATCACACTGGCCACTTCTAAGCACAAAGTAGCTTTAGCGTGAAAGTATTGGGAGAGTTGGAATTTTGAACTATTTCCCTGGAACTGCAGAGATGAAATACATAGCCCATAGCCGCTATTCTCTAGAACCTAGAAGAAACACAGTCCTTAGTCCCCCTCTGGGGCAAGATGAGGGCCAAAGACAGTGTCATAGATCATTAAATAGTGTGAAGATGGAGGAATTCACTTTTTAAGTTCTGATTACATGTTATTGTTTAATGTTCAAAAATAAAAACATTAAAATCCTGGCAAATATAGATATGCTTGTCGTGGGAAGTTGCAAGTCCCTAATGATCCACCCATCAAAGATTTTCTTTGTGCATATATTAACATATCGAATACTATCGTACAAAAATAGGCTGGCTCTTCAGTTTGCAATGTGCTGTTCTTTCTGAGGATCTGTTCCGATAAACACCTCAGTCTACCTGTTTCTTTTACAAGCTGCAAGTGTCTGTTCTATGAACGAACAGGATTTACTGATTGATCCCTTTTTGATGGACATGGAGTGCTTTCCAGTTTTCCTGTATTGCAGACGATGCTGAAATAATTCTTGCACAGGTGTGGTTTTGCACGATTGTGCATTTCTGGATAACACATCCCTGCAAGGAGAACTGCTAAGTCAAAGCAAATGTGCATCTTAATTTTAATAAATATTGCTAAACATCCCTCCCCAAATCACAGGACTTAACTGATGCTCCCATCAACATTGAACAGGAGTGCCTGTTTCTTTACATCGTCATCCATACTGGGTTTTCATGGAGCTTTTAAGTTTTGGACCTAAGTATTTTTAAAGAGACAGTGTTCTCATTTGGTACAACTTACGCTCATTTTTCATGTTTGTCATCTCTTTTGTCCAGGTACAAAGAGTGTAAAGGTATGGTGGTTAGTTACATTTTAGATAGGCATTTCTTAAAAGGGTTTCATTTTTGCTTTATACCTTTAGGTTTTTGGAAACCTGAAGCCAAACTCTGGTTTCTTCCCAATCTTTTTCCCCGTGTTTCCTGCCGGCTTGTTCACTGGCCCCTGGCCCACAGGCTGTTGAATGCGGAGGCATTGGTCTTCTCAGGGCCATTCATATGGGGAAATAGCCCATTTCCAAGGCCCCACACCTTGATGGGGGCCAGGGCCGAAGAGATTTCTTGAAGCTGGCTGATTTTTTAAGCTAAGCTTCCCCTGAAAATGGGCTTCCCCCAGCAGGCTTTAGAGCACACATTTCCTAACCCAGATGGCCTCGCCAGCCTGGACACCTGGCTGGGGAGAACGAGCCGGCTCCTCCTGCGTCCGTATTAGTGCTGCTTCCGTGATGGTGCTGATGGTCTCAGCTGTGCTGGTTCCGCCCTCCCCCAGGAATGCTGGGGAGATAGAGATGGGCTTGGCCAAGGAGCCTTTCCACAGTGGCTCCACTCAAGCACCAGTTAAGCGAAGGGCAGGTAAATTATCCTTCCTTGGAAGGTCACTCTTAAGGGATGCCCTTCTTTTTAAAGTCAAATTAAGAAGAAACAAGATCATCTCTAGAAAAAATAGTGTAATGGCCCTCTTGTTCTGGGTGCTCTCAGTCTGTTCTTCCTGCCTTCGTCCCTCCCTCCCTGCCTCCCTTAGGACACACCCTAATAACACACCTTTATACCTCTTTGGGGGGCACACGGATCCCCGCTTCTCTCCAGCCTGTTCTAGGGAGTGACCTTGGTATTACACACTAGTATGAACGTAGGACACCTGATTTTAGATATGAGGCAAAAGCAGGTAAGGAATGAGCTTAGGTGTGGCTCCTTACTCTCTGAAATCACTCCATCAAAACAATCCTCTCTTTTTTATCAAGTGGCTTCAGAGTGCTGAGATAGTTAGACAAGGCAGGAGGTGGAGTAATAGTGTCCTCTGGAATCCAAATGATTTCGGAAATCCTGCAGTCCCCAACCACCCATGCCTGAGCGTCGACTTCCGAAAATATATTTTCTGTTTTTTAAAAGGTCTTTTAATTTAAAATGTATAATATACACACAGAAGCCTTCACAATTTTTCAAATAGGTAGCGAAAATAAAATAAAGTGAATCTGAAGTGTTAAGGCAGGCAGGGGTGATGAAGATTTTACTTGTGGGACTGTCACCCTCAAGCTACAGTAATTCTCCAGAATGAACACAGAGACACGGCAGCATCCCATACATCCTGGCCTGTTCTCAGGCTGACATCTGCATGGTGACACATTACTGACAGGTAACACAATGAACTGAAAACAGCGATCCAAAGGCCAGCTCAAGGAAAGCCTTGTTAAATTATAACATGGCCCAGAAGCTCCATTTCCAGAATTGTCGGTGGAGGGACAGGACACAGGTGGCCAGTGGTCATATT
This sequence comes from Ailurus styani, assembly GCA_002007465.1. Lineage (NCBI taxonomy): Eukaryota > Metazoa > Chordata > Mammalia > Carnivora > Ailuridae > Ailurus > Ailurus styani. The sequence goes on along the minus strand of LNAC01000012.1, from coordinate 1,381,002 downwards.
TAGGGTTAGGGTCCTGATTTGCGGAACTACATTTCCTGACAACAGACGGGATATTCGGAACATCACATTACCAGATGGTCTTTGCCTTACCTGACAGCAACCGGTCACCATAGGATGCCTCCCGGGGTTGGGTTGTTGGGAAAGAACTGGCTGACTCACCCTGCACTTCTGTGGATGACATCAACATCTTGGCATTGGCGGCAACGTGAGAGCCTCCCTTTGTAAAGTTTGTATCTGTTTTGGGATAGTCAGTCAACAGTGACTTTTCTCTCCTGCTGTCTTGGCCTTTGCTGGTCAGCCTGAGCTTTCTACTTGCAAAATCATGGGCTTCTTATACTGAAAGACACCTTAGGGCTCATCCACTCTACCGGATTGTAAATTGGAAAACTAAGACATCCCTCCTTAAACCGGTGTTGCCTCTAGGCCATGCAACACCCCATAGATACCAAGGAAGGAAAGGCTAGCCCTGGGGGACTTTTCTAGCATGCTGCACGTTCCAGATTCCTTTAACAGGCAAGCCTGGAAAGTTATTTCTGTCAAAGGCACAGGGCACAAAGTTTTAAGCAGATAAAATAGAGAATATTCATTTTTTTTTTTTAAGCTGGAAAGAACTTTGGAGAAGAACTCTTCCTGCGCTTCACTGTCGGAAAAAGATACTGAAGTCCAGAGTGGTTCCAGGGTTCATCCAAGGGGACGGGGTTTTAAAGCAGGCTTATGGTGGCTTGGGTTGGGCTCCAGCGTGTTGATGAAGTTTCAGACCAGTGTATTAATCAAGGAGGAGGAGGAGGAAAGAGGATGAAAGAAGGGAATCCTACCCGCAGGGATATGGACTCTAAGGCTCCTGGGAGAGAAGGAATAGATGGCAGCTGCGGGTCACAGGAGACCTTCACAGATCTGCACCTCAGTAGGTAGATGCTGAAGGCATTATTACTCATAATGCTTTCAGCCTGGCCTGTTCCTCCATGAAGCTGGGATATCAGGAGCTCAGTAAAATAATGCATCCCACAGAATGCATTTCATTAAGTCCTGGTCTAGAAACACTTCTGTGGAGGTCAGGAGACTGTGAGGATGCCCTGAAATGGGCTAGAACTGGGTCCATCCAGGAGTTCTCAGATGTGGGGGTGGTCACTCCTCTCCTGCCAGCCCCTGGCTCAGTAATGCACCAGTGGGAGAGAGTCAGGAGTTGTAGGAGGGCTCTTCTGCCCAGCTTCCATCCAGAGCAATTGCCTGTATAGGGCAGAAAATGGAGTAGACCCGGCCTGTGGCTCTACCGCCAGGCAACAAGCAGATCCTGCTGTTAAGATGGCACTATGAGTGGCTGAAAAACAAGGGAGAAGGCCAGTGTGCCTCTCGTGGCAAGGATACCCTTATATTAGTCCTCTGCTCTGTCCTCTTGCTGGACCCCCCACCTCTAGCCCCTTTCCCCAGAGTCCGTCCCCCTTAACTCAAAAAATCTGACTTTGAGGCCAACTAGATTTCTTTAGAGGGCTGGCTTTCTGGCTCTCCCCATGATCCCATCTCCCCCAAGAGGCCTCCTGATGGCAGACGCCCTTATAGTTGCCGAAGGAGGCAGAAGTCCATGGACAAAGCTATCAGATCCCCATGGTGAATTGGCTGAACCTCGTATGCATATGGGGTTGTAGATCTGGCAAAGCCACAGTTCTGAAAGAGAATGCAAAAGGTCCTATAAGTTGGCCTCCTGCCCCCACAAACATGGTAATTCCAAATGTCACCTTGGCATTTTCTTCTCAAATAAATTCTGTCTTGTTCATATCACAAGGAAACTAGAAGCATGGACTTGAGAACTTCTGTGTTTATTTCTCAGTCCCTCTGATTGACTTGCTGTGTGACATGTTGAACTATTACATTTCTTTCATGGATAAATGTGAACATGAGCTTTGAGATTTTTATCTGTTGAGTACTAGAGGCCTGTGGTTTATTTTGAGTCAAAGAAAACTATTTGGACTTCTGTATTTTGTGTGTATGTTTGTGTGTTTATAAAAAAGGATCCAAGGCAAAGAGTAGCTTAATATTAATGGATGGGGAAGAGCCATATGGATTTTTTTAAAAATCACAGATGATTCAAAAGGTTAGGAGCTATCCTGATAACATTGCCGTCTGGTATGGGGAAGACTTGGCTAGAAGTGTTATGTCCGATTGTTGAGAAAACAGAAGTCATGACATAGGAGTACACTGAATTTGGAGAGGTGCTTTGCCTGTCAGAACACATGAAAGATTTTTATGCTTCAGTTCTTTGTAATGATCTTATGAAATACAGGAGAGATGCAGGAAAAAAAACCCATTTTGAAGATGGAGAAACAAAGACACAGAAGGTAATGTTGATACAGTAATCCTGGCACAGAGATAGGATTTGAATACAGAGTTTCTTTTTCTTTTTCTTTTTAAAGATTTTATTTATTTATTAGAGAGTGAGAGAGTGTGTGTGTGTATGCGCATGCACATACATGCACACACACACACACACACACACACACACACGGCAGAGGGGCAGAAGGAGAAGGACAAGCAGACCTCCCCCTGAGTGGGGAACCTGACTCAGGGCTTGATCCGAGGACCCTGAGATCATGACCTGAGCCGAAGGCAGACACTTAACTGGCTGAGCCACCTGGGCCCCCTGAATCCAGAGTTTCTTACGTGTCCTGGGATATAGCACAGAAGGCTGCAAGGAGGGAGAGTGCACGTAGGTGTTGGACTCTCTTCATCACTGAGATGCTCACTTCTGCTAATTCCAAGTGAATGCTGGCCACGTGGGGTGGGAGTTTGGGGCTTCCTGGATCAGGATCTACACAGCTGTTTTCATTTTCACATATGACCTCCTTGACCTATGGGGTGGGGAGAGAATAATCAATTAAAATGCTCTGATAGACATACTCATTTGGAATGTATCTTGCTGATTTACATTAGGAAGAACAAACCGTTTTCTAAGAAACAATTATTAAAAGTGTGTTTTTGAGGTTAACAGTGTATCTTTAATGCATGAGTGTATGAAAAAAAGACATTTAGGAACCGCTATGACGTTTACTTTTAACTGCAGATATTTATAGACAGGTCAACCAAAACAGACTTGGTGCCAGAGACGCAGATTTGGTGTGGGTCACTGTTTATATGGAAAGAGTGGGTTTTATGCTGTGTCTTGGGGGATGGGAGATGTTTCCTAGTTTGGGAGATAGAAATGGTAGGGTTGATTGTTCACTAGTATTCGGTACCACGCTGTATTTTTCAACAGAGAGGAGGTCAAAGGGATACTGATCAAAGTTCAAGAAGATACTGCATACTGTGTGGGGTTGCTAGATATCAATGAGCTCAAGTCCAGCCCTTAATTCCTCATTAAAACACCTACTGAGGAATTCTACAATTTCCCCCTTACCTCAAGTATTTACTCCATGGAGAAAGCTCATGCTTCTCTATCTCCTAGATCACTGGTGGAGGATATAAATTAGGATTACTTTTCTGGAGAGCCATTCGGCAGTAGGGATCCAAAACTTTACAATGTGAGTACTCTGACCCAGCGATTACACATTTAGGAATTTACCTTAGGGACAGAGAGCTACGTACACTATGTGTGAATGAGGCTGTGCATCCGACATTGTTCACGGTGGCAGAACACTGGAGATGACCTGAGTTTCCAGCAGAACGAAGATGGCTAAGTCATTGGTTGTTCCACATAAGGCCATGCTGGCATCCACGCATTCCACATTGTTTATTAAGCTCCTACTGTGTGCCAGGAACACAGAAGGGGCGATGTCAAGGCTGATATGGTTTCCGCCCACCTGAAGCTCAAAATTTGGTGCAGAAACAGATTTCATACACTGTGAAGTAGAAAAAGGAAAAGAAAACAAGCAAACAGGGCGCCTGGGTGGCTCAGTGGGTTAAAGCCTCTGCTTTCGGCTCAGGTCATGATCTCAGCGTCCTGGGATCGAGGCCCGCATCGGGCTCTCTGCTCAGCAGGGAGCCTGCTTCCTCCTCTCCCTGTCTCTCTGCCTTCCTCTCTGCCTACTTGTAATTTCTCTCTCTCTGTGTCAAATAAATAAATAAAATCTTAAAAAAAAAAAAAGAAAACAAACAAACAAAACACAACAACAACAGGGCACAACATGTATTTACAGTGTGCTCTCACTTTCATTGTATGACTAGAAAAACCTGGAAGGCAGTCTGAATTAACAGAGGTATAGAAGCTTTGGGCTTATATCCATGCATTTTTCCCCCTTTTAATTCTTCTTAGTTTCCAAATTTTCCACAGTGACCATTACGATTTTTATATATATATATATATTTTTTTTAACGTGACTTTGAGGATAGAGAAAAAGAAGTGAGCAGATGTGGGTTTCTAGTTCCAACTCTTCCTTAAACTCATGGTGAGGCCTTGAGCGAATCAGAGAAGCTCGTGAGCAGCCTGGGGGAAGAGGCTCTGAAGCCTCCCTCTCCTCTCAAGCTTCCCAGACCCCAAGCCCTTGCCTCTGCTGAGGACACAGGGCGGTTGTGCTGCAGGGCTACTGCAGCCAGGCTGCTGACGCCCCGGTCCCCAGGCACTTTCCGTCTCCCGGGCTCTGGTCCTCTAGGCATTTGGTGGTGTACTCCAAGGGGGAAAAGGGTTTGTGTATGGGGCATATGGTAATTAAATTAAGGAAGTGCCTCTCACCTAGCAAATAAAAATGGACTTGGATTATCTCAGCCAAATATCCCTGCACCCCGAGAAAACAGATGACAGCAGCTTCATGGATTGAGCCCTATCTGGTGCCAGGTATGGGGCACAAAGCATTTTGCAGAATTTTCCAGGTTGAGGCTCCTGGCACGCCCTGAAGTAGGTACTCAGCAGCCCTATATTATAGGTGGGGACCTTCAACAGAGAGCAGTGACCCTGAGCAGGTCATTTGGGTAGAAAAGCCTGGGAATCCAGCCCCACTCTACCTGCTCTGAAGCGGGGTCTCTAACCCCTCCTCTGTTCCGCCTCCCCCTCCAAGAAGCTGACTCTCCTGTCGCCATACACAGCCAGGGCCGTGTGTGAGGGCGAGTGACAGAAGGCTGGCAACCTGAGGAAGGCAGAGACTGAGAATGGGCACAGTCTTATCTCTGATGAAATTGGACGCAGAGCTGGCTATTCTTAGCCCCGTTTTCTGGGGGGTAATAAATGAGGAAACTGGGGTTTCACACACATACACACAGACAGAAAATATAAACTCCCTTGTGATAACTATAATAAACTTTCCTCCTGCTTGTGATTTGACGTCAAAGACCAACTATTGTTCCTCATATACCTACATCTCACAAAAGAGTGAAAACCTTATACCAAGACCTGACCTTTGTTGTCTGACTGTTTTTCCTGAAAAAGTTTCCTTGCCGGTTCCAGTTTTGCTTATTTAGTAGGTATTTAGGTATTTAAAAAAATCTTTGAGACATACAGGAGATATCATGGACACACGGAAGGGAAACTGTAAGTTAAAATGAGGATAAAGAATTGTTTCTCTTCCCCATCGAAACAATGTTTCCATCAGTATGATAGATACTATTTCCTGTGTTTCAATTTCAGTTCTTCTATAGTTCAGATTCTTCTGATTCATTTTATACACCATGGCCAGATTAATGTTTCTAAATTACCACTCTCATGTCACCATCTCCTACGTTACCTAGAACACTCAGTGGTTCCCCATTATCTAGAATAAAATACAAACTTGTGGGTTTGAACTCAGCTTCCTTCTTAATCTGTCTTCAACTTAAACTTTCCAGCCATCACCCCAGTTATTTCCATGAGTGATCTTCTTGCTCAGACGAATCGGTCTCTTCCATGGTTCTCTGAATATACCCTTGACCTTTCTCACTTTGAGTATGTGTTTTACTGCCCAGTGTGGGAAAGAACCAAATAGAAAGTTCTCCCTTTCCTTTTCCTTTTTCTGAAGTCCTACCCTTTCAGGCACTGCTCACATTTTCCTTTTTTTTAAAAAAAATGAGTAAACATTTCTTGACTCTCCCAGCCTGGGATTGACTTAGGTTACCCTATCACTTACTATCTGCCATTGGAGCCGCATACCCTGTGGGGCTAGACCAGCTCAGTGCATGGCATATCACCGGGTTCCAGAAGCGTCCAAATGAACTGCTAACCAGGAGTGCTTCCTGTCCCAGACGCAGAATACTGCTACATCAAGACAGGACCTCTTAACCTTCAGAAGACAAATAGTAATTCTTCTTGTGGTGTGTTCAAAATGCATATGTTGGGGGTATTAGCTACTTATTTGTCATGCACTTGCCACCCATGACTAATCCTATTATATGAATGAAATGGAAGCCAAGAGGTGAAAATACTTGTATGACCTCATAAAGCTGAGCCTGTTGGTAGAACCAGTACTTGAACCCACATTTCCTTCTGCTAACTTATTAGGGCCACTGTTCCATTTAAACCATGAGTCATAGGCCATCAGGAACTTCTGTAAATATTCTGGTGGCTTTTGTCATCCTCTCTTTTTTTTCTCTAAAGGGCCGGATAGTAAATATTTTAGGCTCTGCAGGCTATGTGGTTTCTGTTGCAACGGCTCAACTCTGGCCCTGGAGTGGGAAAGCAACCACGGGCTCTGCGTAACCTAATGGGTGTGGCTGTGTGCCAGTAATATCTTATTTACAGAAACGGGCAGTGGCCTGGGTTTGGCCTGCAGGTGGTAGTTTGCTGACCCCCTAGTGGGGAAGGTTCCCCTCTCTCTGTTCCTCCTATCAGGCTGGAAAGTCAAGTTTAGGCATAAGAACTTTTCAGTTTGAATTCTGAGCAGGCCCCGCCATTGTGTAGAGGCTAATGTGTGAATTATGTCCACGGCTGGGAAGGCCAGCTGCTTAGGATAAATCGGGAAGTTGTGGCTGTTCAAACAATACACCGGGTACCTAATGAGCAGTAGATAACCGGTCATTACACGAACATGAATGTTGGTCTCAAGGGGAATGTACTGGGGACTCAGCCTTTGGGGCACATAACCCCCTTAACTAACCAGCCTGGGGGTCTCCCCATCCAACCTGAGTATCCCCTTATGCCCAGAGTTTACACCTATGATCCACAGGCTGTCCCACTTCTCACATCTGGACGTGGGCCCCGAGAAGAGTCATAATTTTCTTTTAAAGATTTTATTTATTTATTTGACAGAGAGAGATTACAAGTAGGCAGAGAGAGAGGAGGAAGCAGGCTCCCTGCTGAGCAGAGAGCCTGATGCAGGCCTCGATCCCAGGACCCTGAGATCATGAACTGAGCCGAAGGCAGAGGCTTTAACCCACTGAGCCACCCAGGCGCCCAAGAAAAGTCATAATTCTGACAAATGTGTTACAGTGAGCTCCCCGGTCCTAGCATCACCCACAGTTTCTATTCGTGGCAGAGTGATGCGATTCATCTGCGTGGAGGTAAAGAGCGTTGTAGGGAATTCTTCCTAGGGATGGCTGATACCTCTCTCCTGAAAGGACAGGGAGGTTTGGGGGGGGGTGGAAAAGTCTTAACAAGTAACTGTGTGTTCCCCTCACCCCCATGACTCCATCCTAAGAACATGCACATACTCCAAAGGCAGCCCCCTACAAACAGCGCTTTATCAGTAAGGTCAGCAAGTTTATTCTGGTTCTGCTGTTCTGAGGGGCAGGGCTGTTTGCCCTTTTTTGCAACAGAGACAGCACAGAGATCCAGAACCGAGAACACAAACACCCGAATTTTTCCACAGTCTATAAGGCATTGTGGAAAATAGCAGAAAATCCTAATTAACCCCAGGAAAGAATTTCAATATTTTCTTTTAAAAATTTTTTTAAGTATCGTTGACACACAATGTTACATGAGTTTCAAGTGTCCAACATAGTCCACAATTTGCCTTGCTTGCCCCAACTTGTAGAAGAATTTCAGTGGCCGTTTGATCCTTAAAGTACGAAGAAAGAAAAGGAGGAGGATGTTTCACAGACCTGTACCCCTGGGGCAAATAATAATAATAAAAAAAAATTTTTTTTTTCAAAAAAAAAGAAGAAAGAAAAGGAGGAAATGTTTAAATCTTTATGCTTGGGAGAAAACACCTTGGTTTTAGGCAGTTAATGTAAATCGTGAGTAAATCTTTCTTTAAATTGGCTCTTACCTCTTGTTCTATTATAATTCCCTTTATTTTCTGTATAATAATAGTAAAGCCTTGCGGGGATTTAGCCCGTGCCCAGCATTCCTTCGGGGTACTTTACATATGCTGATTTATTTAATCCTCGGTCAGCCCTGGGCGGTCGGCAGCCTTACGTCCCCATTTCACAGGTGAGGACAGGGAGGCACTCAGAGGTGAGATGACTCCCCCACACCCTCACAGGTACTCGTCCTGCCCTTTGCCTCTGTCGTTTAGTTAGTTAGTTGGTTTTTAATTCTAGTTAGTTAACATACAAATATGGCATGCTTCATCCTTGAGCAGGGGCCTGCTAACCTTGTCTGTATTTTCTGTATTGTTCTAGTTTTAGTGGCTGTGCTGTCAAACCTTTTAAATGGATCTTGCCACAGTCAGAAGTACTTCTCATGGATCCGTTCCCTCCCAGAGCGGACTGACCAGTCCATCATGCCGTCCCTTACTCGGCAAAGATTTCTCGCACTTGCTCTCTGCAGGGTAGGACTCTGCCTATTCGGCTTGTGCAGAAGATAGTGGTGTCCCAGGAGAGCATGGTGGTGCCAGGAGTGTGGGGCCAGGCGACGGAGGGCTCCTGTGTGATGTCACTTTCACGAACTGTCTTCAGCCCCGAAGAGCACACCTGTTTCCCAAGAGTGCACCTGTTAGCTAAGCTCACAGGACAGGTGGAGCAAATCAGAAGGCTTGTGCATTTTTTTTTTTTAAGATTTTATTTATTTATTTATTTATTTATTTGACAGAGAGAGAGATCACAAGTAGGCAGAGAGGCAGGCAGAGAGAGAGGAGGAAGCAGGCTCTCCGCCGAGTAGAGAGCCCGATGTGGGCCTTGATCCCAGGACCCTGAGATCATGACCTGAGCCGAAGACAGAGGCTTCAACCCACTGAGCCACCCAGGCGCCCTTGTGCATTATTTTTAAAAAATATTTTATTTATTTATTTGAGAGAGAGCGAGGGAGCTAGCACAAGCAGGGGGAAGGGCAGAGGGAGAGGGAGAAGCAGACTCCCCACTGCGCCAGGAGCCCGATGCTGCGGGGCTCCATCCCAGGACCCTGGGATCATGACCTGAACATGAGTGGAAGGCAAACGCTTAATCCACTGAGCCACCCAGTCACCCCAGGCTTGTGTATTAATTGACACTGAGAGATATTACTGAAGGGGTTTGGTGAGCTTGGGAATCGGGAAGGGAAGATGGGGTGATTTGAGTATTGAGTGCCACTGGGAAAGTCAACTGGCCACAGCGGGGGACCTACCCCCCCCATGTAACTAGCTCCCATTGTTACTGAGACTCCACCCTCAAGGCCAGGGTTAAGGCTGCTGGGGTGCAGGGTGGGTCTTGGAAGAGGCCTCACCTTGGAGGAATGCGCAGGGTCCTCCAGTGGTCTGCCCTTCCACCCACTGGTACCCCTCCCTCCATTTCAGGAGGACACTTTGTTCTTGAGATTTGTTAGCTCAGTCCACTGTGAGGCTGAGAAGTGGGCCTCTCCCTCTCTCTCTCCTTCTCTGTCCCTGGGATTTTGCGTATGTCTACCCCAATCTTGCAGAAGGATGGCCCTTTCTGTTCTAGCTGTTGGGGGGAGTAGGGCAGAGCCAAGACCCTGAGAGGTAAGCCCCGATAATGATGATAATGACCAGGAACACTGTTCTAATGGCAAAGTCCAAGGTCTTGAGTTCCGCTGGCTCCCTGGGCTCCTCACTGCCCCAAGAAGGTAAAACACACACCACCTTATTAGTGTCATCTTTTTTTTTTTTTTAAGTAATCTCTACAGCCAACGTGGGGCTCGAATGCCTGACCCCAAGATCAAGGGTTGCACACTCCACCCCCGGAGCCAGCCAGGCCCCCCAGCGGCAGCATTTTGAACAGAAAATGAGTGGTCCTGAAACAGAGCGGGTCCTGTCCTGAGTTCAGGGAGGACTGTTGCCAGGGGTTCGGTAGTTGGGAGCAGAGCCTCACGGGAGGGAGCAGGTTCGATGCTGTCGTTCTGAATTGAGCGGGGAGAGGTGGTCGGAGGCTGGGGTGGGACCCTGAGGAGGAACCCCGGCAGTTGGGGAGGAAGGGGAGCTGAGGCTGCCGCTGTGCCTTCGCACTCAGGTCGGGCCTTCCTTTTCTGAGGTCAGATGGCTCCATTGTCTCTCCTTGTGTCCCTCCCTCCTGACCGCAGCTTTCAGCTCTCACCGAGGTTCGGACATGGGGACCGCGGTCACCATACCTGTCTTGCGACAGCCTAATCAGCATCACCTGAACCATAAATGCCATCAAAGGAGACGGCTGGTCAGTGACCAAGAGGTTGTGGCCCCAAGGTGACCCATTGTAGACCCCTGTGGTCCACTTACAAGGATTAAACCCTCTGGCCTGCAGGGAATCCAAATAGGGCTCCGTCTGCCCCATGGGTGTGAGATAGCCCTCCTTCCCCAGCCCTGCCGGAAGCTGTGCCGGAAGCTGTGCCGCAGCCAGAGGCCAGGAAGGCGATCCTGTGTCACAGAAGGGTAGCCCTTGCCTTTCTTGTCTTAGTGGGGGTGGGCTGGCCAAGAAGCAGGACGGGTGAGGCGGGCCGGCGCTTGGCTAGGTGCCCTTTGGGTCAGGCTGCTGGGTTCAGTCTGCCGCCCCTCACCAGGATAACCTTTGGTAGGTCATGCTTAGCTGCTTGAGGCCCAGATCCCTCATCTGTAAAATGGGATCATAGCACCTGCCTCAAAGAGCCCCTAGCCGACTGTGCGGATGCGGTCCTCGAAAAGCCATGACCACAGCAGGCACACAGGAAGCGGATGCAGGCCCGTGTGGCCTGAGGCCTATTCGACTGGGTAGCCCTCTCTAAGAAAAAATGTGAAATAATGTAAAATTACAAACATAAAACCAGGTTTACAAGTGAACACTTGTTTCAAATGATAAAAGAAAATACAATGTGTGTGTGTGTGTTTCAAAGCTTATATCCCAAACATCACAAAATTTAGAAAAAATAACACACATATTATTATTAATTGGCTATTTCACATTTATCTGCATTACTTTTTTTTTCCTACATTTTTTGGGCTGTGTGCTCTTTGACCACTTCTTCCTATGGCAGTGACTTTAGAATGCCATTTTCCCTCAAGAGAACAGTAAGGTCATTCATTCATTCCTCTAGCGGGGTTCGTTGGGGCTTGTTTTCCATTCTTAGTGGCTTAGGAAAAACAGCTTGTTTGCTTCACAAGCAGTTTATTGGTAATGTCATGTAAATTTTTGGGATTATTGTCAAATGTCGGAGAAACTTCCTCAGGTTTTTTTCATATGTGAGCCGTAGGGTTTCAGGACATTTAAGTGTTTCTGTGCAGTGACTAAGCTTAAATACTGAAGGTGCTCATTCGCACGTGGCTGGGGTCCTTCCCAGGCCCATGGAAGGGGCACCCAAGCTCCAGGATCTGTTGCCAAATTCTCCTTCTCAATAAATGTTAATTAGATCCTATCTGATTATTACATCTATTGATACTCATCTTTTTAATTTTATAGTTTTAGGATTACTAAAGAATGTGTTCTCATTGATGACAAACTTAATCTTATAAGAGTTTGGTGACGGTCACTCCTTCCATATCATTTGCTAATTGTCTACTCCCATCAGCCTACCTCACTTTGATCACTGGGGAGCATCTAGTGACATGAAGCCTGTAAGACACAGCTCAGTGTCTTCATCTAGTAACTACTCAATAAACTTAGCTCTTAAGACCCACATCACCCCTCCACTGGCACCCGATTTGGAGCTGGGCACTTGGAAATATAAAACTGGGACATTGTCCCCCCGGGAGGTAGGGATGAGCCCAGCTTTAGGTCCAACTCTGAGACTGAACTGGGAGTCAGGTTTTAAATAAATAGAATGGTCCTCAGGGCTCCTGGGTCACTCAGTCGGTTAATCCGACTCTTGATTTTGGCTCAGGTCATGATCTTGGGGTCCTGGGATCAAGCCCCATGTCGGGCTCTGCACTGCACATGGAGCCTGCTTGAGAGTCTTGATTCTTTCTCTCTTCCTCTGTGCCCTCCCCCCTTCTCCCTCCTCCCCCCCTTCTCCTTTGCTGTCTCTCAAAGATAAATAATATATTTAAAAAATAGAATGGTCCTCCCTCATTAGCCATGAATTCTCTCCCGTTAATCTCCATTCTTGGATTCTTCAGTCATCAATAATACTCTATTAATATAGCCGCGGTTACACATGAAGCCATACGTTCAAAGAGCACAATGACAGTCTTTATAGTTTCCTATGTTTCCCCCAAATCTTTTGATTCTTACCAAGTTCAGCCACTGAATTTGTCAAAATATGGTTTTCTATTTTGCCTTGTTAAAGACTCTCCTGTGGCAGAAATGCCTGTGTACAGGGAGTCAAGAAATTGGCGTGCCGCTGAGTCTGCACGGTATCTGTTAGGATGCTTTTGGTTGCAAATGACAGAAAAGCCACTTTGAGTGTCTACACAACAGAGCACATATATTGGCCTGTGCACTGGGTCCTGGCTGGACCTGCCTGTTCCTTCTCTAATGCGCGTCCTTTGCCGCAGGAGCCCACCACGGGGTCCGTCCCACTCACGCCACAGGACTGGAATTTTGGGGTGCTGTTGAACACTGGCAAGAAACTACCCGTGTGCTTTCTGTGACATGTGGCCCTAAATCCCTTCGCTTCTTTGGGCTTCATTTGCCTCATTTTAATTAGGGGCAAATCCGATACCATTAGTAAAGTCCTTCCCAAGAGTAACCTTTAAGATTTTATTTTCTGTTTACGTTAATTGGTTTTGGTAATGAATAAACAAATCTTTTCTGGCCAGTGCTGTCAGGCCAAGAATGTAATTAGTAAATAAATAGCTCTGTGCAGATTAAATGATAAGTCAGGGCAGTCAGCCTTGGTGACTTTCTTACTACTCATGAGTTGTAGATTTGGATCTAGAAAAATGAGCCATGGAGGATGTGAGGGAGGAGCCTTGGAACATGGCTGATGGAACCTGCTCTGACTTAGGAAGCGTATCTTTTGCGTAGCAAATGGAACCTGGTTGTTCATTCACGGGAGATCCGGGATGGTCTGGGCAGGGCTTATGTTTCTTAGGCTTTGCTATGATGCTGGCATCACAAGGAAGCTGAGAGAGGTTGAATTTGGATCCAGGGGGAGCTGGCGTTGGCAGAAGCCAGAGGGACTCTAAATGGCAGTGGAGGGGCGCCTGGGTGGCTCAGTGGGTTAAAGCCTCTGCTTTCGGCTCAGGTCATGATCTCAGGGTCCTGGGATCGAGGCCCGCATCGGGCTCTCTGCTCGGCAGGGAGCCTGCTTCCCCCCCCCCCTCTGCCTGCCTCTCTGCCTCCTTGTGATCTCTCTCCCGCTGTGAAATAAATAAATAAAATCTTTAAAAAAAAATGGCAGTGGAATCAGATCCTTGTGAATAGCTAGTCCATCCACTTCTTCCAGAGCTTTTGGCTAGCCTTGAGATGAAAGTCCAGTTGTGGCACCAGGAGAGCTGTCAAGGAAGCATATGGAGGCAGTTCATGACGGAATGAACTCCTCGGCCTTGGTGCCCCAATCGACGTGAGAATGCCCCGGATGTGAAGACGCTGCAGGTGCCGGAGATGGGAGGTTTGTGTGGGAGCGCGCCTCCTCCACATCGCCAGTGCCCGGGGCTGTGTGAAGACTCCGGAGCACCTGTAGGGCACAGGGCTGCCTCGGTAGGGGAGTCTTACCCTCCTGTCCAGGATCTATGGGAAAAGGTTAATCTGATTGGTAGTGCAGTCAGTAGATTTTCATGGCGACTTGCTGATTTTGGAATGTATTTATAGAGCTGGCAAAGGTTGATCCGTGCCTCCATCTACTTCTTTGTACTTTAGCTTTTGCAAGATAGTTCTGATGTGGTGGTCAGTCGTGCTTCTAAACTGGAAGGCAATAACTAGCTAACTTAGCGTGCAAAGGGCAAAAGACAGAGTTCGAAAATGGTTTCTGGTGAAATGGAAGCATTACTGGAAGTGAAACTATCAGATCTTGATCCCTGGGGTTGTAGCAATTGGAGAAAGGGTCATTTGTTGCCCTGGGGGAGGGTAGATTGTTCTATGAGTTGTGTAATGGGCCCTTCATAGCAGCTTGTTCCTTCTGAGGGGCCATCCGAATGGGGGGAGGGGATAGACTTGGAGTTTCAGGCCTGGCTCTGCAGCTGTCGCTGTTGTGGATTACTTGTTGTTTTCACAATCCTTGTGCTTCCCAATTCAGATGGGAGCAGAGTGCTGGTGTATGACCATTGCCCTGGGTGTTTTGGAATTCGTAGATATGCTTGTCTGTTCCGTGAATGGTGTCCATGTTATCTACGAGCCTTAGGAGCTGCACCTGGTGGAGAAAAGGGGCGTCATGGTTAGTGGCCTGTCATGCAAAATGCTACGCAAAACCCGGATCAAACAATCCCCAAAAATCTCTGACAGAGAAGCCCAGGAGGTAGATTGCAAGCAGCAAGGTACATTTCTGTGATCTTGGAAATTAAGTATGGAGAGGTTGAAGAGGTTAGAGATCGCAGCTGTGCAGGGAGAAGGTTCTGCGGGCCCCAAACGCGTGGGGTCTTGCCTTTCCAACTCACCTCAACAAGCATCACCGGCAAATGCCTTAATTTCTTTCAGCTCAGTATCCTCATCTGTAAGAGGCTCCGTCCCTCATAAAGGTAAGTGGAAGGAGGAAATAAATAATGCAGGCAAAGCTCCAAGCGAGTAGGAAGCACGGGAGAGCTTTGGGCATTATGTATATTTTATAATTCTTTGGATGGCAATAATTGGGTACTTGGTGTTTATTGTTTTGGCTCTTGCTGTGCAGGTGCCTGGAACATCCCCAGGCAGAATTAACACTACCTTTGGTCCTCCCTTGGGAAAATAGAGAGTAGGACTGCGTGGGGAGTGGCTGCGGACCAGCCAGACTTCCCCCCCGTGGAGGGAGGAGAGGCAAGCTCCGTCTGGCAGATGCGTTACCAACATGTGGCTAGATTTCAAAGCAATATTTTGTCCACATCTTTCCACAGAGAGCTGACAGGAATTGAGTTCGTGGAGGGATGTAGAACAGCCGAGTTTCCAATGGGATGCCATTTTAGACTTTCCATTTCTTTGGTTTGGAAATTGGGTTTTTACATGTTGTTTGATTAAAAAAAAAAGCATGACCAAAGCAAACAAACAAGCAAGCAAACAAACAACAACCACAAAAACCCCACGGCAACACTGCAAGAACTCTTGCACTGAGGACCAAGAGAATGGCTTCTTAGTAGATACAGAAACGTGGATTAAAAAATCATGCCAAACACGTGAAGACCAACCAGATTGCGTCGGTAGGTGGCAAAGTACTTGGCTATAAATATTGCAGGACTCCTCTTTCTCTACTTAAAAGAAAAATTGCTTTGCATTTCAGATGACAGAAATGGCTGGACAAGCCTTTAGTTCATGTGCAAGAAGCTGTGAAAACAGTGTGAAAGATTTTCCTAAAATGGAGACAGAGCTTGGCCCAGTCTGGGGTTGAAGTTAAAGCCCCTGTCTCGATTTGCCTTCCGTGCATTATTTCTCATACGTTATGCAAGATTCCCTAGGCCCCGGACCATTCATTTTTTTTTTTTCCTGTAATCTCGAGGTGTGTGCAGGGTGCAACTCAGCCTCAGACCTTTCTGCTTTCACTTTTGGTTAGTCAGAACCTCCATCTGGCGGGATTTGAATATGAGTGTTTTCTGTGGCTTTTCTGTGGCTCCTTTTCAAAGTATTCAAAGCAGTTTAAAAATACAGAATGTTCAGCGATCTGACCAAGAGCTAATGTAAGTACTTATTTGGGGACTATTTTTAAAAGATCTATTAGGGCAGGTCTAAAACTCTTCACTCTGCTTCTGTCTTGGAAATAGCCACTGAGATGAAAAAAAGGTTTGAAAAACAGGAGACTCCTTCTCCGCAGTCATAATGCTTTCCAGAGTGACAGGAGTAGCAAAGAGCGTGGTCTAGAAAAACAGAAGAACTGCAATTCTTTAATATTAAACAGGAAACTGAGCAGAGGGGAGCCCGCAGCAACATGGTGGGTTTTTGGCAAACCTGTCACCGGGTTTGTCCATACCGACAAGGCTCCATGAGAACTTTGATTTTTTAATTTTTTAAATTTTTATAATTTTTATTTATTATTATTTTTGAGAACTTTGATTCTGTTAAGATGGTGAGTGTTCACGAAACTCTTCACCAAAACATGACCCTTGCAAGCAGGCTCTGTGTTACAGGGTTTTGAAGCAACCAACCCATTTCACCAGAGCCAAAGGAAATTTGGAAGCAAATTGAAAAACCTCTCAAAGAGTGGAAAATGCTCTACACTTGTGTTTCGCCTTTGTGCGGGGCTGTCACTCACCCAACATGTGCATATGAATATTCTTTCTGAAGACCTGGGCTTCATTTTAAGGTCAGCCTTCAATTTCTAGAGAATATAATTTGCTGCTATTTTTAGAGCATCATGATTGCTCCTAATAACTAATGGAAAAAAAAAACTCAACAGAGAAATAAATGTGTAACAGCTGTGTCTGCTTAAACTTGATTAAAGGCAGTAAAAAAAAGTCAACAGAAGAATGAATGTGACAATAGACAAGGGGAGAGACGAGTAGCCCTCTCGTTGGGAAAAGTCTTGCAGACCTAACTCGTTCGACTTCAGAGGCTGGCGATGTCTGTGTTTAAAGTTTACTTTACTGTTTGTCTTGAGTGGGATCAGTGTTGTAGTGAATAATTTATAGCCAGCATGAATGAGCTCATTAGTCACCTTTTCAGACTTTAAATGAGTTTTGTGGTTGTCATTACTCGAGCCTTCTGTTCAGCCGCCGAGCAAAATGACAGTTTGGCAGTTGGCTGCCTTGTCGTGGGGCAGCCTGCTCCCCCTCAGGTCTGCGTTGCTTTTGTATTTCACTGAAACCTTTCCTTTCTATCCCAGGCCTGGTCCGGGGACTCTCACATTTCAGATGCCTTTTGCACCCCCAGCTTAAATGAGAAGTTTTTCATGGATTAAAAAAAAAATCTTTCAGTTGCGTCTGCCACAGAGAATGAAGTGGATGGAAGGAGCTTTTTCCAGCAACTGCTGTGCATTATTCTCTTTGTGCCTGGTTTGATATTCAAGTTATTCAGGAGCAGCAAGCTGGGGAGCCCTTGTGCCTTGGCTGAGCCAGGCACTCACACGGTGGCAGGCCTTTGGGGCCAGGGAAATGTCACTGGGGTGTAGAGGGTGAAGCTAGATCACCCTCTACCCTCTAGGGTTTGCATTTTGACAGTCCTGAGCGTCCATGTGATGGGGGCGGGTGTGGAGGAAGAAGCTTACTCCAGACAATCTGCCAGGCCAGATTTCCAGGGCCAAACAAAACCATGTGTTTTCCTGCAGAGGGGTGGGTAAGATGACCTTTCAGGATCACAGCCCACTGGGGGTCCAGATCATGGGGACTGGCCGTGACTTCTTCCTCAACTCCGCTTCTTCCCGGTCCAAAGCATTGAGAGAAAGCAAACTGTTGCAGCTGTCTGCCCACTGTGCCTTTGGAGACTTGCCTGGGAGGCTGGAATGTGAGGAAGACGAGCCTGGGCATGCCAGGAGCAGGTGGGATTTCTTTGGAACGGATGTCGTGAGGTTCGTCCCTCCCTTTGAAGCTGGCCTGGGCAGCCTCCGGAGAGCTCTGACGTCCACTCTCTGGGACCAGACTCCGTCTGGAAGCCCAGGACAGTGTGGCATGCCCACCTTGGTCCTCGGCTAGCCTCTGCTGGCACTCAAGGGGCATGGATGCTTGCCCGCGGTGTCTCAGCCAATGGCCTGGACCTCTGTTCTGCGGGCTCTTTGACGTTGGCTATGAGCAACAGGCACTAAGGGCTGCCACCACCAACGTGGGCAGCACCCCCTTCCGGGATCCATATTGTTAGACATCTGGCCCAGCACGGTGTGAGGCATGCAGGAAAGATGCTCAGTATTCCTCTCTGGAAGAAATGCCAACTTAAAAAGGATGCCTGGTTGTTTAGGGGCCAGATCTTTGAAGCCAGTGACAGTCACGTGTCTTCGGGCTCGGGGAAATTAGGTGCTATTGGGGCAGCCCCAGAAAGACAGCAATCCATTTGGCCACTTCCTTCTCAGCCCCCACCCCTTGTGAAGCTGAGCGCCCAACATGAACTCATGCCTCACAATTTACCCCTTGTGAGGCTGAGCGCCCAACACGCACTCATGCCTCACAATTCACAAGCACGTTTTGCTTGCACCTAAATATTAACCAAAAATATTAAAGAAAGGCACACGAGAGGCTATTTGGGGAAGGAGTGGGGGTTTCAAAGCAGAAAGTGCTGGTGAACTGCACTATCTGATACAGAATAACAGACTTCAGCTTTGGCAGTCATAATAAGTTGAAAAGTTGCTCATCCCCCAAAAGGAATTTTGTACAGCAGGGAAATATATTGGCGCTATCTTAATCTATGCAATGTTTCCCAGAGACACCGTCGAATTTGCAGTTTTTAGTTTTGTTTCAAAAAGACAGTCTTCAAGAGAAGAATTGATTGTCCTCTTTCACATCCTTCTGCAAACGTAAAATGAGAGAAGTTACTTCTTGGCATGGTTAAGACTTTGGCAGACTTAGCAGCTGAAACCCATGAGACCATGGTACTTGGTGTACTCGGTGAACAGAGGAAAACAATGAGAGCTCTTCAGAACTTCGGAGGAGGAGAAGGTTGATGATGCCACTTTTCTTTGACTAATCTGTGTAGTTATTAGATACCAGCTTGGGAGAGCAATAAAAAGAAGCATTTTTTTCCTCTTAAGAGATCGATATTTTTGATCACCACTGTGCCACATGCTATGAGCTGAAGAGACGTGTAACGCAGGGTCCTTGCCTCTCAAGGCACTTACAATTTGTTTGATGCTCAGTATCTCGTTGATTTATTTTTTATTACAAAGGTACACCATGCCATATTGATTATGACATAGAAGCTGAACTTTGGCTCTTTGCAAGTGGTGCTTTTTCATTCAGTTTAAAAGTCCCTTTTCCCGTCCTTTTCCTTTATTTGCTGCTCCCGGTTTTTCCTCTGTTGAACCCCACCACTCCTGCCCTTCGTGTCCTTGACCTCCACGGGTTCTCCAAGAAGAATTCAGATGCTCCAGATTGATCTAAAGCTTCCGTGGGTTCCTACCTGGAACACGGCTCCAAACTCTAGAACCAGAGCATAGGGGTTCAAATCCTAGCCCCATCACTTACCAGCTGTGTGTCTGTGGGCATGTGGCTACACCTCTCTGTGCCTCAGGTTCCTCATTTATAATATGGGATTAATAATAGTACCCTCCTCCCATGGTTAATGGGAGGCTGAAATGAGTGAATGTTTAGGATACGGCCCAGCACCAAATAAGTGCTATGTAAGTGTTTGTTAAACACAGTTGGCCATTATTCATGTATTCCATATTTGCAAATTCATGTACTTGCTAAAAATTATTTGTAACCCCCCAATTAATAAATACTCATAGTGATTTTATGGCCCTTTGTCGACATGTGCAGAGTGGCCAAAACTCTGAATTGCCTAATGGACACATTCCGAGCCTACATCTAACAAAGTGATGCTCTGGCGTAAAGAAGTGTCCGTTCTGTGGTCTATTTTGTGCTCTGCTTTTTGTGCTTTTTTGTTGGTGATTTTCCTGTTTCAAATGGCACCCATGGGGCATCTGGGTGGCTCAGTCGTTAAGCGTCTACCCTCAGCTCAGGTCAGGATCCCAGGGTCCTGGGATCGAGCCCCACATCAGGCTCCCTGCTCAGCAGGGAGTCTGCTTCTCCCTCTCCCACTCCCCTTGCTTGTGTTCCCTCTCACTGTGTCTCTCTCGGTCAAATAAATAAATAAAGTCTTTATTTATTTATTTTTTTTTTAAAGATTTTATTTCTTTATTTGACACAGAGAGAGAGAGATCACAAGCAGGCAGAGAGAGAGGAGGAAGCAGGCTCCCTGCCGAGCAGAGAGCCCGATATGGGCCTCGATCCCAGGACCCTGAGATCATGACCTGAGCCGAAAGCAGAGGCTTTAAGCCACTGAGCCACCCAGGCGCCCTAAATAAAGTCTTTAGAAAAATAAATAAATAAAATAAAATGCCACCCGGTCCTAGTGCTGTGAAGGCTGACTGCCTTGCAGAGAAAGTGCAGAAGCCTTGTAAGAGAATCTTCGTTCAGACATGAGTTACAGAGCTGTTGGCCATGAGTTCAGTGTCAAGGAATCAACAATATATATCGAATACTGTATATTTAGATGGAAATACAGTAAAACGTGGTTATATATTCATCAGTTAATTAAGGAAAATGCTGTCACCAGCAGCTTGTAGGAACCTGACTGTGTGTTTTCCCTAGGAGCAGTAGTTCAATGTTTGCTAATTCCTTGTTTGTGGAGACTTTATAGAGCATAACTTCCCCTAAGTAATGACAACCGAGTACAGATAAATGGGGTCTGGGAGCTCAGAGTGGGAGCTCAGAGCTCCGCCTTTCCTAGGACAAGCTTCTGACTGCCCCTCCCAAGGCAGGAGAAGCAGAAGTAATTCTGGCCACGTGGAGTGCCTCAGCTGGGCACAGATTTTTCTATCAGATTTGAAAAAAAATAATAAGATGTAACCACATCTGGTCTTTTACAAGCACAAATTGTTACAGAAGATCAATCTGAAAAGAGAGAGTAAATCTTCGCCCTCCCCCACAAATTCTTTTTTTTTTTTTTTTAAAGATTTTATTTATCCATTTCACAGAGGGAGAGAGATCACAAGGAGGCAGAGAGGCAGGCAGAGAGAGAGGGGGAAAGCAGGCTCCCCGCTGAGCAGGGAGCCCGATGCGGGCCTCGATCCCAGGACGCTGAGATCATGACCTGAGCCGAAAGCAGAGGCCTTAACCCACTGAGCCACCCAGGCGCCCCCCCACAAATTCTTAATTCAAGAGTATTTTCCCTTATCTTTGGACCTATGTAGGAGTTTGTAGAGAAAGTTTGATAGTAAAAACCTATCAATGGAAAGCCTTCTTACAACCAGTCAATAGACACCATGACACAGAGTACAATGTGTGTTATACTTAGCAATTCTCCTGTTTGCTCAGAGCACCAGCCTTTTCAGAAGGAATCATTTTGTTCCTTCTCATTGAAAAGATCACAAAATACTTAAACGTGCTTCTCCAACGTGTTTATTTTCCCCCCACACTCTTACTTTATGAAATGTTTGCAAATTGGGTCACACATCTAGGATAGGAGAACGTGTAAATGATTCTGAATGAGGAAGGCTTCACCGAAAATGACCGGAAAATCCAAATGGCAGGGAACAAAGGGAGCATGGGGCCAGGGTGGGCCACAGCACATAATAACATGCCTGCAGCCTCCTATTGAAGCAATTTCCAAGTTTTCGTGATTTTCAACAGTGTCCCAGCAAACCCTCCGAGAGACAGTGTTGCGTATCTAGTGCACGTTTCCAGTAAGTACTGACCAAGTGTCGTCTGTGTGTGTCAGGCACTGGGGCAACGGTGGGGAGCTTAGCGGGTCATTGGATCACGGGGGTAGGCAGTCTGGTGGGCAAGTTAACCATCTTGTGAGAGTAACTCCCAAGGATAAGTTCCTAGGAGTTGGAAATTTAGGGTCCATGGCTGGGTTCACTGAAGTTGTCCTTGAGCACGAGAGGAAAACGCAAGAAAGGCAGGCAAGGGCCGAGATGCTGGAGCAAACTTTAAAACACTCCAAGAGTGGAGGGCCTTCCAGATGTGATGCTAGGTCTCTCCTACTCTTGCGCCCAAGGGAAGGAAGAGAGCAGCTTTTCTCCCATTACCAACAGCATTCTCATATATTATCTCAAAGAGACTTAGTACAACCCATGATTCAGGGGTTTTCTTTGATCATAATCTTCCCTTCTTTTCTCCTATTTGACAATCCCCCTTGGTTTTTCCTTGGAAGGCTTTCATACATTCATTTTTCCAGTCTCCCTGACGGTTCTGTAATTCGGTGAGTCTCAAAGTGTGGTCCCTCAACCACTGGCAGCAGCGTCCCTGGGAGCTTGTCGGCGATGTAAATTATCAGGCCACAGCCCCAATCTATTGAATCACAAACTCCGGGGGTGGACGCCAGCAATTTTAATAAGCCTTACAGGTCATTTTGGTGCCCAGTCAAGGCTGAGAAACATGCTCTACTGTCATAGGTGCTCATGGTAGAAAATTTGGAATATAATAGACACATGTGAAAGAAGCAGGCCAAAAAATTGACCCCGTAACTCTGCCGCACAGAGGGGATCACTATTTTAATATTTTAGCATATTTTATGCTTTTTGAAAACACATTTTAAAAAAGCAATCTTTATTCCCTTTTATGTGGATCATGGCCTTGCTTTCTCAGTAGTTCTACCAGCTTTGGGTTTTTACTTTTTTTCCTTTCCTCTCCCCAAACTCGAAACCATAATTCCATTCTTTTATTAATTTTTAATTATTTATTTATTAGAGAGAGAGCATGAGCGGGGTGGGGGCAGGGAGGGGCAGAAGGAGGGAATCTGAAGCAGACTCTGTGCTCCACGAAGGGTCCCACACAGGGCTTGATCTCACCACCTTATCCTGACCTGAGCCGAAACCAAGAGTCAGATGCTTGACCGACTGAGCCCCCCAGGCACCTCCACAGTCCTTCTTCTTTAAAAACTGAGGTACATTTGACATACAATATTGTCTATAAGTGTAAGATGTAAAACATATATTTGATAATACACCACAATTGTCACTATCGCATTTGCTAACATGTCTGTGGTGTCACATTACTATCATTTCTTCTAGTGTTGGAACAATTAAGATCTAGACACTTTGGATTAAATGTTTATAATACAGTTGTCTGTAATGTTTATAATTTTATAATACAGTTTTCTCGTTGATAGTCACTGAACTGTGTATGAGGTCCCTGGGACTTATTTATCTACTAGTTCCAAACCAGTCTTTCAAAGCTTATTTCTGATAGTATAACTTCTGCACTCAGAAATACTCAATGAGTTCCTCTTGCCCTTTGTGTTAGTGCATATAAGCTGCTCACCTTAGCATTAAAGAGGTTGGTCATATCATGTTTCCACTCTTATCCACTAATACGTGTGCTCCATAAGGAACAAAACCCTTTTCTCTCTGGCATCTAATACAATGCTATGTACTTGGTAGGTAGGCAGGCAGTATTCGTTCGAGGAACAAATGCATCTTCTCATACGATCAAGCTATATTGGATAAATCTGCACGTGCCATTCATTTCTCCTACCTGGAACATGAGCTCCTCCTCTAGTGCCTTCTCAAAAAGTGCATGCCTGGGACCCATTCTAGAAGGTACTGATCCATTAGGTGTGGCTTCCTGGGTGTCCCTAATAGAAAAGCTCAGGTCTATAACACACCTTCCCCATTTACACAGGTTAGATAGATATCCTCCTGCTAAAGTCATCCCCAGTGATGCAATGGGGGAATTCCCTGGTGTGCCTGATGGTCCCACATCCCCTGGTGTGCCTGATGGTTCCACCATGCCCCTAGCCTCAGCGGACAGGAGGGAATGGGCAGAAAGGAAAAATCACCTAAGTCAGGCTAAGCCGATCAGGTTAGTTCCCTGAAGATGTAGACCGTGGCGTGGAAGGCAGAGGCAGTCTGAAGGTGGTGGGTGCTGAAAGTCAGAAGGTTTGGCCTTGGTGCTGGCAGCCACGTGTGGTCCTAAGGGAGCAGAGAGAGCCCACCTGTAGGGAAGGGATGTGTGGAGGGAAGTGGGAAAGACAGTGTGGTCTCGGGGGGAAGGGAAGGGAGAAACTCGAATGACTCCCCAGTTCTGAGAAGCTCAGCCGTGCTGCCTGTCCCTGGGCTGACCTGGGTTCCTGCCCATGAGGCCTCTTCACGGGAGTCAGCTTGAAGGATCCAGGAGACCATCTTTGCAGGCCTGCCTCAGATTCCTCCTCATACATGAAGGTCCCCGGTCCTCCCACCTGCAGTGGCCTCTCACTGCTCATCTCTTGAGGTGTTACTGTGTCAGGGGGCTGGGAGGCTCCACACTGAACTATTCCATAAGTAAACACGTTAGCTGAAGAACCAGTGATGGCGAGAGAGGCTTCCGTGGGGCAGGGCAGAGAAGTGTGTTGGAGAAGAAGGAAGAAATCATCAAGGGGCAAGGCACTCCTCTGCACACGGGGAACCCGAGGTTCCACACTGACTGGGGACTGGCTGGGCGGGAGGCCAGGTCTTCCCGCCACAGACACACATGTGCCTCCGGCCTGGGCCTGGAAGGGGCCGTGGAATCATCCACCTGTTCCTCAGCCAGGAAGTAAGTGGTGCCCAAAGTGAGTTCCAGGGCACACGTAGGATTCTGCTGTCGAACATGTTTGTAGAACGATGGTTTAAATAGTTCTACTTGCTTTTTGGAGACTTCTCAGGGACAAGGGAACTTCTGAAAGTTCAGGAAGGGTACTGAACATGGAGTTGTTCCAAAGACTTTGGCCCCTGCCCGCTTTGGTCAGGGAGCATTTTTCGGAGCTGGGGTTCTATGGAATTATAAGGTGGAAAGGGGCCGCTCCAAGCCTTGCTCTGGCTTTGAACAAATGTGTGGATCCCCACTTCAGACCGACAGATGCAGGCAGATGCCTGTCCGTCGCCCTCCACGTCAGGCAGTGCTGGTCCCCCATTGCCTCGTCAGGCTGACGCCTCTTGCCACATCGCCCAGGACAAGTGGGAGAGAGGGATTAAGGAATACAGATGGTCCCTGACGTATGATCGTTCGACACACGACTTTTTGACTTTATGACGGTGTGAGAAGCGATACACATTCGGTAGACACTGACTTCAGATTCGGAATTTGGATCTTTTCCTGCGCTAGTGATATCCTTGTCCCATGCCCTTTCCGGAGGCTGGGCAGCTTCAGCAAACCTCAGCTCCCAGGCAGCCATGTGATCCCTGGGTCAACAACCGGTGCAGCTACAGCCGTTCTGTACCCATACAACCATTCTGTTTTCCCCTTGCGGGACAGTAGTCGGTAAGTTACGTGAGATATTCAACACGTGTGTTTGGTGATTTTGCCCAATTGTAGGCTAATGTAAGTGTTCTGGGCACGTTCAAGGTTAGCTAGGCTGACCTGTGATGGGCGGCGGGTTAGGTGTATGAAATGCATTTTTGACTCCCAGATATTTTCAGTTTAGGATGATGGGCTTACAGGGATGTAACCCCGTCGTAATCAGAGGAAAGTCTGTATGTTTGAGAAGAGGAGAAACCAAAAACATGCAGAAGGAGAGAGGCAGGCTACTAAAAGACAGCTTACCTCACCATACTCCACCCTCTACTTAGGGCTTCTCCTGGCTCGAGACTTGCCTGTTTTAAAGGTGTTGTTCACCTACGTGGCTGGTTCGCACACTAGAGGCTAAACAGCTCACACGGAGAATTTTAAGAATGAGCTATTCTGTGTGCTTGAGTTCTGAGGACAAAGAAAGGACTGGAGCGAAAATTAACACGCTGCTTTTCTTCCTGTAGGGAACTTTCTAGCTATGGCGTGAGTGTGGTTGGCCAATGGGGAGGGTTGGGAGCCGGTGATGGGGAGGACGGCAGGGAAGTGGGCAAGGGGGCTTGGACAAGGGTCTCTGGCCTTGGTTCCTTGGACGGGAGATTCAGCCCCTCAACGGCTATGCCCAAGGAGGGTACCGCCATCGCTTGACTGATGTCCAGTCGCCCGTGTCACCAGAACCTCTGGCGGGAGGCTTCAGGGCTGTCTCTCCCACCTTCCACCTTTTGCTTAGTGAGTTTGGGTAGGTCACATGGAGAGCTCAGTGATGAAGAGGGGTGGGGCTGGATGACCTCCAGCCGCCCCTGGGCCTCCACTTTGGAGTCATCTCCAGGGTGGGATTGGCTGCGCCACGGGTAAGTAAGAAGGCCTGTGGTGAGTGTCCCCGCTGAAGACATGCCACCCCCTCGGACGCTCTGTTAAAAGGAATGACTCCCAGATCGATTGGGGTTTATTTTGGGGGGACAAAACAATTTAAGAAGCCCCGTGGGATCTTTCTCCCCTCTCGGCTCGGTTCAAAGGTACTGCAAACGAGAGCGCTTTCTGAGGGAGATCAGGCTGGGCCTGCTCGGCGTTTGTGCAGCCTTCAGGCCGCTCAAAATGGCCGGTCCACTGGCTCAGGTGGCTTCAGGTGGGAGTGATGGGTTGGGCTTCTCTTCTGGGGAGAAACCTCCAGATTTGGCTCCGCGCAAGTGGTGTGCAATGATATTTTTATTTGTGTCACCACCAGGGTGTTCTGTTGGGCTCTCCTTTCATCCTCTCCACAGGCAGCTTTGGCAGTGGGTGGCCCTTCTTTGGAGGAGCCTGAAGACTCGGAGTGGTGGCCGCGCCGCCGGTCGCTGGGTGGCCCTGCGAACGGGCGGTCGGGTTCCGGTGAACTCCGAACGTGAAGGCGATAGGCCGGGTTTCGCTCGAGGTTTCTAAGTCGCTCGCGGCGCCGAGCCTCCCCTCTCCGTCCCCCCCAGGCCCGACCCACCGGCACCGGCGCGGCCTCCAGGACGGGCCTCCCGCTCGGCGGTCCGTCCTGGCCACCCTCCCTCGGTCCGCAGACACGCGCCGGCAGACGTCCGCAGGAGCGGCCCGCGGGCCGGGAGGGTGCGGCGCCTTTTTGGCCTTGCGCCCGGGGCGCGCGGGNGGGAGGCTGCGGCGCCTTTGTGCCTTTGCGCCCGGGGCTCGAGGTGGGCGCCGGAGGAGGGCTGGGGACCGCCCCGGGAGCCCCGCCAGGACGCCGTAGTTGGGAGAAGTGGCCTCTCTTCTCCCCCTCGCAAGCCTCGCCCGCATCGTAATTCTTTTTATTTTTACTTTCGAGCCTTGTAAGGCGTGCGGATGGGGTAGGAGCGTTCCGGCGACACGTTGCCAGCGGCGCAGCGCCGGCCCGCCCGCGTGGCCGCAGCCCGGGGAAGGGGCAGGCCGCGCGCCGCCCACGGTCGCGGCC